>VZSV01000003.1:10422566-10435266 GCA_013398735.1 Nothocercus julius
CTGTGCAGTTTGAAAAGTTCCAAAGGACATATATGCACTTATCTCCAACACATGTGCTCAGAAAACAAGCACTGAAATCACCTCACAAAAATATACACAAGGTACTCAGCTTCTGGGGGAAAAAAAGAGATGCCCTTTAATGTAAAAATATCTATGGAAGTAGTACTGTGCATCTAGGCTCAGGCAAGCTGAAGACATCTTTAAGCAAATGTGTCTTCATCATTAGAAAAGCAGCAGACTAAGTGAGCCAAATGATGGGAAAGGCCACGCGAGAAGAGCGGGGCACCCCGCTGGCCTCCGGCTTCCTGCGCCTCGCGCAGCGCTGAGGCCGTTGCCCCAACTGCAGCCGAGCTGCGGCAGAGCTTCCCAGGCTTCCACCAGGACCTCTGCAGAGGAGGCAGGTGCGGGCAATGAGATCCTTTACCCCAGCCAAAAGTGTGCATTTTTTCCCCGCAAGTGAACAAGTTACAAGCAGCAGAGCAAACCACGTAAAGAGGCCCCCTCAAGACACGAAGCGGGTCCGAGGCCGTCCCGCGTGCTCAGATGGTGCTGGTGCACAGAGGCCACTCGTGAGCCTGGCAAGGGAATTGCTGGTATGCCTCAAACATTCTTTTGGAGGAGAACAATTAATTTCTCACATTCCTCTGCCTAACCCACATGAAAGATACTTGCCATTCTTTAGGCTACTCTATTCCCCCCACACAAACAATTTAAGTATTAAAGGAGATACCAAGATTTGTTTTTAAACAGCAAGTTTGTAACAGAAACTTTAGCACCCGTGGCCACTAAGCAGAAAACTAGTGAAGAAAAGCAGCCCAACAGAAGCGACCAAAACGCAAGCGTCTCGCCGGGGCTCTAACGCAAACTTTGCCGTTCCAGAACCAGCCTCCAAAGCTCAATGGTTGCTCGTGTTAAGAACCTGCGCTAGAGAGCAAAGCAAATAATTAGCAAGGTGGATAAACTGTTTTTATAGGTGTCTTTTAGCAAAAGGTAGGAAAGTGCAATAGTAAAGCACAACCTTCCACCAGGATAATTTCCACTTGTGGCAGATGCCAAAGGCAAAGGTTCCGGCATGTACACAGGTCAAGGCCCCGAACCGGCAGTTCCATAACAACGGGGGACCCTCCGTCCCCCAGAACCCAGAGGCAGACAGTGAAAATCTATAGAAAACATCGACCCAGGCAGGTCCAGCTTCAAAACGATGCTTAGGAAACAAGGGTAACACTGACTTGCATATTCTGGCACAGTTATGAAACTTTAGTATTTCAGAATCACTTCATGTGTTACTGTAACTCTGCTCTTGGAGTTCATGTGACAGCTAAACCAGCACATTTCACAGATTTTATCTCTAGCTTTACCTGGGAAATTCTAGCTCTGCCTTTCCTATTTCCCAAGATGGTGTGGTTATACAATCACATGTATTTTAACCACATTACTCCTTTATACCACAAGGTAAACAAATACACACAGGAGATTACATTAGATTTATTACTCATCTCTATTCTGCAACAAGCGTTTAAGTTTTTGTTGGATGTCAACTATTGTTGTGGATTTCCCACCCCTCTGGAGAGAGATTTCCATCTACAACCTTCCTGATCCTTTAATGCCTTTTCTCAACCATGAAACCCATTTTTAGAAAGACTCCTATTACATGCAAGTTGGCTACTCTCTGCTTAGCACTAGGTGGTCTTCTCATTTATTCTTGATATGACTCGTAAACCTTGTCCCCATTAGATGACCGTTCTGCCTAAGTGGGGTACGAAAAGTAAGCAAGGCAGTTCTGCAGTGGAGGTCATCTAAGACACTTCTGTGTGTTGAGGGATGTATTTGTTATCTGGCAATTTGGTTAAATTTCAGACTTTGTCTTTGAAGGATGATCCTTTTCAATAAATAGATCCAAATTCACTACAGTGCATCAGCAATTTCTCCACATATATTTTGAATTGGAGAAGGAATAGCAAGTTTAAAATGAGTACAAGTTCTTTTAATTAAAGAAAATCCAAAAGATATGAAAGATATTTAGAAACTGGTTTAGAGCATCTAATCGTAAAATTCAGCTTTGGCAGTAGGAGACAGACTGCTACCTTACATAATTACCTTTACTGAATTATGTACATAGCACCTCTTTATTTAATGCTTTGCTTTATAAACTACCTCAAATCTGTCTTTTACCCAAATGAATAAAGCACTCTGTAAGCAGCAGAACTAGTGAAAATATATTTCATTTCAATCACACTTCCCATTGGTTTTCTGCCAGCCTAATGGATTTTCTACTCTGATGCTGTCGAAAATAAAGACCAATTCATGTTTCTTTCCACACCTGCCTATAAATTCAATTGTTAGAAGATCTGATACTGGAAACTTCACAGCGAGGCTGAGCAGGGGTAATGGGCACAGAAAAGCTCCTCCATTTGGGAAGGGGTTCAGCTCCTTCACGTGCAGCAGAGGCAACGCCGCTGCGCTTGGCTCGCGGGCAGAACAGCGTGTCCTTCTCCCCATCTCCTCATACCAACCAAACCGCTGGGGACGGCTGAGAGGGGAACCCTCCAAGTGTGGAATCCCATGGCACGACCTGGCAAACAGGCCTGGAACTCACGCAGCTGCAGGACGAGCTCACTGACCCAGCTGGAATCGGAATCTTCCCGGGAAAGGTGAGGTTTTCCAGTCAGACCAGTAGGTGCAGCACAAAGAGCTTGTGCAAGGGGACGGGGAGATCTCTGGGCTTGGGCTGTGCAGGAAGGAAGCAGCAGCTCAGACACAGACGAGCTCAAGCTGATGGCGAAACCACATAGGAAGGACGCTGGGATCAGCAAGTCCAGGCCTGTACAGTCATGGACAACCACGTATGAGCGTGGCAGAGAGAAGCATGGGCACTGCGCTTAGCAGGTCATCGCTCTGCCCGTCACGAGGGCACTCGCTGCACAAGAACTGGAGCCACAGAAATTACACTGCGCTGCAGCAAGGCAGAGAGCGGTCCGGCATCACCATCTTAAATTACCCGACGGGACAATGATGCAAGTGAATGTCCCACGTTCCCTAAGAAGGCACATCCAGTGCCTGCAAGCACAGCCTGGATGGAAGGTTCCTTGCAGGACTGAGCAGGATTATCAATTTTGCTCAAGTACGAGAACGATAACATTGTGCAGGCTCCAGAAAAGACTCCTAGTTTTACCAAGAAAACAACAGCCTGGACATTAGCACATTGTCCCCAATTTTTTCTCCCTGCATTTCTTGTGTTGCAGGGAAAGGCAAAGACATAGCCAAGCTTGAAGAAATGCTGCTAGAATTTTAAATTTGATATCAGCGCTTCCCCACCTTGGCCAGAAACTCTTTAGCGGGCCCACTCGTCGTGTGAGTTGTCCCACATGCAGCTAATCCGCCCATCTGCTCCGTGCGGAGCGTCTCACAGCGCCCGGCATGAGGCAGCCGCTGCGGGTGTCCCAGCTCCTGCCTCCTGCTCCGCTCTCCCACTTCATTCCAGTTCTGCAACTCTGCCTCCCAAAGGGACCTCCTCCTGCCTGCACGGCAAGCCCTGTTGCTCACATTGCACAACCACTTCCACTTAGAAGTCAAAATAAGTTTTGATTTCACCTACAGTGTTATTATTTTTATTACTGCAGCTTCCTTTTCATGAGATAATGGCACATCATTATCCTTATTAAAATCCTTGGTAAAGCATTCACTTGGTATTTGGGCCATATCTGGCTCCAGTTCATCTCCTCCTCATCCAAAGCATTTAATAACACATCTTTTTATTCATCCTTGGTAATTATACGACCAGAAAACTTTCTGCTATGTTTTCATTTTGCTCTCAGAGCTGATCAGCTAAGCTTTGGACCACTTAAACTAGGTTTTCAGGAAATGGGAACTAAACGTCTGTACTGCAGTCTGCTGCTTTCAAACCCACACCCAATGCATCCCTTTTTTTTTTTTTTTTTTTTTTTTTTTTAAACCTGATACCAATGGAAGAAGCACTTTCCTACAACGGGTTTTCTAACATCCCGCTCACAGCATGCGCTTGACTCAGTTCCTGTCACTGTGGATCCCACCATGCAAAGTCAGCGCCACTCTACGGCACAAGCTGGAGTCTCGCTGGGTAGCTGGTCCTCTTGCTGGACATTAGTGACCAGTAGCACTGATAACAAAATAACACGGCAACTCCATACAGTTGTCCAGTCTTTAATGCGGCAGTTTACAGAAACTGCAGGGCTCCCACATTCCCGTGGTGCTGCCCGGGGTTGATTTCTCCCACCTACAGTGCCCACGTCCCGCACTCGTTCAGCCGATGCATCCCCCAGGTCCCAGGCGGATACCTCGGCTGTATCCTCGGCCAAACGCCGTGGTTGCTCTGCTCTCTTTGCTTGCGCTGCATTAGGTGGGTTCCTCACAGGCAGGAATTTTAAGGAAGGCTGACCTAGAGCCGTCCACATCTGCCCTCTTCCCCATTCTTTTTCAATCCACCATGCGGCCCAGCCGACTTTCCGTCGAGCACTGTCAGTGTGACAAACGGCATCCGGTAGGAGGTGCTTCCTAAAGAAAGTTGGAAGGGCAGCACATCCGCAGGACACAGCGGTGAACCCTCGGAAGGGCGACACCGGCAGTGACTTTAGGGTAAAGCAGGACCTTATGGTGAGAGAGGCCGTTTCAGAGGAAACGGTGACAAGTATGTTTGCAAACTGCAGGACCAGGACAGCACTTCTGCACGAGAAAGTGTGCTCACATAACCACACAAAAAAATGGCTGTTTACAAGCTCAGCCTTGGCAAATCAGCTATAGTCGTGAATGTGCTTGTTGAAACGTTCCAGGAAGCTGCAACGTCCTGAGCCTTTCCAGTGCAGAGGGGACAAGTTGCAGAAGCACAGCTGGAAGCCCCAAATCATTCAGATGTGCACAGTGAGATGTAAAGGTATGGGCTTTTCTGTTTAAAATCAGCAGCATGAAATGTTTCTTCACCATGATGAAAGGTCTAGTTAATTATTCCAAAACATTCACTAATATTAGTGTCAGGCAAACCATGAAGTTGCGCTGGCGTTTGGATCCTCGGTCTTGAATAAGAGAACCTGGCTCTCTGGAGCAGTAGGAACATGAATAGAGACCTACTTTCTCCCAACATTGCCTGCAAGATCCAGTTTTTCTCCTGTGTCCCGAAGAGAATCTCCACTTAGAAAAAAAAGAGAAATAATTGGTTATACTTAGAGTTACTAAAAAGTAAAACAGTTTCAGAAATTGAGGTGAAAAGGAAAGGCCTTACAAAAAAAAAAAGCCAGATGCTTCCCAAGCATCGATGTCGTTTTCTGTACTCAGGGAAGGAATCATAGAGGGTAGAGAACAGAGGGAAGAGAGACATCGGAATTTTACAGACAGCTGAAGGAAGCAAGTCTGCAGAATAACTTTGCCATCAAAAGAGACACTGTCAAGATTGCATTGTGCTTATACTTGGAGCCCAGGGATGAATACAAGCAAATTAGTATATTATAAACTCCCATTTGATTCCGTTTGAAATCTGAGAAAGCTCTGCGGTGCCATTAAAGCTCCCTTGGATGCTGCTTGTGCACTGCTGGTGTTTTCCACAGAATCCTTCCCTTCCCTTCGGAGGTGGCTGTGCCCTTTGCAGGGCAATCCAGTTTCACAGAGGTTGAGCACATGGCAAGAACACAAGAAAAGCAGCACAACTCTGCTTTGACTCAGTGTTCAGAGCAATCCCCAAAATGTTCTTCTCCATTTGCTCTCTGCCTCACAAATGTTTGTTTATAGCTTACTCTTTGCCATGGGACAAGGAGCTGCCCTGCAAAGGATTGCAGAGGTGCTGGGCTTCCAAAGGATGAAACACTGGAGGTTGGGGCTCAATAAACAGGACAGAGCAGGGGTGTTCATAGCTGCCTGCGGACATTAGAGAAAGGAAGGAAAAATCCCATCGAGATGACTTAGAGCAGCAGAAGGCCAAAAGGGAACCAGGAGGTCACCCCAAGGGCAAAGCAGTGCAGTGAGACACTCACCAGATGACAACCTAACTTCTAGAGATGTCAAAAACCTACATGAGAGCAAAACCCCACACGAGCTAAAAAGTAAACTGACTTCATTAGCAAAAGCATTGTAAAGCTTTTTTTGTTTTTTAAACTGGATCTCATTATCGAAAGAGACATTCGAATTCAAAACAATTTCTGTTCCTCACTTAAGTTCCCAGCAGCCAACACGCAGTGGTTTGCCTAACACAAACAGAGTTACTATGGGTAATATATAAGTGGCATGTCTCAGCTGTGAAGGTTTATTTCTATTCCAAATCTAGTTGCCTCAATCTTAGTTCTTTAGTAACAGCAATTTTTTAAAAAGCCTTCAGTATTTTACACTTTCAGGGAGCTCAGAAACAGTGTATAAAGCAGCATTTTACATGTTGTGAGCTTTTAGACTTAGCTTAAGATCTTGAATAATAACATAAGAACAAAATGAAATATGCTGCATTAATGCATGGGTTTACTACAGATAGGCTGTAAGGCGCAATTCCACCTGGGAAAATTACTGAATATTTTCCATCTTCTATCAGTACCTTCCAGGGCCCCGGTAGGAATACAGTTTGTACCATCTTTCCAAGCACTCAGAGGCCACCCAGGACCACAAGACATCAGCACAGATGAGAATAGATGGGTTCAGCTAGATAGCAGGCAGGGATGAACCTGGTATATCTGGCTATGACGACTGCACTTATTTTTCCCTCTTCCTGATCCTGAAAGATTGCCAAACACAAATAGCTCGGAAAGCTCATCCCATCAACGAAGCACATTAGGCAGTGGATGCACCACATCAGAGTAACACAGGAGACAACGAGACTTTCAGGGCAGGAGCTTGGCAAGAAGTGAAGTACTCAGCCCAAGACTAATGTTCCTGTAAAACACCAGCAAACAAGCAGCAGACAAGTGTCTAATAGTCTACTCAATATATAACAGCAGCAAGGGAGCTGGAACCACTCCAGGACACAGAAAGACTAAGCTTATATATAAACTATGCCCAATTAAAAGCCATTGTTTTTCACTCATGTCCAGGAAACCCTTCCTGAGAATTTCAGATAAGTGCCTCTACTTGATCAACGGACCATTTCAATTTATAAGAAGCAGTTTCAGGATAATCTGAAGCTAAACTTGGAGATGTCTCTCCCCATAGCATTTCAAACACTGATTAAAAGACTTCTGAATGAAGGCAGAGATATCTCTCACAGCTTATATCTTTTGCTCTCCCTCCCCCCCATTTCTGTTCGTGGTTAGAACATAAAAGGAGCGGATTTCCCCAAAACCAGAGCCAAGCACTAAGCGATTAGCAAACTTCTCTTACAGTTTTATTATTTCTTCAGGTGAAGTGAAACTTGAGCAGACTCCTCTTTAACGACTTAACTTATTACAAAATAAAAGGTGATACAGAAACAACCCTGCTAGGACAATAATACCCATTCCAGTGGTCTAAGGTAACATCAATAACAACACTCCCTGGAACCTCACTCAGAAGAAGTTTCATGACAGGTTTAAATCTCAAGTTGACCATTTCTGTTTAACTTACTACACAAAAGCCTCTTGACTTTTATACGCAGCTCCTGCCATACAGATCAGCCAAGAGATAAAGGCAGACAGGCCACTTCCAAAATGCATTATAATAATTTCATAAAGCTTGTCAGATCCATTCCGTACATCTAAAAGTCTCAGAAGTGAAGCTTATTTTAGTACTGATGAGACAAGACACAGAACTGACGGTGATTAGAGAATCTAATTTAATCCATCCATTTCCATCTGGAAATAAAAAAGGAATTATAATGTATGTCATAAATATAAAAACTGCAGGATACACTAAAGTATTCAGTTGAAATATATTTAAGTTTAGGCACTTCATTTTCATATTTACAGGAGAAGACAACATTATCAGCTATTACATCTCTGAATATGATAGGCATTTCCACATTGCCTATCCATATCTAGTCATAAAAACCCAGAGTACACGAGTGTCATGATATTTACTTAACAGAAAGAATGAGCCTATAACCCTGACCAATACCCTGATGCTCTTGATGCTTCTGCCAATACTTGTAATTAAGAAAATGCATTTTTATCAAAAGGGAACAAAGGAAAGCCTTGGCTATAAAGGCCTTGCACAAAAATCAGATTTAAGAGTACTGTATTTTGAAACTTTATTAAACTGAGATTTTTTCCATCAAACAAATCTCATCTCTTCCACCAGTGACAACAGCTCTACTACAAGAGTTTCTCTTTCTTGGTCACCTTGCAGTCTTCCCAGGTACATGCCACAAAACATTAATTTCAGTCACTGAGAACAGTTTCCAGTTGTTCTTATAACTGACAGCTCAACTAACTTTCCTGAAAGGAAGGGAATGGTACGAATGTGAAATGTATCCGTGCTTTCAAAGCTACAGAGCAGCACTGGCTCAGGTTATTGTGGCTTTGCTTTATGCTGTTTCAGGATGGATCATACAATGCAAATTACTTCCAAACCAACAAAATCATCTTTGTGTTTCAGACTCCAGCATGAATTGTTCCCTTCTTTTGTTAGAAGACAAAGAATAAAAGAAGCTATTTAGTGGGCTTTTTTTTTAAAAAAAAAAAATTTCAGTCATACCCACAAACCTAGAGTACAGTAGTTACAATACTGGCTTTCTCGTGAATTCCAGTCTAGGAGATGCCTAGGAGAACTTTTAAACTCTTCACACTGTAGATACAATCCCTTTGCATGTGTTTTGTAGTGCATCTCTGGAATTAAGTTCATATTCACACATGGTTTGTTGAAGCATTTCCCTTAAAAAAAAAAAAAAAAAAAAGGCTTTGAATAGAGACTCTAGGCCCGGCACCCAATCTGCAAGGCACCGTATCAGTATAAAAGATCATCCAAACGGCAAAGAGTTCACAGTGCAATTAAACACAGAGAGGCGACGGGATATAGGGATTCATAAAGCTGCTACAAGAGACTTCTCTCGAATATTGACTGCTCAAGTAGACTAAGTCTGATGGTTCACAGGCTGTTTGTAATTTTAGGAGCACTTGTAATATCACCAATGTCATCTTAATCCAGCCCTGTGCCCATTACACACGCCTACTCCCACATTACCCTGGGTTGTGCTGGAACAACGGCTTTACTGGCTGAAAAATAAAACAGAATGGGAAACAGACCAAGGGCAGGGGGGATAACCCCACACAAAACAGGGTATTCCTAATCCAGACCAGTTCCTCAAAGCAGCCCAGCACTGCCCACACCAAGGGTTATACTAGCATAACAGAAAGTGGCACCAGGACATAAACACTTAAGATAAAAGAAATGCTCAAGAAACTACAACATAATTAGACTGAGTTGGTATCATTAGCTGAGTGGAGATAAAGAGTGTTCATTGCTTTTACTTTGATGAGTAATACAGCTGACACACAGTTAAGATTAGTTCAGACAGACAAGTTAAATTTTAAAAATAATAATAATAATAAGCTATATACACATCCACAAGCACATGGAAAGTATTTTACTACATCAATCATAGTTTTAATATAGATATATATATTAAAAAAAAAAAAAAAGCCTCACCATTTCCTGGTCAGAGTTCAACATTAAACACTGAAACCAAAGACAGGTGATAAAGCAAAGAGATAACCGAGTTGCTGTCATGTTTCTCATCAGTGTAGAAGCTTTCAGATTTAATATCAGCTTAGGTAATTTCTATTACTTTTTGGATTTGATCTAAATATCAGAAAAATAGAAAAACAGCTACATGACATTTCAAGCCTTGTAGTCTGTCATCATGTGCTCAGTTTACAAGAAATAAGAGTGTATTGCTCTTTGACCTGCTTTGGCTTTTATTGCCTTGCCCTATAAAGGAACTGCAGTTAACATGAACAATCAGGCATAAAAATTATTTTTGTTAATGGCATGCTTTTTTTTTTTTTTTTCTCCCTCTCCTAATAATCCAACATTTCCAAGTAGTAAAAGGTCTGCTCTTCACCACCAGCATCGCACTGGCCTTATGTGGATGCAGAGCTTAGCACAAGGTGTCCCCTTTCCTTGGGGGAGGCCCCAGGTCCTTGTGTTTCACTTGCCCCTTCTGCCCCCAGGCCAAGCAGATCTGCTCTCCAGCCCTCTAGGGCAACAAAGAGCACGAGACTGCCCAGCTTTTAATGTAATTTCTTTTTTTAAATGAGCAGAAAGCTCTTAAAATTAAATCTAGAACAACTGTGAAGCTCGCATGATATGCTTTACATCTATTTTATGGCAATAATAATTCTTAACTGTCCCTGCTCGAGTTTCCCTGTGCTCCGCTTCTGCCCTTTCAGTTCTAGGGCAGCTTCCAAGCACAGGGCTGCCTCCTGCCAAACAGTCAGGAAGCTGCTGTTTGAAGCATTTATGAATTGCAATTAAAAAAAAAAAAAAAGAAAAAGTCTAATTGAACGTGACAGTTTTGAAATGTTAGATGTTCTCAGGCAATGAGGAATATTTAAAAAAAGGCCCCTGTGTTATTCTCCTGTGACCCAAGATGAGAAGAGGAGTGAAAAGCTGCTCTGACAGAAAAAGGAATAGGGAGAGGAATGGAGGAACAGTATTTCCACCTCTTGGCTACACAGGATTAGGGAAGTAACTTCAGACTTCAGACACTCACTATCCTGAAGCCAATGCTAAAGCCATAAAATGGTGTTTGCAAACAGCTATACCACTGAAATCGGGCACCGCCCGATCGGCTCATCCTCCTCTCCCTGCCACAGCTCAGCAAATCATATTTTTGCAGCGAGCCAAAGCCAGCCAGGTTAGTTTGTCCCCCCCCACCATCATGAAGGGCTAAACTGCCCCACTTGGGCCGGCGCAGAGCGCGCGGAGCAGAGGGCTGGGAGAGCTGCAGGCGGGGACGGGGACTGAGCGTCAGGGAGAGACACCTCCCTCGCTCTGCAGAACCAGATGCACAAGACTGCAAACGTTCCCCACTTCCCGAGAGGCTAGCGAGGATCCAGGAAAGGATCCCAGCTCCCTTTCACTTCCTGTACCTGAATACGGCAAAGGAGCCACTTCCTACATTTCCCCTAGCCACACACGCGCCTCCCGCGCCTGGCGCTCGGCCACGGGTTTGTTTGTTCCTCCGCCTCGGTCAACATCTGCTAACAGCTTGGGAACCTGCACGTAGGGAACCTGGCAGGGCCGGGCCCCTGGAGCAGAGAGGATAAGCTTTAAACCAGAAATAAATAAGCAAAAATAGAGCAAAAACAAGAGCAAGAAAAAGCTCTCACAAGAGCGTAAGGTGGAAAGGACTTTTTAAAAAAGTTATCCTGTTTATTGAAGCAGCATGAAACACAAAGCCAGGAAGAGAGCAGTGCGAAGAACAACACAGGGAGCAGCCAGCAGGGGCAGCCAGGTTATGTTGGGACACAGAAACACACCTGATTATTTCTTTTACTGGAACGTAATTAGCTGATAGACATGCCATGGTACTCAGCTAACTTCATAACTAATCAAGCCCTATTTGGCATGTTTTATTTGACTAAAGCCGTGGCATCATTGCCAACACATTCCATAAATATTGCTTCCTGTACTATAACCTGCCTCTCCATAGTTGTTAATAAGTACTATTTAATAGAAAACTGATTGACACATTATAATTAAATGCCATAAGGCGCTGTTATTCCCCTGCCCTTGCAAGAGAGGCGCTGCCTCAGAGGACTCAGAAGCAAATGTTTGTCCTGTTTTTCTTATCCTATGTTTCTGCACTTGCTTAAACACAGGTAAATAGAAATTTTCCCAGCTCAAAGAAAAGCATTTTCAGGGTACATCCACACTGCCCAACACAGTGTAAATGAACCACCACGACACCGGCAGCCGAGCCGGCCCTCAGGCAGCCCGGCTGCGCCCGAGCCTGCACCCCCGAGGCAGCGCAGCCGAGCACATCAGGCAGCGCCGACTTCCGAAGCTGTCGGCACCGGCTGCTCCTGCCAACCAGAAAAACTCGTTCAAACTACTCCCACGCGGCAACCTCCGGCACAGCCCGGCGCTCGCTCCTCGGAAGGACCGAGGTACAGCAGAGTGGGGAAAGAGGGTACCACTCAGAGCTTTAAGTTCTCTCATTTGTTCCAGGTGCTCTAGGCAGCTCACCTTCCTCTACATGCAAGCAAAGTCCCTAAGATTTGCTCGGCACCTTCACATACATCTGTTCAAGGGGGACCCAGTGCTATTTTCGGGTCAGTAAGGCCTAAAACCCAGCTGGAACACCCCAGCTCAAACACTGCTCGCAGAGGACAAGCCTGCGAACCTGGCGTGACACAGCCCGCCGGCCGTGCAACCAGCACCCGCTCCCATGCCCTCGGCACGCCACCTCGCCGATGCGGCCGCTGCTGCCGGGCGCCCCAACGGCAACGGACCCATCCCGCCGAGGCGGAGGGCAGAGCTGCCCCACGCGTGACTAGCCAGACAACTCCTGAGCAGACATCACCCCTCCAGCCCTACATTTTAATACCATCATAACCACAGGGCCACACCTCTGCCCAGCTGGCTCTGGCCGTAGTAGCCCTGCAGAGAGAGAGGCCTCCATTTCTCGGCAGCGCTTCTCTCTTGCGTGGGGAGGGGGCAGAAGGCGGCTCCGCGCGGAATCAAGTCCTCGACGCGGCCCCGTCGGCGCGGCGGAGACCGCGGGCACCTCTCGCTTGGGCGCTGCCAGGTGCGCGACGGGCTCTGCGCGCCCGGCGCC
>VZSV01000003.1:10435841-10452071 GCA_013398735.1 Nothocercus julius
GGCAGGGCCCATCTCGCGGGAGAGGCTAAAGCAGCTTTTCCTCAGCGCGGTCCTGGACACTGACTGCTCGCGCTTCCCGCAAGCGCCGGGAGCTGCAGGATTCCAGCAGGAGCACCGTGCGCTCAGGGATCCAAGAGCAGTGAGGTCCACTGGAGGCAAAGCTGTAGGACTAATTTGTTGGTTTTAAAAAATAAAGCACTGAGCTAATGCTGATCAGTCGTGCTTTGGGTCCCACTCTCACCCCAGAGAGACTGCAGGATCTGCACGTGTAAGTGCAGAAGGGCTCCCTAAGTTGGAGGGTGATGAGAAGTCTGAAACCACAATAAGCTTGAGACCACAGGAGGCAGAACGAGCATAGAAAGCTTGTTATGAGAGGGAAAACACTATGAGGGACTGAAAAACAGGTGGTGAGACAGGGACGGAGAAACACAGAGTTCCTACTGAAAGTCACATTACTGAGCAATTGATTAGGCTGGTGATAAGGAGGACCTCAAGCTTTCAGGCGTGCTTTATGCTCCTGTTGGAGCTGTTAGAATTATGTTGAGCTTTTAAGAAGACATCTCAAAAAGATCCCTGTGTTTGGCTAAAAGGGATATGTAGAAATACAACAACACACTGAGCAACACCATATGTCTCAGCTGGGAAGAAAAAAAGAAAAAAAATCCCCACCATTTAATTTTCAGAAGTTGGTAACTTCTTTGATTTCTTGGTTCAAATCAATTTTTAAGACATCAGCCAAGTAAAAACTACAAAGAGACCTTAAAAGTCAGCACATCCCTGCTTAGGCAGAGCCTTTGGGAACCTTAGACTAATAAGTTTTGACTTGTCTTGAGGGCTGCGGCTGCACGGCTCAACAAGCAACTAATACTCATCATGTGTTGTAATATCTATTTTCCCAGGCTTGATAGGGCTGCCTTGGCTGAGAGAGGATGGGGATACCATGCTGCATAACAATAAAATTTAAGTAGGTCACATGTGGACTTCAAAATGTCAGGCTGCTGTCATTGGTGCAAAACACTAACAGCAATTACAAGTTAACAGCCCTAACACATCCGATGCCAAGAGTGCTAGCTACAGCTACTACTTGTCTCTTCAAACTAGATACTCAAAGAATGTAATGGCCTTCCCTGGGCTATACTTCGGGAGGAAAGATTGTCCTAACCATTGTACAAGTCTGAGAGGGCTGTGAGAAGACAGAAATAATGGTTGACCTGCTCATGGCAGGTAAATGATTAACATACAGTTATATGCAGCACAGGAAAGGCAGCATGGAGGAGGCAACTGTGCCCTGCACACACACAAAAAAAGTAGAGCAACACAAGTAACAGGAGGCCAGAGGCGTTTAAATTTGGAAGTGGGAGGTAGTAGCAGCTGGGCGCTCTCAGTGGTCAGCACGTGGGAGCTGTGCATGAGAAGGACCTTTAAGTTGAGCAGGTTTTGAGGCCCATCATTCATGATCCAAGAGTGGGGCAGGAGGGAAATGAACATAGACACTGGAGACAGCTCTGTGCATTTTATGAGACTCTGAAGATCTGGCTCCATGTCTATGCAGAGTTAAGAGCTGTGCTTGCTGTGAATACTGCCAACCAATACTTTTCCTTATTTTGATGACTTCCCAGAATGAAGATCACTCAGATCCTACTCTTCTACTGACTGAAGGATTTTTAGCCTGTCATTTTATTCATGAGACATTGTTTTAAGAGCCTTTAGAGATTTATATTGTTTAGAAATGTGTTTGAATCACAAAAGCCTGAATAGCAGAAGATGCGCCTATGGAATGTATCGAAAATGTTGGAAAGTTTTGATGAAAGAGTAACAGTTGCAAACAGGAAAGGAAGTCATCCAAAGAACATCAACCAGTATCTGCACACCAATTTTGAAGAGATCCAAACCTTTCTTGCAAGCACTGCTTTCCTAGTGAACTGTCTGGCCTGTGCAGTGGTGTTCTGAGTCACAACAGCCAAATCCACCTTGAGGAGCAGACTGTTGCAAATGTAAGCTGTAGCAGCAGCAGTGCTGAGCTGTGCTAGGCAGCAGGACAGGAGACAGAAGGGCTCTCCATGGCCCTTCTCATTTTACAGACGGAGTTACTTTCAGATTTTGTTTTACAGACTTTTTTTTTTTTTTTGGCTTACTACTTATTGTGGAAAAAAGTGCTTGCTCTGCCTAATCTTCAGAGCTACAATGCCCTACTTTGCTTAGCTGAGACATTTCTGATTTTTTTTAATCATAGGTCTGTTCTGGACGCTCATGTGTGTGGGTTTGGGTGTAAGAGTCCAAATAATACTGCAGGGACCATCTCCAAACAGCAGAAAAACTCCACACATGAATATCACCATTTTGGCTGTAGCACAGCATATTAGGACGACACAGTCTTGCACACATGTCTATAGTTGAATTGTGCAAAGATATTTCCCCAATCTTTGTGTGGGCTTATGCTACCAGTAACTGCACAGAAGTACACAGATATTGCTCTCTCTGAATGGCTTCTTTCTGCAGTGATTCCACTGCAAGCAATTGCAATATTTTCAAATCAGCTCTGTTTCAACACTTAAGTCTTCTTTCCCCAAATGTTCAGCACGTTCCCCACATGTTCTGTCTTTTGTTCAACAGTGAATTTGATAAATTCTTTTAAGTGTGACAAAATCTAACCCGATAGATAATTAGGTGAAGAGCTACCTATCAGTACCAAAATCCCTTAACAAAATTCCCTACCAGCATCAAAGTCATTATGTCCTTGCCAATAAAAATCCTTTTAATATTATGCAGCTGAAACTAGTGCTGAGCAAGAATGAGGGATTCTCTATTCTCTCTCATCAAAGGATGCTCTAAATGTAACAGTTCCATCCAGGAGCTGGGGGCATAAACATGTCTGAAAAGAATTTCTTCCTTTTTGAGACCATGCTTCAAGACTCCCAACACATTCTAATACATGTAACAACAAAATAATTCCTCAACAAAGTGAATTTTCTCTCTGTTCAATGCTCAGTAGGCTTTAGCTCACCAAACTGGTGGGTGCGCAAACATCACATGGTACAGAGAACATGGTACAGAGCACTAGGAAGATCAGTAACAACACCTATCAGTACAAACTTTACGGCTTTCAATGAGGGTTATTGGTGTGGATTTATACCTGATTTAAGAATTGTGCTGTTAGAAGCAAGTGAGTTCATTTAGATGCGCTGAAGATAAGAAGAAACAGCCCATGGATGCTCTTGGAACTAGTGAGGACAGCCATACGTGCAGTTGGGAGCGCATGTTTGGCACAGGCCCTGGCAAGGAGCAAGAACTTTGCCAGGAATGGGCTTGAGCAACACTGATTTACATTTTATCTTTTATTACACAAAAGAAACAACTTCTTAACCCACATCCAGGCAGTACATAATGCCTAGGAGATGCAAACAGCTTTAGCTCTCTGGTCATTTTTCAATCCCTTTGCTAGCTCCAGGGGTCTGAAGGATGCTGTGTTCACCAAACAGCAGTGAGGGGGATACCTGCAGGAGGAAAGAACATTTTTATCCAGCGAGGAAAGATGCCTTTGCTGTGGTCAGCGTCTATGCAGAACCTACAACTAACTTTGGTGAACATCTTGTTACGGTAAGAGTCGCACATCATTATGAAAATGGTACACATGGGTTCTGGGGCCAGAAAGAACTTCTCACCAGAGCACTCTGGTTGTTTCACATACAGTTAGTTGAGACATAAGATATATCTTATCTGATAAGTAATCAGGATGGTGGGAAATGGAGGTGTATAAAACTTTTGAGGAAGCAGTGAAATTTCAGAGACTTCTAAAGTTGTTATGAAATTGAAGATACCCACACACTACTCACAAGGAGTAAGGCATGGGAGAAAGGCCTTATGGAAGACTTGCTTTTGAAGACACTAGAAGGAATCAGACATATTTGAAATTAGTTGAACAACACATTTCCTAATAACCATGGCAATTGATTCAGAAGAAAGAAGCTGATTAAATGCAATAAATTGCTAATTTAGGCAAGATACTAAGAAAGGTAGCCTTGGAATTACAATGTCTGATCTTGCTGTACGGTGTAAGAGTCCTTAGTTCACATTATCTCATCATATCTGGGTTACACAAACAAACAGTTTGTTTTTTCTCTTTTGGAAAGTGAGCCTCTTAGCTGTCAATGTAAGACTTGTAAATCAAAGATTCCTCAAAAAGTAATTCCGTAACCTAATTACCAGCCAGTGTTATTCTTGATGTAATAGCTTCATCTGAAGCCATTCGGTAACTAACTGCTGTACAATGTGCAATTCTCCTTGACTGGACTCCACGACTGGAGTCAAGAAGGCTGTATATTTCATTCCATAGTTAATGAAATTTCTTCTGAGATGTCTCATGCCCACAGTAATACCACTTGTCTGATATTTTAAGTTAGGCTTTGGAAATTAGAAAAACAACAACAACAAAAAGCCTATATATTCAGTTTTCTAAAACATCTGCAAACGGCTTGCTTAATGAATATCTTCCATTACCAAGCACCTCCACGTAGAGATGTGGACACCTTCCATTATGAAAGAACGCACTGTGTTCATCAACCATTTCACACAGAAATTATTAGAGTCACAAGAGTCCTATCACTTACAGAACATATTACGATAAAGTGGTAGGTACTGGAAGGTATTGGTAGCTGCCATCAGAAAATCTTTAGAGAGTTATAGATTTGATCTAAAGAGAAGGTCAGCATCTTCTATCACGTTCTGCAGAAAGAATATTTATGCTTCTCTATGTAGTTAGGCACACAGCTACAAAAGCAGTTAAAACAACCAGCTGCACATTAAAATGCTGCAGCATCTTAAAGGTATTTTTCCTAGGACTGCTTACAGTCTTCCAGTCCCTGGGAACAATCATTTATAGCCGTGCAGGAGAGACAGCAAATAAGGGAAGTATGTACAAATAAAACTTCTGCAGTAAGCCAAGAAACACTTTCTCATGGGGATACTATCCTTATGGAAACCAGACTTGGGTTTTAAGCAAGAAGGCTGTGAGCTTGAGTTTCCCCCACTGTTATTTTGGGAAATTACTGTTTGGAAGAAAACAGGCTTCCACCAGAAAATATACGCAATTGTCTTCAGAATTTCCTTCTAAAGAAAACTCAGATGATCCAGACCCTAAATGCTGACTATACACTGCACTCCAAAGGAGAAGAATGCCCAGGGAATGAAGCTGCTGAACAAGCCTCAGTTTTCTGCTTATTGACAGCATTCTCTGTTTGGTGGATCCCTCTCCTGGTTACTTCAGTGAAAACTGGGAGCAAGTTCATTGGTTCATCTGATGTCCATAAACATCGTAATAATTATAAGCAGAAATGTGCAAGAGTTAGAGTGACTGTGACTATCGGAGCTCTTGTTCTTGCTAACCCAAATGTCTCTAGTAGCATAACCAAAGCAACACCAAACTCAGAAGAAGGAACTAAAGCTTCCTTGAGAGCTGACTAAATGCTCTTTAAACTGTGAAGTCTAACAAAGCTGGGCTATATTTAATTACCACCATGGCAGAAGTGACCCCAGGAGGTAACTGTCAGTTGCTTGGGCTGTTACTGACTTTAGCATCACCTCCTTTGGGGGATTCTATGAGCTTGGCTTTATTAGTGCCTCAAGGGAAAACATAAAACAGTGCAGCCCATAAAAGACAAAGGAATGATTTAGAACAAGCAGGCCAACACACACACATTTTATTCCCACACTGTCATTGACCTTCAAGGCAGTTTATTTTCCCTGAGAGTGTTTTGTTAAGCTGATGAAACTCCTAACAGGTACCACTAGTGATACATGTGTGAGCTACTTAGAGATGAGCAAATTAGTCTGGTTTGTTCTGAAGTGCTCAGAATTCCTTATTGGCAGCAGTTCAGAATCCAGGTTTTTGCCAATAACATTTCCTCTGCTTTAGCTGTTTAAAGGCATGCAGCATCAAACAGTGAAGCTCAAGACAAGGCTTAAAGTCACAGGAATGGTGACATAACTTGAAAAACACATTCTGTCTCGGAGAATCTGCAGTGAAACCCAGAAGTTTTGTAAAGGAGCTGGAGGCCAGAATGGAAGGCAGGTAGAAATAAAAACATCAAACACACTAGTGAAAGTTTTAGTCCGAGCCTGGTGACTTATTCTCGAACTCTCCCAGGTAGATTTCTGCTATCTTCAATGGCTTTATAAGGGGGAAATGTCAGGCACTTTGCTTGCAACAGCTTTACATCTTAAGTAAAGAGCTTAAGTGTGAAGCTTAAGCATAAAGTGTAACCTTTAAGTCATTAGTGTACCTCATAGTAGGTGCTGTCACTATTCCCGTCCTGCAATTTCTTTATGGTCGAGGCTGGGAATTTAAATAGGCTAAGATTAACAGGTGGAAGTGGGAATGTGGCTTCATATCAGATGGCAGAGCATTATCTGGCTCTTATGTGTAGGTGGGAGCTGAAAAAAAAACCCTTTTAAGTAGACTTGTTTTTATATCTCCACCCATTTCAACATGCCTTAACACTCACTCTAGGGCAGCCACTGGCAAAATTGTGTGTTATAAAAACAGCTCAAAGAGAGATTAGCTGAGATTAATGCAACTCTTTACAGTATATTCAATCTTATTAAAGATGCCAGCATTTCAAAAAGAAGCTTGTATTTTTTTTTTTCTGGTTGCTATTGTCCAAGGAATTGTTATTTCTGCATTAGCCTACAGTGTGTTGTTAGGGAATAATATATAACTTGATATTCTTCAGCTAGAGAAATTGGGGAGGTTTAAATTTTCAGTGGCTTTAGTAAGACCTATATTCTTAAAGCACTTTTGCAATTGAGGCACTATTTTCTCCATGTATGTGACAAACATCCACAAAAAGGAGATGATTTTTAGAGGGAGCTTAGAGAGAACTCTGCAATCTTGGAAGCCAGCAGTTTCTCGACAAATTTTTAACAGTGAGTAGAACTATTAAATAATGTCTTTCTTTGTCTTTATAATATGACTTACTAATAGGGCTTATTAAGGATTTCTGAATGTCTGACGCTTGCTCTCTGCCCTCCCTCTTTGCTGAGAACTGTTGTCTTATCCAGAGGTTTACTGTGGTCAAGGGAAACAAGAATTATATGGGGCCCACCTTCACCTACCAAGAGATGTAACTAGAGGACAGAACGGAAATTTTGCATTTATTATCAAGGTTTTCAGAAACATTTCTGGCTCATGTCCTACAGGCTGCTCTCAGCTTGATCTTGGTCATTACTGTCTATAATAAGTTATACATACATAAAAATTCTCAAAGGCTACATAAGCTCATGCACATGAATGCAATGGAAATCTGTTCCTGCAGAGATAATGCCACTGTGACATGAGGAAATAGCTAATTTACTGTGCTGACTGCTCTCTCCTACCATTTTTAAGGTAGTTTGTCTCCTTGTCACATAATGAACACTAGCAAAAAGAAGCATATTCTCCACACAGGACCTGAGCTTGTCTTCTTATGAACCTGTTAGGTGTGAACAAGCTATTAAAAGATTACTAAAGATTACTAATAGCAACTGAGTTTCAGAAGGTAGTAGGCTAAAGCCAAGCATCATGAAAAAGTGTTCTTTTCTATAGATGCTTTAGTGGTTAATCTTTAATAATTAAAAGGCTTTTAGATTAGAGTTCACAGGAAAACACCTTATTTTTCCAAACAGGCTATAATGGAAGGTGGTTAGGAGATGGACTTGATAGAGGGAAGGGGAAAAAAAAAAAGGGGGGGAGAGAGAGAGAGAGAGAGAGAGAGAAATAACCCAAACAGACAAAGCAGACAAATCTCCATACAAAATTTCTTTCATTTTCCTGGACTTGTTTTAAAGACTCTGCCGAGCCACAGAAGGACTTTTGTGCATGGAAACTAAACAAGCATTCCACTCCTGCACCAGAGCTTCCCTTCTTGTCACCTGAGGAGAGGTGAAGCAAAGTTAATTTTAGCTGCTTTGAACTCTCTCACACAATTGCCAGGACTTCCCTGTGCCTGTTTCGCCTGTCTTTATCTTAACAGCTTGGAAGGGCTTTAAACTACAAGTTCTGGAGGCTGCTGTGGGCCAGCAGGGGCAAGCAGAAATGACAAGGACATGAGTAGGGCTCTTCCTGCTGACCTGCCACTGGTAATGATGTTGTCATTTATAATACATGACAGCTCTGGGTGGGATGGCATTGGATAAACTTAGAATAATGTAGAGTATCTACTTACATATATATAGCACAGATATATTCTGTGCTATATTTTTGCAAATTTAGTCATTAGCATTATTAGCATAGTCTCAGGTACCTAAAAGTTGTGCCAATTGTATTATAGTATCAAGAAGATGTGAGCCCTGGTATGCTGAAGAGTTAAAACCTTAGGACAACAAAAGGGAAAACAAGCGATTTTTGAAAGTTAGATAATAATGATCATCCAGAAGCAGCAATGTATAATCACAGAATGGTGGAGGTTCGAATGGACCTCTGAAGATCATCTAGTCCAACAACCCTGATCAAGCAGGGTCACCTGGAGCATGTTGCACAGAATTACATGTAGGCAGATTTTGATTATCTCCAGAGAAGATCTCCACAGTCTCTGCACAATCTGTTCCAGTGCTGTGACTCTCACAGCAAAGTTTTTCCTCATATTCAGATAGAACTTCCCGTGTTTCACTTTGTGCCTTTCGCCTCTCATCCTATTGCTGGGCTCCATAGAGAATAGTCTGGCCCCATCCTCTCTACGCCTTAACTTCAGCTACATATATACACTGAGGAGATCCTCCCTCAGTCTTCTCTTCTTTAGGCTAAACAGGCCCAGCTCTTTCAGCCTTTCCTCATAGGAGAGATACTCCAGTCCCCTAATCATTTTTGTAGCCTATACTGGACTCTCTCCAGTAGTTTCATGTCTCTCTAGTACTGGAGAGCCCAGAACTCAACACAATACTCCACACATGGCATCACAAGGGCTGAGCAGAGAGAGAGGGGATTATCTCCCTCATTCTGCTGGCAACACTCTTCCTAACCTAGCACAGGGCTCCATTGGCCTTCTTGGCCACAAAGGCACTTGCTGGTTCATGATCTTGCCCCACAAGTTTGTGTGGGGGACCTTCTTGTCCCACAACTGGATTCCCAGTTCCTTCCCTGCAGAGCAGCTCTCCATCAGGTCATCCCAAGTCTGTACTGGTGCATGGGGTTATTCTTCCCTAGGTGCAGGACCCTACATGGTCTTTGCTGAACTTCATGAAGTTCCTCGCAATCCAACTCTCCAGCCTGTTCAGGTCTCTGAATGGCCGCACAGGTTTTGGTGGTATCAGCCACTCCTCCCAGTTTTGAATCACCAGCAAACTTTCAGCAAAGGGTTCACCCTGTCCCTTCCCCCAGGGCACTCATGAATAAGTTGAACAAGTCTGGACCAGTATTGACTCCTGGAGTACACCGCTAGCTACAGGCCTCCAACTAGACTGCAACACTGATCACAACCCTACCCTCTGAGCTCTGCCCTCCAGTTCTCAATCCACCTCACCTCATCTATTCTGCACTTTCTGAGCTTGCCCATGAGGATGTTACGGGAGACAGTGTCAAAAGCCTTGCTCAAGTCACAGTAGACCACATCCACTGCTCTCCCTTCATCTACCCAGTCAGTCATTCCATCACAGAAAGCCCTCAGGTTTGTTAAGCATGATTTCCCCATTGCAAATCCATGCTGACTACTCCTGATCACCTTCTTTTCCTCCATGTGCTTAGAGATGACATCCAAGATGACTCGTTCCATAACCTTTCCAGGAACGGAAGATTCCTCCAAGTAAGTCATTGAGGAGGCCAAAACCTGCTCTCCTGAAGTCTAGCGTTGCAATCCTAATTATTTCCCTGCTTCCTCCTTGCAGGACCCTGAACTTCATCTCATAGTCACTGCAGCCAAGGCTGCACTCAACCTTCACATGTCCAACCAGTCCTTCTTCTGTTAGCATATGTAGTCCAGCAGCACACTTCTCTTCATTGGTTCCTCCACTACTTGTGTCAAAAAGTCACCATCAATGCTCGGCAGGAACCTCCTGGATTGTTTGTGCCTCTCTGTGTTGTCTTTGCAGCAGATAATGAGGGTGGTTGAACTCTCCCATGAAAACCAGGGCCTGTGACTATGGGCAGACAGCTATTTCCAGCTGTCTGTAGAAGATGCTCATCTACTTTCTCATCATGATCAGGTGGCCTGTAGCAAAAACCCACAACAGTTTCGTCCCTTTCAGTCTGCCCTTTAATCCTTACCCATATGCTCTTTACTTGGTCTTCATCCACCCCTAGGCAGAGCTTAATACATTCCTGCTGCTCTCTTACATAAAGAGCAACTCCACCACCCTGCCTTCCTGACCCATCTTTCCTAAAAAAACACAGCCATCAAATACAGCATTCCAGTCACATGACCTATCACACCATGTCTCTCCAATAACAAACGCAATGAAATCGTGGCCCTGCAATCCCACACATCTCAAATTCTTTGTTTGTTCCCTGTGCTGTGTGCATTGGTGTACAGGCATTTCAGAGAGGTGATGGAGCAGACACGCTTCGCAGCAGTGCAAGAGGATCCTCCATAGTCATGTCTCCTGTGCACGTCACAGGCCACATGCACCTGCTGAAGGTATCCCAGCTTGAGCCACATTTTGCTGACTATCCTGTTTCTGTAACTCTTCCCTTCCCCCATCTTTCCTATTAAATCCCTCCTTACCAGACTGGCCAACCGCTTGATAGAAACACATAACCTGTTTGGTGAGGTGTATCCCATCTCTCTCCCCAGCTGTCACTCTTCAAACAGGGTTCCATGGTCACAGAAACCAAAACCATTGCCAATATCAGCAGCACAGTCTGTTGTTAACTTGGAAAATTTGTCTACTCTCCCTCCCATCCTTTCACCTCACTGGCAAAACTGATCACCATCCCGAGATCTCTGAAATCCTGTTTGATGGTTTCCAGTTCGCACTTGGCATCATTAGTGTCATATGGAAGACCAGCAGAAGGTAATAGTTCGATCACATGGACAAGTCTTGTCAGTCTCTCCATAATGTCTCGTATTCAAGCTTCTGGCAGGCAAACCTCTCCAGACGAGAGCTTCTTCTGAGCGCTCCTGCGTGGCAGAGGCCTGTCGGCCCAGTTGCTTCCCTTAAAGCCATGCCCAGCTCCTCCTCAGCCTGAAGGGCACTAAACCTGTTCCTCAATTGCAAGTGTTCAGGAGTTCCTACAAGAAATGACCAGTTTCCAGCTGCCTTCTACAGTGTTGCGATGTACCATTTCACATGGCGCAGAATCCTCCAGCAACTCCACTGCTCTGCGGGGTTGGGACTCCTAGAGCTATATGGTCTCCAAAAATAACCTGTATATCACTTGCTCATCTTCTCAACAGCGTTTGTCAGTTATGGTCAGTGGTCCATTTTCTAGGTTATTCACAATACAGAAAACATAATACAGAAAATCCTCCTTATGAATATTTAAGAAGTAATCATAAAATGAGTGATTTTTTTTTCTAAAGGTGTAATGACAAAAGTGGGTCTTGAAATCTGGTATGAATGAGAAGTTACAAGCTGGGTAGATCAGCCTGGAGTAAAGTAGTAAAAAGGGTGGAGATATTTGTTGGAAGAGTAAATGAACAAAGATTGCTTAAATAGGCTAGGTCAAAATTATGAAAGGTAAAGGTATTCAAGGTAAAGAAAAGGGCCTTGAAGAACTAATGTAGCAAGGGAATTAAGAGCAGAAGTTATTAAAGATAGGAAGATCTTAACAGGAGATGTGTCTTAAATTTGTGGCACCTTTCACTAAACAGGTGGTAGAATAAAAAGGTGAGAGTAAGTAAAGAGGAAGTAAGCAAGATGGGAGGTAGGGAATGAAAGATAGTGAACTCTGAGCACAGAAAAAAATTGGATCAGATTTTACATAGGAAAAAATAGTAAAAATGGGTATTTTTGGTGGAGAAGATCTTACAGCTTTTAGTTAGGGAGGCTGGTGGTATTAAACATAGTGCCATAAGATAAAGCAGGGGAGAACATTTTAAAGGGGAAATAATTAATTCAGATTGTATTACGCTAAAATTTAAGAAGTAATAGCATTTTCAAAAGGAAGGGGAGAAAAGCAGAAGTATGAATTTGGGTAGGAGAAGTAGAATCTACAAATTGGGACAAAGAAGAAAGCTGGTAGCTGTTTCACACTGCAAAATTTTAAGTGTGAATTAAAAATTTTTAATTGAAAGCCTTTAACATGGCAGTTAGCACTACTATTTTTCAGAGATTTCTGCAATATTTTAGCTATACTTTTATTTAACTAAATATCTTTTCAGATAAGCTAGATATTGAAATTTATTTGGTAACTTCTGTTCAAGTTAGCAATATTCTAAGAAAATGCAGGTGGCTGGAGAAAATATTAATAAAAATAGGTCAATTATAGTATGAGTTAAATATTAATTTTTCAAGACAACTGTTTTATACTAACTGTAATAAATACTGGAAAGGTTAGAACTAATGCACTTCTTTATAGGAAAATATTTTACCAAGTCCAAATGAGTTTAAACAACAGCTAGTATCATTCCAGAAACTGCTTGTGTATGTTAATAAAGAATTATAAAAACACTTATGAATACTCCCTCTTACAGGGCCCTGTTCTGTGGGAAGAATTCTGCTCTAACATACCCAAACAGCTTTCAGATCAAATCTATCTTCTGCTCAAAATGCCATTTGAGCTGGCAAACCACTTTGCACCCAAGCACATAGCCATGCCTCCCAAATGGAAATGCTGGAGAATGGGGAGGACAGGCCAAAGAACTGTCCAGAGAAGTTGGGTGATATTTGGAAAGCAAAGAACATTGCAGATGCTAAGCAGAAGAGCTTAATCAATAATATTCACTGAGTAAAAAGTTGAGGGCTTTAGAGCAGAGAAAGGTCAGGGCTGAGTCCCACCTTGCAGGCCTGTCTGTGGGAAGGGCTACGTGCAGCAGCAAACAGAGATGAAAATTAACAGCTATAGTTATAAACAGCCTGATGCTGAGAGAGGAAAAGGAGATAGTAGCTGTGACAAAGACAGACCTGAATGTAGCTGACAGAGTGAAGCAATGGAGAGAAAGGGAAGGGAGAGCTGGGTGGGATTCTCTCCTGTCAGAGCTCGTGCACCCACGCGGAGGGACCCTGAGCTTTTACCTCAGGGCTTAGCGCACCAAGGCACTGCAGAAATGAACACAGGACCTTACAGTGCGTGAGCACAGCACGGAGAACACACAAATCCTGTGTGTCTTGGGATATAGACTGGGCTATTCCTTTCAGAAAACTGCTTACTAGAAAAGCTCTTTTTCCTTCCTGTAACTTCTGTTTTCCTGAGATAGTTAGCTCAGCGCTCAGTCAGTCTGATGGAATATTGGCCCACTTTGCATGTGTTGACTGACACAGTTTTTCCTCTCTCTGTCAGACACACAAACTTTGCTGGCACAATTCTCAAAACCACTGAAATACATAAGCCTTCTATCAGCACAACGTATAGCAACGAGAAGAGCTTACATGTGGTAGGAGCACACAGAATCAACCTCCTGAGGGACTGGAACATCTATTCCAGCACAGGGGTGTTAGACGACCAGTTTTGCCAAGCAACAATATAATTCTTATATCAGAGCTCTGTGTGTCTCACATATCAACATTTATTATAGCATCCCATCGCTGAGTGTTATTTAAATTATTCTGATATACTTCCTTAGTCAAACCAAACTTTAATATGCATCCATAATGGAAGAACAGGATTAAGCAAGTGTTTCAAACACTCACTTAGGCCCTTGTATACATTTTCATCTACAAAACAATTAAACACTTTTAATTAAATTTTCTTTATAAACACCAATGAATATTCAGGTGGCACAGGAATCTGAAAAAACCTTATGAGACACAATATTTTTCCCTTGGGAAGTAAATTGGGCGCTACTCTGGGAATATGCAGTACACTCAAAATGAGTGCCAAAAGTGACCATTTCCCATAGGAATCATGCAGCTGTCTTGTTAAGGGTATGGTTCTGGTTTCACTAGTAGCAGCGCAGAACCACAGAACAACATCAGACCCTTCAGCTCCAGCTGAAATGAGACATAAGCCTGCTCTAGGTACAGAGACATATTCTCCAGGCCATATAATCCACTTGGAAAAGAGATAGGCAAAAGAAAGAAACTTCATATAAAATTACTAATTTATAAAGTCACTTTTTTTTTTGTTAATGCTTGCTAGCATGAGAATTATAATCAGCTAATTTCCTTAGGTGTTACCAACCTCTGTAGGAGGTGATAGCAACAGTAATTAACCATTGAGCAACATGAGACACTCCCTACCAGCTGCCACAAAACATGCAAATTCCTCATGGTTCTTACCACACACCTGCTGTTTGGTGGAACTTTTACAAGAGAACTGGGCTCTCCAGAATGGTGAATTCATTGTACCTTACTGATATAAAATGACAGAAAATAGGAAGGTGTATTATCACAGTAACAAATAAAATATCCTAGCCCTGGCAGGATAATAATATATACAGACTAAGTAATAGCTTAGCACTACAGCAAAGTATTTTAGCCTGGGTTGTTTTGGCTAGGTTATTCATTCAAACTAGAGTTAACTTTTCTGTGTTATGTTGCTGCCAGCAAAGTAGACATACCCTGAGTTACAGGAAAAGGATCTCTTTTTTAGGGCACTCATCTTGCTGAAAATGGCCCTGATAGATTAAAGATCCTTAAACAGAGCAAGTTTATTTATTTATTTATTTATTTTAAATTAAAATAACACAAACCAGGGGGCATTAAAAGCTACAGTCCCTTCAGAGGCCATCCTGAACTACTTTAAGAGTAAATTTTAAATACAAATGGAACTAGCTAGCTACCAAATAGAAGTCTGTTCTTGCCAAAGATCTCCAGCAGGAAGATAATATATTTCTCCCGTTATTATGAGTACATTTTCGATCTAACTTTTCTAAAATTGTGATTCTAAATTTGCTGAATCTGAGAATGATTCTGTTGGACATTAAGACCTGTAACTAATACAAAGCAAGTAGTGTGTTAAACAAGTCCCTTCCAGTCCATAGAAAAGGAACATGCTTAGTATCTTTTAAATGTGGCTGCCATCTGACAACGACAAAATATTTTACTAAACTTTCTTCTTCCTCCCCCATTAATCTAACTGGTATTAAACAAAGATATATTATTTTTGCTGAAGAATAAATTATCCTGTACTTTCTTAAACATGCTACTCTAGATTACAAACATGTGGCTGCAAAAATGACTAAGTGGACTGACGTGAATTTCTAATTTTAATCTCCTATGTGGCATGAGGAAATTTACTGTATTTTATTTACTATAAAACCTGTTTAGGATCACAGATGCCTCTTTTGCACAGCTGCAAGAAAAAGAAAGATTAGTAATCTTTCAAACAGATAGAGCTCAGTGATTGACTGAAAGTCTCCTTCCTAGCACAACATCTTGACTCACTAAATGTGTAATTATAAATGATGTTTTCTTTTGTGTTAATTTGAAAGTGAATAGTGATAAATAAATTAAAAAATACCCCTATGCAATTTTAAAAATTCTTTCTTTTTTTTCTTTTGAAAATAGAAAGCTTTTCCTCAACATTCCCAAATATTTTTTTCCAATCTCTTGGCCTTGGTGAAATTTGGCAGAATTAAGAGTGGTTAAAGGTTGACAGCTTAGTGGATAACACTGGTTAGCAGTCATCCAGGAGGAATGCGTGGGTTGATGGGTACAGCTGACCACTGAGCACACATCGTTAGAAGGAATGAAGCTGTGGGGAGTAGTTATGCACCTGCCAGAATTCCTGGACACTCAGTCATCTCTTCTTACCCTCCATTCCCATTGTTTTTATAAAATAGACTAAAAAAAACACACACACGCACAAAAAACAGGGAAGGAGAAAAGAAGGCATGTCTGTTTTGTGATGATCTTTCATCTCACAAGAGGACTTCATTGACAAGCTTTACGTACTTCTGTTTAGTTGAATATTATAAATATTAACTGCTATCCACTGCAACCAGTATCATAGAATCACAGAATGCTTAAAGTTGGAAGGGACCTCTAGAGATCATCTAGTCCAACCCCCCTGCACACGCAGGGTCACCTAGAGCAGGTGGCTCAGGACTGCGTCCAAGCGCGTTTGGAAGATCTCCAGGGAAGGAGACTCCACAGCCTCTCTGGGCAGCCCCTTCCAGTGCTCTGTCACCCTCACTGTCAAGAATTTTTTCCTTAAGTTCCTGT
>VZSV01000003.1:10456752-10515210 GCA_013398735.1 Nothocercus julius
ACCATAAAGTCAGGGTCAAGCTGGTCCTTACACTATCTTCAGTCTGCAAGTCTTCTACCCTGCAACAATCCATTTAATAGCACAAGTAAAATTTTTGGTCTCTCCTTGGACATACAAATTACATATGCAACTTGCTTAACAAAAATATTACCTCAATATGCCCCCCCACCCCACCTGTGTCTTATTCCTGTGGACACCACTATGATCTAAACTGATAAAGTGACAGTCTATATTTCATATAGATACTAAAGTATAAAAGCACAGTGAGTTAACTGAAAAATGCACACTGATCATATCTATACACTATATAAGTATTAAATTACTATCATTTATTTAACTTTCAGGAACTGTATATTACTAAAGTGCTCCATTTCCCTTTCCCCTTTTTTTTTCTTCCCCCTAAAGTGCTGCATCCCAGTTCAGTGTGAACTTCTGATTTAGTTCTCAGGTTAGTGAGCAAATGGCTGCTGAGACACAAACAGCGACAAAGATTAGGCAATGAACCCCCAAAACTCCTCCCTACCAAAACAGCATTCAGATCACAAATTGAGATGAAAGCAGAGTTTTGAAGGACTATGGTTTATAAAACTTGATCCATACATTGTCTTGCACTGTACCTCAAGTCTGTTTCTGTGAATTTCTGTGAATTCTGCACCCTGGCTAAGGAAGTATGTATGAGATTCATACATAGAGCATTGACCTTAAAATCAAGGTAACAAGAGCAACAAAAACCTAATCAATCTAACTTCTATTTTTAACTCTCTGGGACAGACTCAGATTCAAGTTGATGAGGGATTCCATATAAATACTTGCATAGTTCATCTGTCACTTCCTGAACACGTCATCCATGGAGAAATTCAGGCAAGACTGATAAAAACACAAAAGAATAAGCACATAAGTCCATTTAGGTTCCCACAGCACATGGACACTCAAAGGCACTCAGTCTGCTCCATCTAGACAATGCAGAAAAACTGGAAGTATTCCTGAGCAAGCCCTCCTTAAGGCAAAATCCTCTGCATCAGGTCGCTCAAAAATGAAGGGATTATCTCCCTATGTATTAGCGACACCAGAAACAATGTACTATTAACTGGTCACAAGGGCCTTTAGTTTTCTTTGATCCGCTGTTTAACACTGAATAAAGCATAACAATGTGTAAGGGTAAGCGTAAAAGTCAGTAGATATGAAAAATTAATCTTTTAGATATAGCAATAAATGTGAGGAGGATGACAGAAAAAAAGGTGGAAGCTTGTTTTTGAAAGACCTGCTTTAATACAACTGAATGAGGAATCCAGTTAAAATAAGCCTGACAGTATCCAATTCTGTAGATAAAGTCCTTGAACGTAGTTGCCTGAATGTCAATTTTATATCAGCACACAATGGAAATTCAGCCTTCATCCTCACTGCTGCTCCATGCATCCTCATATGCTGGATTTAAATGCTGCTGAGAAAGAGACTGAAAAAAAAAAAAAAAATCACTCTGAGTTTTGCTTTAATAGCACTCTAAGTAATTTAAAACATTAAAAGTAAGTAAACGCAATACTAAAGATACTTCAACTACTATCTGCAAACAAATTGGTTTGTGTCTCAAAGATACAGGATTTTTGTAATCAATTCTTTGACCATTCTGTCCATTAGAAAAAGGATAAACTGAAAAGACACAATATTTGATTTCATTCCAATTTTGACAAAAACATCTGGAACATAACTGGAAGATCTACAAATGTCTGAATGTAAAATATAACATATAGATATTACAACCTGTGTTTGCTTTCAGTTGCTTAAGACATAATTTTATTGTTCCAGCATTACTGAGCACTGCAGTCTCAGGAAGCAGCCTGGGCCTCTGCCTGCATTTAATCAGCTTCCACCTCACCTTGTGTCAGCTCAAGGGCTTGTGAAGCCAAGTTGAACACTGAAGCCCAGATTTAACCTCCAGGAAAACTTTTCACTACTTTTTTTTTTTTTTTTTTTTGGCTTGTTTACTTCTTCACTTCTGGTCCAGATTCTTGCCATGCACACACACAAGTGCCAGCTCTAGTCATGGGAGAGAACAGAAACCAGTGGCCCGTGGAGAGCAGAGCTGCTGCTCTCAGGGGTAGCGCCAGGTGCATCTGGTATCAGCAGCAGAAGCTTAACAGTTGGCAAAACAGCAGCATATACAGCGCAGACACCACAAGGGCAAACCTAGGGAGCAAGGATCATCAGAGCAGGGTGGCTTCCCTCCCTGCATCCCCAGACTAAAATAAATAAATATATTTATATTTGCTTATAATGAAAAATGAAAAAACTCAAAAATCTGAGTTTAAGAGAACAAAAACATTCATTTCATGTCATCTGAACACATTTTGATTTCATTTCATGTTGTCTAAACTTTCTAAACTTTGAAACTACTTTTTTCTTTAAGTGTAAAGCAGTTTTTCATAAACTGTCTCAAAACAGCGCAAAAAGTGTTTTATCACCATTTTTATCTTTTTCAAAACAGAACACTGCTGAAATGCTAAAAAATTCTTTTTTTGTATGATATGATTCGAAATATTATCTCCTGATTTTTTAACCGCTGTAAAAGCTGCTGTACTCTTATTTTGTGAATGGCTTCAGTCTCTCAAAATCTAATTTTCCCCCTCCTACTGTTTAAGTTTTTGTTGCCCAGTTCTAATAGTAACAGGAAAAACATGTTCTCCTATGGAAAACAGTGCTATTATGATCTGGCCTGTAACAGCCTGCATGTTCTCTCTCAAACTCTATATTCTTTATTATATTTCTGTTTGAAAAGTATTTGGATATGAATTGTAGCATCCTTAATCTTATGGTTTAGTAGACCTATTGTATTCCTTAACAAATTAAAATGCAATTTTTCTTTGACATTTTTCATTTCCAAATGAGCATAAACTACACAAAGCAGCATGGAATTTAAGGAAGCTAAAATGGAAGCTGAAAGACTGACAGCCAAATAACAAGTACTACTTCAACTAGAAGAGAAACTACAAGTGCACAAGAGATTTTCCTAGACCACCACACAGACACATGAGAAAAAGTGGAAAAAGGAAAAAAGAATTAAAAAAAATCCCTCTCCTAAGCCCCAGAACAACCAAGAGGGTGCAGAGAAAGAACATATAGGTGATTTTCCAGTGAATCAGCATTGTTACAAATTTTGAAGATAAAAATCCACTTCATATATTTGCAAGAAAAATCTTACATAACACCCACAAAGAGGACATTTCAATTGGATAAACTATTACCTTTTCAGAAGTGTCATCAGGAATTGGCTCTCGAAGGGCAGGTATCCAAGCAAGGATATTGCAATCTTTGCTACCACTATAAAGCTCCTTTAAAAAAGCAAGCCAAAGAAGGTCTGCTATAAAATTTACTGAATAAATATTGAAATAGGAGTAATGCTGGCAAATCAATTGCATGAAACTTTTTTTTTTGTGTAAATAAGGACACATACATAATTCCTTATTTGTAATATAATAATAAAAAATGGTATATTCTTAAAACATGCTAGAGAAAAATAACACTTTATGAGATTTCCTCCAGGCTGGACATCAAAACTACTCACACTTAAATGAATTATAATGCTTAAACATACACTTTTTTCTTCTGTCTTATGTGTCTCCTGAGAAGTTAAAAGCTAGTAAGTTTTTAAATAGCTAGTACTAGCTATTTTAAATAGTAGTTACTATATAAAAGCCAGTAACCTTTAGAAGATAATTGTATTTAGGATCAATAGAAAGAAAAGGAAAACTTTTTTTCTACTAAAATTAAAAATATGAATCTACACAAAAAACATCCAATAAGACATAGAAGAGTGCATAAATATAGAGCAAAGGAGTAAACATAGTATAAGTATGCCTAGACAAGGAAAAGAACAAACAAGGAACCACTTGAAGCCCGCATTCTATTGGGAAAGCAGAGATCAGAAAGATCAATTTATTTTTAATAAAATAACCCTATTTATTACACTAATGACTAAGGAGTGGGATCCCATTGTGCTGGTCACCCTGCAAACACATGCAAGCAAACAGTGTCTGCACCAAACACCTACCCATCAAATACAGTTTAATTTTCTTTGCTCTTCATTAAAGGAAATACAGGTTCCTTTGGCTCTCTAAACTGAAGAAATTCTGCTGTTCAGAAATACTGCACCACCTTTGCAGTAAATTTTGCACTAATAATGCCCCTGTTTCCCAAACTGTTACTCACTTGAATGTGTATGAAGACATTTTCATATCTTTGAATCTTAATCTTCATATCCTTGAATCTTAATTAAATTCCTGCTTATTATATAAAATGCACCACAGGATTAAGTTACATGAGTGAAGCATGCAAGGTATTCTCTTCTCTATCCAAGCTGACAGTGGAAAAAACTCTAAAAGCTTGTTGGCTCCTACACTTAACCTAACAGCTCAGTGCATGTCTCCAAAACCATTTTAATAAGTTGATTCAATATAAATCAATTAAATCAAGTTCTGTCTTTGCAGAAAGTTTCATTTCGTGTTAGGTATATTTAATTCTGCAAAAAGCGTGAATCACTCAGAGCTGGTATAAGAGCTTAATAATTAACTATTAAGTTAACCAGTACCTATAAATACCCACTTATATGGGTAACCTTAGTCAAGTGAACTGATATAATGACTTCTGCATAACCACTCCCAGGAAGTTTTATGTGTGTAAAACTGGATTGATGGTCAAAATTTTGAGCGATGAACATCCTACTTATCTCGCTTAAAAAAATGGAACAAGGCAAATTTATACTAAGGTATCGGCCAGCCATAGCTTCTGCCTCAGCATCCTGTCTTTTGCAAGACGCCCAAATCACTGGAACTTGGAGAACAAGCACAATGTCCCACCCCAGTGAACAATGTCATTGGGAAATCAGCATATTTCAATTAGTCTTTATTACTGCCTGTCTCTCTTCTGATCCTGGGATTGCAATATCTTCAATTAATCTAGACCATGTTGACTTTTATAATTATGACAATTTGAAACAGTGATTAAGAAAGACCTTAAGTCAGTCAAAAGAAGAGTCAATGCATAAAGTTTCAGGCATATTTATCGTACAGTATAGCATAACATTTCAATGTTGTATTTTGAATTTCTGAGGAAAGACTTCAAGTAAGGCTGAATTTATGTTTTAATTTTTGTCATTTTTTAATCTATCATTGGATTGTTACAGATGGGTACGTTTGCCAGATAACTTTGTAGTTGTCATCGGTATTCCCAGAACATAAAAGGACATAAAAAATGTTCCTAATGCACTGCTAATAATTTTTCTTCATTATTAATTAACTATTAGTTATTTACTTCATTCAGTATCTGAAAGGGAAACCCAGGTCTTGTTTACTTATTTTAAACAGTTAACACAGCACACTGGTATCTAGCATATTGGATTCAACAGTAAAATTCTCCTGGAAGATTTCACAGTGAAGATTTCCTCTTCTACACCACCCTTGAAATTCTCCACCTCTTATTAAATGAACTTCCCTTCTTAATGGGCAATATTCTGCAGCTCTTATTACTCAAGCAGCTTAACATCTCATTAACTTCATGGAGAGAGTTACATAAGAAAAATTCAGGCCAACAATAACATAGTGGATCTTATGGCTTTATTCCCAGAATCTCAAAAGGATGTATACATACACACATAACCCTCATACTACTCTGTAGCCACACAAGGCAACTCAAACACAAAAGATGAGCCACCTAAGAATACTAACTAATTTGAACCTAAGAATAAAGACTGAAACCACTAGCTTGCCAACAGCCAGTTGCTTGGGTACCAGGGGTTGTAGCTATTACAGACTTCTGAGTGAAAAGACAGCACTTCACACCTCCAATACAAAGTTGGTACACAAGGTTTTAAAAACTGTTTCAACCATGAGATGAAACAAAAATAGTGATTAAAACGTGGATAATTAATAGAAAGCAGTAACTGGGAGCTGAAAAAAATAACAAAAAATAAGGACCAGATTTGGGGGTGCAGTAGGAAAATCATTTAGCAGGGTTAAAGTAAGCAAAAAAGCCTATAGGAGAAATATGAAGACAAAACTAAAAATGACAGAGACTACAACTAGATGGAAATGGTAAAAACTATGCAGAGCAGTCAGATGTAGATCTTGTTTCTTATCAAGGTAATGTGCTAATAAGTTGGAAAGGTGCTAAAAAGCCTGCATCCGTGCAGCTATTAATTTCACCAGCAGATGAATAACCAGCATCAGCATCTTAGAAGAGATATCTGAGGAAACTTCTGACCTGCTCAAGTTAAATATATTCAAAATATATTGGAATAGATAGAGCTGGAAGTAAGCTAATGCACCATTCAGGAGAGGAGGGGAAAAAAAAAAAAAAAGTGAAATGATACAGATGCTATTGGACTGACTGGCATTTCTTTAATCCCAGACAAGAAAATAGGCAAGATGATTAAAAAGACTCTGAAGATTTTGAATTGAGTACTTCAGTTACTTAAGAATTAATATTTTAAGAAAATTAACAACACCCGTTAAGACAATTTACAGTGAAGTGGGCTCTGTCCGGCAAAATGATCGTATTTAGAACAAGTTTATCTTAAAATATACTTGCACAGCTATAAATAAATTTATACCACATTTTAGTACTGCTTGCAAATGTAAAGAGAAGTTTTACAACTATTTGCATTCTCAAAAAAGGGTCTTGTAATTGGGTATCAGTGTTTTTAGAAGAATTATACAAAGACTGATGAAAATGTTTAATCATCTCAAGACAGAACGAGCTGTTTGGAAATCCATGTGTGAACATAAACCAATAAGGTTGACCCTAGCAATATTTTTGGTGCTGACATACTTGCAATATAGTAGGCTAAACCCTACCAAAGAGGAAAAATTTTATACCAACAAATGCAAGGATGTTTAAAGAAAAAGGGAAGCAAGCCCACAGAGAATGCAAAACCTGACTGGAGTAAGGATGGTTCCAAAGGAAGCTCAGGAATCACAGAGGATAAATAAATGCAGATAAGTTGCCAGCAAGTCTTCGACTGTTCTGAATGAGCCCTTGTGTACATGCCCACAAGTCATGTGTACAAACACAGGCACACAGATGAGTGATAACAACAGGCAGATAATTCTGGCACATGGTATAATACTGATGCTGATACTGCAGGGTTGCTCACTTTCCCAAATATTTCAAAAGACGAGGTAGAGATGAGACACACACATTTCCAGGAATTCCCAAATATTTCACTTACCTGAAAATTAGGTTGAAATACACAGCAGTCAACAGTACTATAATGTCCTCTAAGCCTAGTTATGAGTTCTCCTGAGAAAATTGTGTAAACAGCAATGGTGCTCCCGTACGGTACAAAAGCAAACTCTGGATTGCAGCCCCAAGAGATGGTGAATTTGAGTCCTTTTCGACTTTCATTACAGACTTTACCATAGTTCACCTGTACATTGAAAGATTAAGCAGTTAGTTATTAACTAAAATTATAGATAGCAACTTTACATAAAAGGGCATTTATATTTTTATTAGTAATATCCAATAAAATTCATGTTGAGCTTCCCCCTTTTAACCTAACTCTTGGGATTTCCAAATCGCAATGTTCATTGAGAAAGTGATTTTTCTGTTCATTAAAACTCATTATCTTTAATATAAACTTTGAGAAGCAGGGGAGGGAAGGGGGGAAGATATGCCTATATCTGCAGCAGCTCCACACTTAAAGATGGCATTTGCATTGACCTTTCAGGCCAGATCCACTTTGATGAACCACAACTACTACTGAAATCATGATTAGTTCAGGAATTCCTGCTTAAACATTTTCCTAGATCTTCCCACAGAGCCATTTTCTCTCAAATATAGAAATTATTAAAAGAACCAGATATGCACGATAGTACAAAAACAATTTTAAGCAAGACATAACTTATGTTTTCTGAAAGTTCCAGCATCTGGAAATGTTAAATGAAAACCTCTAAAGAGTCCCCTTTTATTTTAAGGCACAGCATTTACATTTTCCTAGTGTGTTCTTCTTAAAATATTTCACACACACACAAGTGCACACACACATGCTAGTTTATACCTAATTTCAAAACACCAGTTTTCAAATAGCAGTAGATAGAAAGTTATTCCCCATTAAGCTAAACTATGAAAAGCAACAAGGTAACAGCATTTTTTGTAGCTGGCAATGGGTATAGGCCTAATCACACTGCTTTATTAACCATTTCAGTGGTAAGGGTAAAGTGAGATAGTGGTCCTAGTCTGGTTTATAATACATGTATACATCTCAGCAATAAAATACCAACAACCCAACCATTTTACTCTAAGACTAGCTTATGCCACAGACTGGAGAGAACTTCCTTCTTACTCTTGAAGAGCCATGTGAGCTGATCAGTATTGCACAAGGTTGTATTTCTGAAGTATATACACTATTTAGATGACAAAGCAAAGCAGCACCAGTCCAGCCAGCACCAGAACAAGCCCTCAGGGGGTTCTCAGCATCTCATCCCTTGCTCTTGGAAGCAGGAAGAAAGGAAGAGCACCAGCAATGCAGACAACAATTCTGTGCCTCTCCCTCCTGAGTTTGCAAGAAGCAGCAGAAGACCAATAGGCAGTATGAAAAGGACTGAAGAGCAAGCAGAAGGATGTCATAAATAAATGGCAAAGCCAAAGGGATTAAAAAGAAAATAAAGCATAGCTATAGCTTCCTAAATTATTTCTTATGCACTAGTCAGGAGTGACATGTTAAATATATTAAAATGCCTGTCTTCTACTGCTAAATCTTGGGAGTTCATCACTGCTGAGAAATTCAATATTGTTCCCTGCGAGTACAGCTGTGAGATAAGAGGCTACACGGCTAAGCAGGATCCTGGCTTGAGTTGTGTGGGAAGCCTTGCAAATATAAAGTACAGCTTATCACTGTTGTTGATACGTTTCAAGGGCTGGACAAGTCCTACCTAGACTGAAAGCTCACGGAAGTTGAAAAATGGAAAAATTCCAAACATGCTAGGAAATACTTCCATCGGATATATCAGTCTAGTTAGGTCCTCTATAAGAAGTCAGAAGTGTATTCCTGTGAACAGTGTATCTTACCACCATAGAAACTTTACTGAAACCAAGTATTACAATTTCAGCATACAAAACATGTTCACAACAAGAGAGCACACCTCCAGCTGTCTCCTACAGGAGAGCTGCGGGGTGGCTGCTCAAGGGCACTCACTGTCGCGGGCCCTGGCGCAACACGGCGAGCCCTGCTGCTGTTCAGCCCTCACGTTTCCCGTGACACTGCAGCTCAGCGCAGCGTCCTGCGAGCACCCAAGGGCTGCACAGCAGCTGCTCACTCACAGCACGGACTTCCCGGGATTCACAGAATCACGGAGTGGTTAAGGTTGGAAAGGACCTCTAGAGATCATCTAGTCCAACCCCCTGCTCCAGGAGGGACACCTAGAGCACGGGGCACAGGGTGGCATCCAGGCGGGTTTGGAAGATCTCCAGAGAAGGAGCCTGCACAGCCTCTCTGGGCAGCCTGTGCCAGGGCTCTGTCACCCTCACAGGAAAGAAGTTCTTCAATTTAAAATGGATTCAAGAGGATTCCATTTACACAAGTTTTAAAAATACTCTATAATTGCAATTAAAATCACCTCTCAATAGGGGATGAATAGTTAAGTCCAGACTCTAACAAATTATTCCATAAATGTTTAAAAATCTGCAAATTTCAAGTAGCAGCTTTCAGAATTCTATACACAAGAGACTGGCTTCAAAGACAAGTTTATGCTTTACTTCTGGAAAAATAATAAAAATAAAACTAATCAGAAAAGACAGCGAAGGTTGGGGTTCTTCAATATCCTTGTGAGAGAAAAAAAGGTACTTTCCCAAACAAGAAAACACTTTTCTCATGATTTTTCAAAAAGTGAAAAACTTTGAGGAGAGCAAAAATCTTCTAATATTTTCCCCACAATATCTTATTTAGCCAAAATACACAGAGAAAGAATTTAAGATTATCAGAAGAGGAAAAAAAAATATCCTGAGCTGTAATTTTAAGGTGAAATCAGATATGGCTAAAGAAACAAATTATGTGCTTAATTACAAAGGAGTCAAATACAGCTCTAGAATGCAAAAATGGGGAAAAAAAGAAGTGGGAAACTATCTTAGATTAGGATTATAAACCTTACAATATGTTCAGTGAGTTTATTTTCCTGTAGCAATTTTTACTGAGTTTAATTGACCAAATTGGCAAAAACTGTCAAAAAGGAATAAAGATAGCAAACATGACTTCTCCATTATCCACAGCTAAAGTTTAGAACTTTAGTGTTTTCTTTAATGTTCAGATTGGTATTACAGATATTTTGTACACTGTCCACACAGAAGTCTTGTAAGATTTTGGACAGAGGAGTTCATGGGCATAATTCAGCTGGCATTCTGCTGAAAAACAAAGCATGTTCTAACGCAGTTGGAAGAAACAAGGATACTTCCTGGCTAGAATCAACTAAATGATCTTCAGATCATTTTTCAGAGCTTTCTCAAAGCAAGAATTTTCTAGTTTAAGCATTCCAATTAAAAAAGAAATAGTAATAATAATGAAACAGACAACTTGTATAGCTATGGAATGGAGAAAAGTTCACAAAGCTTTCAGCAAAGATTTCAGTAAATACAGGAGTGCAGGTGCAGTTTATCTGTATTCACTATGGGCACTTGCCCTTAATTTTGTTTGTATATTCTCCACCCCCAGTAGAACAAGTCAAACATCACACAGCTATCACATAACTCAAAGATACTTCACAGAAAAGTACTTAGATGCTTATCTGTTGTTTTATAGTTCTCTTTCTGCAGAGAAAAGCTAGGCAGCCATTAAAATTCCTAGTTCTTTGAAATTTTTCCTGTTCTAACCAGGAAATCGGAAAAAAAAGGTAAAGATAGTGGATTATTCAGGTAGGGAAAGCAGCTGTAGGAAATCGGAGGGGGACTGGTAATTCAGGGTAGCAGAAGTCAGACAGGCAAGCAGATAAAGCTGTTTGTGATCTGTGTATTTCTCTTCTCCCAAGGTGGCTGCAGATTTAACAAAATCCCCAGCTGGTTGTACAAGTTCTTTCTGTGTGCATAGAGTCAGCAAGAGAAAACGGGAAAGTGCTACTAGTGCAGAGAAGGAGAAACCCTATGAAGATAATAAGGACTGACTATGGGAGTGAATGTGTATTACCTGCACGTGCATTTATTTTATCACCAATGACTTAAAACTATTTTAAGCAACGTATCTGTGCGGTGTACGAAAATACAATACTCTGGACTGTACAATTCAGGACCTAAACTAGCAAGATGGGATCAAGCTATTCAATCCCAGCTAAGAAAATGGGGCAAGAGCCTATGAAACAAGTCAGGGAACTAACAGGCACAGAAAAACAAAAGACACTGATCCAGCTGGTAGTAGGAGTGTGAACAAACTGTATTATCTACTTTGGTGATAGTGATTTGGAGACAGAAAGATGTCTGTTAAGTGCTGAGAAGGAGCTAGCAAATATAAATAGTAAGAGGTTAGAGAAGTCCCTTTATTTAAATGTCTATAGGGATACTTTTTGTTGTGTTCTGAAACTAATCAACAGGAAGTAAAAGAGCACTAAATAAGAGATCCTGCCCCATGTTCTATTTTTAGAACATTTCATGATCTATTTTCTTTTTGAACAAGCAAAAATAAGGAAAAAAATCCTGAACAAAAAAGTGCCTAAAAAATCCTTAACGAACTAAGATAAAGCAGCAATATCCTTAATGACAATAAATGAATATCCAGGGTTGCACAAACTACTGGCAAGCACTGAAAATTAAGTGCAAATAAAAACACAGCCAAAGATCCCCAAAAACTTACTAATGTGTTCTCTCCAGTGGAGCTATTCCAGAGTCTCATCCGATCATCTGTACCAATAGTCAACAGATGAAGTCCATCGTGTGTATAGCATAAACCATTCACTCGCCCATTGTGGGCAGTATTTACTGCCAGAAAACCAAATAAAAAATAAAAGAAAAAGAAGGTGGTTCAGATATCTACAGAACTGATATTCTATATACACATTTATATAGAGTACAACTAAATAATTTAACTTTTGGTTTCAAAAAGCATGACTATCTCCATGGATCACTTTTTTAAAAGGATACAGCCATAAATATTTGGCATATACAGATGACTTTGCACATATTACATACGATAAAGCGATTCAATTGGATTCATCCTGCAATTGTGCATATTCTTAATTAGAATAAAGTAGCCACAACAGAATTTGGTGCATCATGCCTAAACTGATTATGATGCCCAAAAATTAACTCATTGAGAAGATTAGATATCTCCATATTATTCCATAGTACATAATACATATCTTACAAGTAAAGATGCTTCAGCTATTTTGTAACATTTTCTAAACATTAGTTTCTAGTTCATATATATTTCTATATATGCAATCTCATATTTTTTGACTGTCACTAAATTACCAACAAAGCAATTCGATCATGGCAGAGACAGAAAAACAATAACATGAAAAGAAAGTAGTTGTGTTTGAACAAGACAACACATCATTCAAACAAGCATATATTGTTACACTATATAATACAGTTGCACAAATTATTTCAGGAGTTGCATATAAGTCCACTGTCTATCTTTTATGAACAAAATTAGATTATAAAACTATTTAATATTACAAAAGTCTTAGCTTTCATCTCAGTAATTCCTTGAATTGCCATATTTTTATATCTGTATATAAGCCATTTCACAGACGCGTCTCACGTCAGAATTTCCTAGCTTAAGCTTTCCAGTTCAAAAGAGAAAAGAACAAAAAAAGAAATAGACAACCTGTATAGTCAGGAGATGGAGCAAGGGTCCTAAGGCTATATTAATGATTTGAGCAAATTTAGGAGTACATGTAATTTATTGCTAAATAGTATGCATTTCTATCCCAAAGCAGCTATTCGTCAAGTGCTTTTTTGGCCGGCGCAGGTTACAGACCTTTGGTCCAGAATTTTTCTTCTTTTTGCTTTGTTTCAGAAGAGTGAAATTAACTATTACAAAAGCTAAAAATAATATAATGATTTTTCTTTATGAGAAACAGGAATGAAATCTTTACCATAAAAACCTGAATGGCACAATTCCAAATTCTAAGGGAAACAAACATTTAGTAGACACAGTAGAGTTATCAAGGAGGGTTCTAAACAAGACAGCCAACCACAATCACTGGGTCCATAACAGAACCAACTAAATAAAATTCAGTGGTTTATATTATGTAGGACATGGTAACTGGCTTATCACTACTGTTCTTGCCTCTCCCAGTTCTCAATTCATTTATGCAATTAAAGAATGAATCTAGTCACGTATGGTTTATCACCAGTTATATTCCATATTACCTGCTTCAGAAGATGTTCTGGACTTCTCTCCATTGTGCTGATCAAGTGTAGTAAGACATCCAGATGCTCTCCTCACATCCCATAATTTTGCTCTGCCATCAGCACTGAGAAAAACAAATTCATATTGACATTTCCGTTATAGAAATTCCTTCCACTAAAGTCAGAATCTTTCTCAGCCAAGCTACCAGCACTTATCCTGGTCCAAAAACTGTTCTGAACTACTCTTTGTGCAGTCACATTCAGACTAATAAAACTGCATGAAAAGATTTTAAGTTAGACTTCAGACTTTTGTTCACATGCATTAATAACCAAAGCTGCTACACTATGAGTATACAAATTAGGTGCATATCTCTGTCTACCACACAATACACTTGCCTCTGTTTACAATGTAACACCATTGCACACACGCACAGACTAGGGCAGACTTACTCTCCTATTGCTAAAAATGCAGCTACAGAATTCAGCATTGCATGCACTGGCTGTTCAAGAACTCAGGAAAATTCTCATGCTATCACAGCTCAATGGAATAGAGCATGGGAATCAGAGCAGGCAACCAGAGTAGGCTGGGTATGTCTGTATGATCCGCTGTATAGTGCTATGGCAGAAAACCGCTACGACAGCTTGCTTCCATCTGACTCACCAGCTATGTCTGCATTAAATGACTAGCAAAGGAGGGAATGACCAAGGTTCAGACTGCTGTGATTCAGTCCAGCTCCAAGCCTGCAAGCCCACACTGTCCTTCTACCAGCAATATAATCCATGCTAGCTGTTGGTACTAGGTACACATGGTGCATCCACCTACCTGATGCCTGCTGGAAGACCCTGCACCCCCAGAACGAAGCAACACACCATGTAGGGCGCTCTGATGCTACCAGAAATCCCAAGTACAGACAGAAAGTCAATTCACACTGAAAAGACCACTGCCTCTACACTAAACCACCAATGCTTGCTTGCTTTGATCTATAGCTGCAACACACACTCTATCAAATTGCTTCTTAGATAAGCAGTCTTCTAACTATACATTTTTTCCAGTGTATTCTTAAGTTAGATTAACACAGTAATAGTTGGAGGATGCTTGAGAGTTATTAGTCTATTTTTTCCTCACTACCTTTTCAGTACCTCAGTGCTGCCACTTCTAGTTCACACCTGTATCATTAAAAATATCTAAAATTTCCCCAAAGAACATTATTGTTTGTAACAATATAGAAATATATTTACCTTCCCGTTGCCAAAATGTATTCATGACGTGGGGACCAAGACACTGCCAGCACTTCTTGCCTGTGACCTAAAAACGGTATAAAAAAGCTTACATGATTTTCTATGAAAATATTTATATGCACTTCTTTATGCAAATAAATTCATTAAAAATATCTATAGGATCCACCAATTCAAAACAACAATCTCAACTGACTGCATTGTATTATAAATTTATTTTGGACTAGAGATTGTTTTCCTTCCTTCTTACTGCTTGAGTGGGACTGCAGAGAGCAGGAAGTGATACTATATACTATTACACATATGTAAGTTCTACTTGTTTTAGTTGTGCAAAGCGCAGAACAGCATTGTCACAGCTACTGTAAACACAGTTGTTATATTCTGAAGTAGCACTGCTACTGTCACATGCAGAAGAAAGAGCATTTTTTTTACTTCAAATTATTTCATAATGCCTAATATAAATATATATACTTTATGGACTTAGGAGCAAAACCTTTTTCAGCTCATGCTCATATCTTGTCCTTAATTCTGGGTATTTGTTTTTCCCCTTATAATGTCCCATATACCAACACATCAAGTTAAATGTCTGTTTTGACTTCCTAGCAGTATTACCGCAAGTGCAGCTAAGCAGGAATCCAAATAGATTTTAAAGGTTACGGGGAAAAGTTCAGAAAGCGTTAAATATAGACAATAGGAAGCGTAAGCTGACCTAAATACAAGCATTACAACCATGCTTCATATACTAAAAAAACCCACATTGTTATAATAAAAATACACTGCTGAAAAATAGAGATATATAAAAACTTTTATTATTACACAGTTTGGAGCTACAGGAACCATGTTGCTTCTGGTACATTTTCTATAAAACAGATAGTTTTCCATTTTCTGAGTTAACCAAAGGACTGGAATGCTCAGGAAAATGGAAAAGTCTCTGTAACACATGTATTACAGGATACACTTGGAAAGCACAGAGCAGGCACATTTGTTTGGCTCCACCGAGTAAACTGCAGTCCAGCATGAATTTAGCTCCATTTCAGTTCTCAGGGTAGTCCATGTGAAAATATTCACACCTACTTGCAATGCACTCTTGGGCACTTCAAGCTCTGTACAAAGATTTAGATGATGTTTAGCGAAGGGTATGAACTGCCTCCGTCTGTTCCCAATATTACACCTGAGCCAACTGCACCATGCTGAGCATAAAGAGGCAATCAACCTGCAACTGCAAAGCACTAACTCTGACTCAAAATTAAGAAGTCCTACTGAACTCAAACTGATTCTCTGGAGAACTTTGTTGTGTGTGTCTACACTCCTGTCTGCTTTCAGTTCTAGAAAGAGAACTTTGAGATGCCCATCTTTATCGGCATGGAGCTGATTCACTTCAGGAGGACGTACCAGCTCATGCTCTGCATCACACAAATGCACCTACCTAGGCTGCTTTTAGACAAGCTGACCTCAGAAGAAATATGTGTTTGCAAGTTGCTTTGTCTGAGCTAAAACTTCTCCCCAGATTAGGCTCTTGCCTGCTTATTTGAAATATGAGCAAATTTATCTGGTTACTCTTTCGCTTGGTCATATATCACCACCTCCACGCAAAGAACTTGATTAAACACTAGCAAAATGGCATTAAGGGCAAATTCTCACTAAATGCAAAAAGCGATGGACTTGATTATGGGAGACAGTGTCAAAGGCCTTCCTATTCTCACAAACTGCTGAAGTACAGGCTAGGTGAGTGGCCAATGAGGAGGACTGAAAGCTCTGAACTTGAAGCTTCAGAGGGTTGTGGTCAGTGGCACAAAGTACAGTATCCTCAGGGCAAAGAGGGCCAACAGCACCATGGGCTGTATTACAGAGAGCGGTGCCAGCACATCAAGGCAAGTGATCCTCCCGTTCTACTCTGCCATGGCAAGACCACATCTTCTACAGGAGCATCTTTCCTGTGAAGGGAAGCTGGGAGTGTTACTGTTTTCAGCCTGCAGAAGGGAAAGCTTAGGGGGAAATCTTTTCAGTATTTATAAATATCCATAAAGATAAAATATCACAGGAGGATGTGAAAAAGATGACACCGAGTGGTGCCCAGTGACAGAACAAGAGGCAACAGGCACCAACTGAAACATGGAAAATTTCACCCAGACAGAAGAAAATGCTCATTTACTGCGAGAGTGGTCAAGCACAGGAGCAGTTTGTGTGGAGAAGTTGAGGTATCCATCCTTGGGAATTTTCAAAACCTGACTGGACATGATTCTAGGCAACCAGCTACAGCTGGGCCTACTTAGAGGGAAAGAGGGGAATGGAACAGGACAGGACCAAATTGTCAACCTTGGGTCCCTGCCAACATTAAGTATTCCGTGAATGCAAAACAACAAAACCCTGCAGCTTCCCAAATTTGATAAAAGCAAAGCATGAGATACCACCCTTCCATACTGAATAGCAGCTTACTCTTTATGCAGAAACGTCTTTTAAAAAAAAAAAAAATTCAAACATTTTTATAGGATATTTTGTTAAAATTTGAATTTTTCTTTTCTTTTTTTTTTTTTAAAGCAGTACCCATATTGCATGTGCACAATCAGAAAAACATTGCCAATACTTAATAAGCATTAACTACTATCGATCTTATCAGGGTTTATCATGAAAACACCCAAATTTCTACAATAACTGTTCATTAGTTAGTATTTGTATTCTCTAGTTTATTACCACTATACACCACTATAACAATATCCAGAAGAAGCTTTTTTCACTGTGTAACTTTCCCAACTGGTACAAAATGTTACTTACAAAGTCATGTTACTTACAAAGAATACATTGAATACAGTGTTTCTTTATAGGGCCTAGTTTATTCAAAGTAGTTATTGTTTAACATTTACGTTTCAAACTAAAATGTACCCTGCAGAATGTGAGAACACGATCCAGACTTCAAGTCACAAAGCTGTACTTTGGGGCTTTTGGTACCAACTGTGACAAGAAAAACAAAAACAAATGAAAAACAAACAAAAAAGAAACCACAGTTAAAAGAACAACAACAAAAACGTTATAGTAACAGCAAAGAAATAGAAGAAAAATGTTAGCTAATAACAGCTCATTTTGTCAGAGTACTATATAGGCTGTTGCTGCAACACATTTTATTAATAGATTTACATTTTAAGTGTAGGTAAATTTAATATATTACAAACAAATATGAAATTGAGAGCAAACAAAATATAACTGTGACACTTAAGAAACAAAAATATTCTCTCTCACATAGTTCAATAATGTACTTGTAAGTAATACATAATACAAATACATATCCATACATATAATTATGCCCAAATCTAATAACCTTCAAATGCTACCTTATAAAAATGATGGCAAACTGGTTATATGTAGGAATTTTAACCTAGAGGCTGAATTGAACAACATATTATTCCAGAAGAACAAATGTAAGATTCTCATTAAAAACATCATGAGTCTCTGAAGATATTTAATTTTAATAATGACCTATTCTTACATAATTCCAGTGTCTATAAAATGAAAGACAGGAAAGGGAAAAATCTCTGAATATTTACTTTTTTTTATGACAACTCCAAAATAGACAGGAAATTTCTTAAACACACATACATACCTGCTATTAAACAATGTTTGGTAGCAACTGGAGACATATGATGACTATAGACAGTTCCATCAAAATGAAACACATCTGCAGGCTGATAACAAAAAGATTTATTTGATCAGAGTACACATATGCTATAAGAATATACATACTTTCTATTAAGTATTTTCAAAATTACAGATGAAATAAAACTAATACAAATATTACTGTTGACATACTAATAAGATGCTTACTTGCAAACATTGCTAAGTAAGTCTGGTTACAACATCAGACAACTACGTCAAACCTGGAAGGTGACCCAGAAGAAAGCTCAAGAAAGTTGGCTGATCAAAAGCATAAATGGAAGACATTTAAAGTTCATCAGAAGTTAAAAAATGGAAGCAAAGGGGGGGAAGCGGAAAGGTTCCAAACACTACGGAAAAAAGAGTCACAAGGAAAGAATAACTTAGACTAAACTTAAGAGTCCCTTGTCAGTTCACAAGCATCATACAGTAACCTTCATTCCTCCAAGAAATTAAGTATTTAGAAGTATGAAAATACATGCAAAGACTAACTCTCTTGATAACATTAAAAACAAACAAAATCCCCCAAACAGTACTGTCTTTCATAGCTAATACAGGGACTTCCATGTACGCTTCCTTTTCTTGTCTCATAAAATATTGAATAGAAATATAACTTAAACCTAAGTTGTCTATGTTTTCAAAGACACTGGTGGCCGAGCGCAGGTCAGTTAATAACCTTCATGTAAACACTGTGTTAAGTCATGCTCGTAGAGCCACTTGTAAAATAAACAGAGCTGTGCACTTACGACAATGTTTAGTGACAGTAAATACAGCTTCACATCTCCTAAGTGACCCAGGAGATCTTTTCCAAACCTACACGATCACTGCTTTTAAATATATGCCACTCCATTTCTCTACATCCTTTCTGTTTCTAAATGCCAAGGCCAACCTTTCCAAAGCAGTATCTATGCCTTGCTTACTAAAAATAAACAGCCCTGCTGTACACTCTTATTGTTGTATACTCCTATTGCTATACAAATAAACTAAATGGTAAATATTTTCTGTGAAGCATTGAACAACCCTGGAAAAAATGAACTACAGCTTCAGATGAGTCCTAGATAGGAAAAATTGATGTAGCACAGAATCAGAAGCATATATTCCTGCTTGTGGCTGAAGCAGGAGGGAACAACCTTGAGGGCTTCAAGGTCTCTCACTGTTCAGGCATTCAGGTCTACAGAACTTGACAAACACACACTCAGGTGAAAGTGCTGGATTCACAGCACCTTGCTGCTCTGCCCACAGTTCTAACAGTAATTTCTCACCCTTCCATGTGCTGCCTCCTATTGAGCTCTAAGTGCACTGCAGATGCAGAGAGAATGATACAGAGAGAGATCCAGAAGTCACAAAAAAAATTATTTACTTACCTGTAAAGTATTTGTATCCCATATTTTCAATGTTTTATCAAATGAGCTGGATGTAAACATGCCAGTGTCATGAGGATACCACTGCACTGTCTCTACACTGTATTTATGTACATCAGGATGGCTCCTATAAATGGGTAAAAGATTCCAGGTGATTCAAGTCACCATTAATTGTTTGGAAACTAAGTGACATAAGCTGAAAATGTAGTTTGACCATTTTAAAAGACTGCACCCAAACTTTCAAGAGGAACGACCAATTTTAGTGCCTTAATTTTTGACCAAGGCAAATAACCTTATTTAACAGAGGTGCAGATCATTTACCTTTCCAAAATTTGGTATCTGCAGCACATCTGAAGCTAAGCCAGAGTAAAGCACAAGAAATAATGATCTCTTCAAAAACCTGCATTTTCATGTTTAAAGATCAAGTTATGGCCTAACACTACAAACCACTTAAGTTTCTTGAGAGCCACTGGCTGGATCCACCGAAAAATATGATCATGTACATAATTTGAAGAATTCATGTTAGTGATTATGATTTAGTATTAGCTAATAGCTACAGCTATAATGATTACTTGATATTCAGGTATACAAAAGTCACCAGACAGTACTGGAATGAGTTACTAAGAGTTAAACATTTTCAAATTCACAAGTGAAATAATAAGAAAAATGTCATCTTGATACAGTAACTTTCAACCTCACTGTATACAGCAATAAGATCAAATTAATAATATATCAGCTGTGCTGGGAAGCAGGCACACCAGGGCCAAGTCTGCCAGCCAGGCAGGCCCAGAACAGCACAGCTAGTTTCACATCACTCTTAAGCCCCTCATGTTTGAGGGGGCTCTATGTAGATTCAGCTCTATTGTTTCAATACTCAGCTCCCAGACTGAGAAGCAGCAGGAAAAAAAAAGTTGAATTGGCTCTTGTTCGGAGCTAGCGAAGAGCCCACAGGATTCCCTCATTTCAGTTCTTAGCTTTACACTGGTCCCTCAAGTAAGTGTGCAGGACACCAAAGTTGTTATTGTTGCAAAAATCATTGTGCAAGTAATAGAGATTTTGTATACAGGAAGCGGTGTGTGTGTATGCAGTCTGTATATTTGCATGTATATACACATATCTGTGATATATATATATGGGTATATAAAAATTCTTACACACACACACACACACACATATATGTCTGGCACCACACCTCAGTTCATAAACCTTCCTATTTGCCCAGGTTACTAGAAACACAGAAGATACCTGCATCTTTTTAAAAAGAGTCAGCATGAAGCCAAAATTGGCTGTACTAAGCAAGAACTATTGAGCAAGTACCAACTTTATAACTCCTGTACTAGTTATTTCTAGGCCATGCCCTGCAAAAGCCTGTTACCTTGTCACAGTGCTAGAAAAATCACCTGATTTTGTGCAGCAGTGAGCCAAGCCAAAAATCGTCAGTACCTGAAAGTCAAGCCTGACTTGATCAAAACTGATTCCTGCAGAAACATTTGTACACAAAGCAGAAAGATGTAAATCCTTGTAAGTAATTACCCTGGTGCAATAAATGCTGGACTATTTTCAGCACTGCACTAAAGCTATTAAGCTCTCCCACAACCAGAGGGCTGGGGAATGAATCCAAAAACACTTCTGCAGCTATGTGGGATCACCTTTGGTGTGGCCAGGCTTCGTAGCGGCCATGTGCCATTCAGCTTGTCTCAGAGCTCTATGCTACTCCCAATTTCTTCCACATACAGTATTCTCTTCCATTGCTTGGGATATTCCAGTCTTTTCTACTAAAGATAAAAAGGAATTAATTCTGTAAATGGTAACGTTGCTGCTATTCACCTTGACAGCCTTGAAATAGGCAAGATGACCTTTCACACAAGCATCAGCTCGGTATTATCTAGAACCTGGTCCTGTTCTACTGTTCTCAAATGGCAGGTTTTGCTGTGCAAGGACATGGAAAATGTTAGAATGTTTTTATTTTCACAATACCATACCAGTCTTAACCGTCATTGAGGACTACTTTAAAATAGAGTTACAAGCTCAATAACTGAGACTTTTTTTTTTGTTTTTTTTTTGCTAGCTAACGATGACTAACTAGCTTTTGAAGACCTGGTTTAGTTTTTCACAAATAGGCACCTAGTACCTTCTATATGGTCTCCTTCAGCTGTCAGTCTTGCGAGGTATGAGCATCCCACAGGGAATACATCATACATTCAAATCGCAGTAAAAGTTTCAGCTATTCTAAGAAATCTCAAATGACACCTGATATCTATAGGAACACATATCAGGCCATTTAACTTCTCTAGTGTATGTACACTGTAAGCTTTTCTGCAAAATGGAGTTACTGGTACCCTTCTTGATAGCCACATGGAAACAATTGCTGGACAAGTCATTAAGGTAGCAAATGCAACCTTTGTCTTTTCACCAGCGCTGTGGATTGCAACACAAGCTTTCCACAGGGAAAACAAAAAAAATCTCCAACAGATAGTTGTATTTCTAAAGGAATTAATTCTAGATGTCAAAAACCAGGAATATTACAATGTACCATCAAGAACTAGCTCCTCTAACATTCTGAACTACTAGAACCTCAGCAGGCTCAGCATAAATCTATTCAGAAAGAGCCTCAAAAGGCTCTTTCTCCAAAAAGGCAAAATCCCTTTTCACTTCCAAATGAGATCTGCCTCATTTCTCACAAACTTGGGACAAAAGCAAATCTGTGTAAATACCATTATCACATATTTCAAAGATGGGAAACTGACTGTCACATGACATGGGAGTCTTTCTACCTCACAATTGAGCATTGATTTATGATGTCATGAATTCTACATGAATAACATCTCAATATCTAACAGTGACTTCGCTAGATAGAAATATAAAACATACTAAGAATGAATACTTGGCAAAATAATTTGAGGCAAAAACCTACTAACCTGCTGGCGTAGTAATCATCCACTTTGAGCGACGAGAGGTGCTTTTTACCATATGAAACACTGTGCAACACAAAACTAGATTCTACTATTTAAGCTCATATTCAAGTATTAGAAATAGAAGATGTATCTACTTGAATTAATCTCTACTTAAGAAACTGCCAATTATCTATCAACATGACATTAAGGTGCCCATAAGCAGAATTTTCAAGTATGGAATATTCCGCCTATAATAGCAGAGAAGTAAATGATGACATCATTTTAGTAGAGATTTTTATTATTTATTTTTATTAATGTTGTGTGTCAGCACATATTTCTTCAGTTTGTAGTGTATGTTTCAGAAATTTAGTTCTGGATTCAGTGATGTATAGTTATTACTTAATTATAATTTTCATTTGTTTTGTTGAAGCAGTTCCAGCCATCACCTACCAAAGGCAGCTTGCTTAATTACATTCTGTTCTCACCCATTTGTAGGGCAAGAACATTGATGCATGCTCTATTATCCTTTTTCTTTCTTAAGGTGCAGGACAATTTAGGCCTCCTACTGTTACACAAATCTTTTCTGCTCTGGTCAATCTTAGTCATGAAACTCTTAGACCTCAAAAATTTGAAGACCAGGAAAAAATAAGAGGAAAATATGGCTACTAACCTTTTAAAACGCAGTATGTATCTTATTACTAGCCTCAGATAAAAGCCTAACCTGCTAGATAGTCAAGCTATCTAAAACACAAGGATAAGCAACTTCTGCTAGAAGACTTAGAGCCCATTATGCCCAAGAATGCCTGCAAGAAAGTCTGATAAATCTATTATGGCTTGAGCCTTACACACATTATACAAACTGTATGGTAGCACTTGGTCTTCAAAAAGTATGTTCCATTTTTATCTGTGACACGTCTGTCTTCACTCAGACATGTTCTTAAGAAGCTCTACTTCAATTACTTCTGCATCGATAACATCTAGTACCATTAAAACAGCTACTTGTGAAGCTGAAGGCAGGGAGAAAGGAAGCAGAAGTCAACAACTGAATCGACACTAGATTTTTTTCCAATCAGATTTTTTTCCAAACAGTTATACATATTTCTTTTGCCTAGACATACAATTATTTCAAAACACACATAATAATTACATGTTTATTGGAAATGTAACCAGGAATATTTATACAACAGTCACAGAATTATTTTCTAATATTTACTGGCATAAAGTCAGAAAATTTCAACGTGAAATAATAGGAAAAAATGAAAGATGAGGAACTGTGACATGGGAAAGGGTATTTTTCCTCTCTATTGTTAAGAAAAAAAAAAAGTTTGGAGTCCTAATTCTGGTTTTTGTTTGGGTCTACACCAACAAAGCAAGGGCTGTAAAGATCTACGCTGCAAGAAGTATAAAGAGGATGCGACTGGCTTCTCTGAGTGATGTCCAGCAACAGGAGAAATGGCAAGGGCCGCAAAGCAAAACACAGAAAGTTTCATTTGAAGATGAGAAAGCGTTGTACTGCAAGGATGGCTGAACATGAGAGAGGAACATGGATGGAACATGAGAGAGGCTGTGGAATCTCCTTCCTTGGAGATATTCAAAACCTGCCTGGACATGGCCCTCAGCAACCAGCTCTAGCTGACCATGCTTGTGCAGGGGGCCTGGACCAGATGATCTCCAGAGGCCACTTCCAACCTCAACTCCTATATGAGGCAGTAACACAAACTTCTCTACTTTACTTTCCTAATGAGCACAACTAATACCTATCATTTCAGGTTTTTGAACTGACAGGAAGTGAGCTATTCAAACAGCAGCAGCAAACTGTCACAGTACATAAAGTATTACTGTTAGATTAGATAATAATAAAAGAAAGAAAGAAAAAAATTATTCTCAATATTTAATAAATCACATGAATCCTCACAAAGTTTCTTTTCTGTTCTATATACCAAAATACATAATGCATAATGTCAGCTTTCCTCAAACATTTCTGGTACTATTTATAGCATTTTTTTTTTCCCCTTCCTTAGAAAAAAGAAAAATGTGCATTTATTTATAAATTTAATGCAACTCATACAATGAGTATCACTGAGAACGTTTGACAGAATTGTTGTTGTTTCAAGTACTTACCTTCCTACAGAGCAAATTGCTTTACATGTGTAGCAAGGCTTTCTGCTGAAGTTTTCAAGGTCATAAAGTACAATAACACCATCCGAGCCTCCTGATAACATGCTGAAAGTGTAAATAAAGCACATAAGTTAAAATACTTCTAATCTTGATCTGCTAAAAATAAGTAAAAGCTAACATATTCAACAAGAAAATAACTCTGTAATACCTAAACACAGTAAAGTATGCATAAAATCTGCTTACCAAACTAAGGCTTATACTTACTATCTTCCTTCAACAGGCTCAATATCAAGGGAGTTGATACCACAGCCATGTATTCTTTCCACATCCCTGTCTTTATTTAAATCCAGACTCAGAACCCTAAAAAAAAAAAAAAAAAAAAAGAAAAAAGCATAACAATGCTGTACAATGTTACTCGTGTAGTGAGAACAGGACAAACTATAATTTCACCTTTCTTGTATGCATTTATCCATCACTTTTTTTTTTTTTTTGGTAAAACTGGACTTGCAGACACAGTACAGAATTGAAAATATGAAAGGTGAAACTCACAGAAAAAATATATATGTTGCTTGAAAAGCAAGAAATAAAGAAAAATTGTGTAAAATAGACTGAAAGGAATATCAAAACTGCACTTGGGGTCAACATATGAAAACTAAAACCAAGAATGCAATAAAAAAAATTAAGAAGTATTTGTGGTAGTCACTAACACTGAAGTTATGTTGAAGCAGGAGTGATAGTTTATCACTCCTGCTTGGAACTACAGACATCTAGCGGACAGACTGGTCTAGTTTTATAATACTCTCTTCTAAGAAAGAAATGTTTATTTTTGTTAAATAATACATTATATATGTTATCTACATGCTGAAGTAGCATTGTTTTTTAATAAACAATCAATTTCATTTAATGTTTTGTTATCTGTATGTAAATCTTACAAATAGCTTATCATTCCCAATTTGTAAGATTATGCTAATTGTACTGCCTAGCAAGAAAATCATTACCACTTCAACTAAAACGAAACACAGGACATGTCTGCTTTAAAACTAACATCTTCTGGGAACTTTCAGCTCATCTTCCAGCTCCACTGCAAACAAGTAGCCAGGCTTCCCTCCTGCCCCTCCATCCCTGTCTCTGCTCTCCTGGGCACACGCTGCTACTCCGCCCTCCAGCCAGACTCTCCCAGCAGCCCAAACACCCTGAAGAAAAGTCCCACTTGAAAGCTTGTTGCAAAAACTTCTGAAACGCAAGTAGGTTTTTTTCGGTTGCTGTTGTTCATTTGTTTGTTTGTAAAGCTGATTTCACCCTCCTGCCGCGGCAAGCTCCCGAGGAAGCACCCCGAGGCGCCCGGCGGCCCTTCGGCAGCTGCCGCCACGCTGGCGCTTCCAGAGCTGCCCGCCCCGCGCCCGATACCTGCGCGTGGCCTCCGCCCGGCGCAGCCGCGCGGGCTCCTCCAGGCCGGCCTGGCGGGCCGCGAGGAAGCCCAGCATGGCCATGGCCACCTCGCCTCCGCCATCTTGGGAGCGGCGAAACAGCTGTTGACCGGGGCGAGGCGCCCATTGGCGGCAGCGTGACCACCCTCCACCAACCGCGAATAGCGTTGCTAACTCAGCAGGAAGCGGCCGCCCCGGATAAGGCTTTGGGGGGCGGAGCCAGATGGCTAGGGGCGGGGTGTGCGCGGCCGCGTGACGTCCCCGGGGGCGGGGCGCGGCGCGGCGGCGCGTGGGGTCGTTAACCGTTAACGGTTGCAGCGTGCGCCTCCCCTCACGGTCCCTGCTGAGTGTCGCGTGCCGTTGTGGCTCCTGCAGGCTCCGCTATGAGTTGGGCCTGGCAGGCGCTGCGTGCTCTGCGCCTGCGGCTCCTGGGACCCGCTAAGGAGTTCGTGGGCACTGACCAGTTCGGCAACAAATACTACCGGGTACCCAAGCACCAGAGCCGCGCAGGTAGGAGTGGCGGCCGAGGGGGAGCCTGGAGTGGGCCGCGGTGCGGGGCCTGTGTGTGCGCGCCTGCCTGGTCTCCCAGTTGACTGGGCCCATGGGGCGGCCTGGGCGCCCGCCGCGTCGCAGTGGAATCGTCTGCCGGGCTCGCGGGTCGCCAAAGAATGCCCTGCCCAACCCTTCTGCCCTTGGCCGGGGGGGTGACTGCTGCTGCTGCTGCTGCCGCGCGATTTATGCAGGAGAAAGGCTTCCACGTGAAAGAAACAGCGCAGCTGCTGAAGGTGCCAAGGGAGGGCTGGATAGTGCAACATTCAGTTTCTGACTAGACTGTTGCTTTAACTTAATAAAATGCCAATCCCTGCCACCAAAAAAGCATGGAGCTTGCTGTCAGCTTGTAGCAGGTATGCAGCATTTAGGCAGCATATTCATTTCTCTTAGTTCAGAGGACTTTGGGCTATACCATAGGTGCGTCCCTCTGTGTATGTTCACTGAATTTCCAAGAAGTAGTTTCTTTGTTTGTTTTTGATGCAGGTCTTATGATGCACAATCACATATAATGTATCAAATGCAGCTTCTCTTTCTTCCGGGAGGTTTTTTAGTGCACGTATTAAAATATAGTTAACACTAGTGTACTCCTTCTCCCTATACAGGCTAGTTCATTTGCTTGCTGTGCTGTGTGTGTATGATTAACTAGAGCATTCTCAGGCCGTGAAGGCCTTCTGAGCATGGATGTTCTTCAAAGCTAAATAACAGCCATAAAAAGTCTGAGGCTACTGATCTTTTAAGTCAGTGCCCTTCCTAAAAGGGAGGTCACTCTTTTCCCTAAGAAACAACTAATTTCTTGGGGACTTAGTTTCTCTTCAGAGCGGTTCTCATATCTATATTGCTCTGCAGCTTCATGAACCATGGACATTTAAGTAAAAGCAGGTCTGTTCAAACGAGTATCTGGTTGGAGGATATGGACCCCTTTTCGGCAGCTGTGTGGATTTCTTGTGGTTTAAAATGGCACTAACAACTCCAGGTTTTCTGTTTCTTGTTTTCAGCTTGTGGTTTTCATCTTTTGACTTTTAGGGTTTCCCAAAGGTGCACAAAAGGCTTCTAAGGAAGGCAAGCTGTATTCTGTGTGGCTTTGTGTAAAAGTTGAAAGGGTTTTGTGCATCCATGGAGAAGCTCTGCAACCTAAACATTGTTTTGTTACTCAGGAAGTCATCGCCTGATATGCTAGATGGAAAAAAAGCTTTTTTTCTATAAAAAAAAGTCAGGTACAAACAACTGAGTGGGGTGCAAATAATGAGGAAGTGGTCTGGTTGTGCTTGCTTATAAGTTGGAGCATAGGTACTATAAATTAAAATATAGCAGTGTATGCAAACTAACAAAATTTGAAATTGAACTGAGAGAGGGGAAGGCAACTTTCTGACTGTGAAGAAGTCCCAAGCAGTGAAATAATATCCTGAAGAAGATACGCTGCAGAAACTCTACTGTATAATTTTTTTTCATAGTCCAGCTGTTCTTTTACCTTATGTTTCAAGAAGCAATAAAACCTGTGGTCCCTTTTCTTATGAATCCTTATGAAACCATAATGGGTTCAGTCCTTATGAACCAGTAAAAGTGACTTGCTTTATCAGAAATATTTGGAGTATTTTTCTAAATATTTGTGTCGGTATGCATTTCACAGGGAAAGCAGCCTGTCTACCCAAACTTTGACCAAGCTCTTTAGAATTTGGTTATACAGAGGTTGTAGTGCCAGTAAGACAATAGGGGGAATAAGATATGATTACTGACCTCTATAGAAGAACAGTATATTGGTATTGGTAACTTTTAAAGTTACCAATAATCTGAGATAGTTAGATCTAAGAACATGTNATTTTTTTTTAGTACTTCAGAGGTAACCCTGCATTGATTTTGCTTCGAACAAAGAGGGCTGGCTCTTCCATGGGACCTCTGCAGTTACAATTCTCACTGAAATCTGTGAGATCAACTCTTTTATAAATCTTCTTAAAGGTCTTGCATGTGAAATATGTTTTGCTGTTACAGAGGACACAATGGAGTGTGGACCAGATAAATTATCAGTACTCTGTTCTTCTACTTTGAATTTTCACCTCTATTCATTTTTGTTTTTCTAAATCCTTTGTCCTGAGTTGTTAAAAGTTCTGTACCACCACCTTGCACTAGTCTAATGTTTTATTGCCATCAAAAGCAAGAGATATTCTCTTCCCTATTTTCCTTCTCATTGCTGCTAACTTTTCATTGTTATTTATTGGACCTTTCTGCAGAAAACATCATGGTGGAAAAAAGAATTAGAATGATTTGGTGAAGAATAAATTGCAAGCTAAAACTGGCAGAGAAGAGGGAATGAAGAAGGGAAAGGGAGACCATTCACCATGACAAGCTATTAGATAGGGTAAGGTTATACATGAACCTTTGTTTCAAAGTCAAGAGGTGTCATTTTTTTACAGAGTCTTTTCCTTAACATGAGTTTGTTTTCTCTTAATTTGCTGTTTAAGCTCCTTTCTGCTGTCTCCGATCTGACCCAGCCCAATACTTATTTTCTGTGAGAAATTTATTTTTAAGTTATACACACACATAAACACACACAAAAGAAAAAAATGTGCAGCAAAGGGTTAAAATTTTCTTCATTAATTCTGTGCTTCTATATTGGGAATGAAAGTAAGGGAAGGGAAGTTTGCTTTACAAATTGGAACTTGAGATGCTTGAAAGTCATGCCATATTTTTTATAAGTGTGTTTATTCATTTACAGTTAATTCCAACTTTTTCTGCCCTCTCCCTAACACCCCTGAAAAATACTACCACTCAAATTCTGTATTAAAGTACAACTTCTGAAATATCTGTAAATGAGTGTTATGTAACTCACCTAGTGTCACGGAGTACTAGCTGTGGCAGTAGTGAAAATGTGTAGGACAACTGGTACTCTGCCATACCCCCACAAGTATTAAAGGCATAAATACAAATTACACTGTTTTGAAGGAAAGCTAGGAAGTTCAGGAATAAATTAACCTGATTTAGTCATGAACTCAGGCCCTACCATGGATCAGGCCAACTGTACTAGGAGCTGGAAAAAGAGAGGAACAAATAAGCAACCTGTCAGTATATAGAAAATAGTAAGATAATGAATAAATACCAATACGGAATTGCTGGTTTCACCAAACTTGTTCCCAATTGAAATTGTTTACTGTATGAGCAATACTTTGTTGATAAGAAAGACCTGAGGTAAAAGGGAGAAAATAAACTTTAAAAGAATTTACAAACTGTAGGATAGAGAAGTGAATGATAAAAGAAGGAATTAGTGCAAATAGAAAAGGAACTATGAAAAATCTGTTACAAATGCCATGACAGAGGGCAAAGACCCTGGTAAAACAGAAGCATTTTGCCAACAGAAATACAAAAGAGTTTGTGAGAGTCAGAATAGTTAGTTTATTTCCAAATGTCACAATTCAGATGCAGTGGGACTGAAGATGTGTGGTACTAAGTTTTTCAGAGACTTTTCTTTTGAAATGGGAGGAAAAAAAGATCATCTCAAAATAAAATCAAGCCTTCCTCGCTATGGTGATGTAGATTTGCAAGAAAATATAGAAGTATTTAAGGATATGCTGCAAGTGAATCTTTTTACAAGACTACCTCAAAGTGGTGACAGTGATTAAATAGCGCAGCTGCATTGTGCTTGTCCTGAGAGGAGCATGCAGCATAACTCATTAACACTGAGATGACTCTTCAGGTGCCAGTCCTGAGTGTCCCAGTCGCTGGATGTGATTATAAAATGGGAACAGACAGTTGGGTAACAGTGATTGATGACTCACTTCAGTATCTCAGACAAGTCTTTCACTAAACAGACTAGATTTATCTATCTAATGCATTTATTTTTCTCATTGTATAACATACTGTCAGGGCCTCACCATAGCTTTGCTGCATGATTTTTTTTCTTCTGTGTAACACAGAGTAATTCTTAAACTGATTTTATTTTTTAATTACAACACAGATTTATCTTATAGCATTGGCAATTTATTGCAACAAATAAATCTCATAGGAAAGCATTGGTTACATTTTCCTTTGAAAAGGTTTATAAGGACTTTTAACGTGGATTCACGAAAAAAGGAAAAACACAGGCAGAAAAAGGGCACTAAGTGCTTGAGATGTGGCATGTGTTTTTTTTTCAGTCTAGTTAATGGGCATCTTGTTTTACAAACCTTATCTTTTCAGTATCTTCATTTGTACTAGTGTTTATTGTAATGGTTAAGAGCTAAAATGAGTGTTCTATGAAATCCATGAATAGACAAACTTTTATAAGAAGAGGAGGTCAATAACAGGAAGACAGTTTTCTGTGAATAATTTTTATCACTGCTCAAAGTACTAAAACAAAGGACTCCCAGAAGTCAATGAAGAATGACCAATCATCTTGTCAGTTGCTTTTCTCTACAAACCAGAAATGTGTTACTATGTAATAATGTATATAATTGATCAATTGTGTGAAACGTATAGGATATCCTAAATCTTCCAGAATCCAGACTTTTAAAGAAAAGGAAGTTAGAAAAGCTTGCAATTTTGTTGGGACTCAAATATTCTTTTGGTTTTTTTCCCCCAAAGTTTTACAGTGAAGACTAAGTTACAAAACATTTCCAAAATGCTTTGTAGAATATGTGCTTGGGTGGAAGAAAGAATAGCTAATCTTCAAAGCATGTTTTATGAGGTTAGAGCTACAGCTTCTTTTTGATTCTGAATGTTACATTTTTCCTTGTATGAATGGAATCTGATGAGAAGGCAGAGACACATTCTTATGGTATGAATATCTAGAAAGTGTTATTTCTCATATGAAGAATCTGTTGGATGTGAGTCGGTGTGCATGTGTGTATATATGTACAAATGGATAATAAGTGACAATTATAGATTTGTCCAATTGGTGGCACTATTGCTACAGAAATGGTATATAGCTATTGCTTGCAGAATACTCCTTTCAGTTGGGACTTCATAACAAAGAAACAGAACTCTCTCTTTTTTTTTTTTTTTTTCCTAAACATAAGCAGAATAAAAAAAGTGTGTATGTCTATTGTACAGAAATAAAACTTGCATTGCAGCCTGCCAGCTTCTAGAACAGTAATTCTACAATGACAAAATAGCTTCTCAGTCTAGGTGACTGCAGCAAAGCAATTACAGCAAAGCAATTACACTGTGGAGAGTGCAGATTAGTAAAGCATTAATATTTGAGAAACATTGTTTGGATGCAGTGAAATGTTTTTTCCTTCAGCTGCCAATAAAGGAATTGACAACATGCGTGACATGTTAATCTCACTGATTTGAAAACTGTGAATAGCAGTAAGTACTCATATGGACAGGCAGTTACTTGCATGTTATACGCTGCTAAGGCAGGGTTTCATCTTCAATGTGTACTGCACATTGATGCTAAGCTGAGTTGCTGATCTTGTTGAATTTAGTAGCATTTTTGTTTTGTAGTTAAAGAATATAAATGTATTTAATAGGTGAAAAAGTTGACTTTATCTCTCAACTATGCTGACTTATACAGCTACTGGAGGGATCAAAATAACAGCCCTTTTGTTTTTTGTAATAAACATGTTCCACTGCATGTCTTTTCTAATAGTTAAAATAACTCTCAGGCACTTATGCTTGTCGTGATGAAATTTTTTCCATTTTATTTTCCTATCTGTGTGCTGAGATGTGGTGCTACTCGTGCTGCTGCCTCATTCCACTGTAGTGAGCTGGTTATGGGGCCAAGGGGGCTGGAGAAGAGAGCAGCTGTCATAAGAGTAGTTTTCCTATGAAATTAAGTCTTGCCCATATTTTATTCTCAGAACATGATCACTGTGGAGCTGTGTGTTGTAAAAATGATCATAATTGTGCCAGTGTACCTGCTTTATGATTAAGTTGTATTACTTTCAGCTTTTGTTATCCTGAAGTAGAAGGAGAATTCATCTAATTTTTCTGTTTGAAGAGGAGAAAAAATGGTCATTAATATAGATAGGAAACAACAAATCACCTACTTTGTACAAAGCTTAAGTGTTTGAAATTGTGTTACCACACTGAAGAACAAAGTTAACGTGTATCATCAACTTGAAATGTGTCTATAGCTGGCACAGAAACAGCTTGAGATGCATGTACAATTAGTTTCAGCTCATTAGTTGTATGAGTTTGGGATAACCATGTCCAAATACTGTCCAAATGCTTTGCAAATGTTGATTGTTGTATTATATCTTCACTGTCTGCTTCTGGTAGCTTATTAGGTGTAATCTTATTTAGAAAAAAAATTCTTATTATGAAGTAAGGCTAGGAGTAAAATGAAAGCATAAATAATAATGTAGCCCATCCATTATTTATTAATTTATTTTTAGCAAAGGGCATAGGTAGAATAAGAAGAGTGAAGAGATAAGAGATTGCAGTTGGGAAATCTTAGTAAAATAGAAAAGAAAGATGAAATAAAAGGAACCGAGGAAGGTTGACATACTGCCCTGTGGGTCAATTCAACCTTTTCAAATTGTCCTGAAGAATAGAAAAGGTGGTAGGGGATTTTTACCTTCTGCTTTGTGCAGTAAGTTTTTTTTTTGTGGCTTATATATATATATATATAGTGTATAGATATGGATATGTTTAAAATTCCCAATATATATGGATATCTTTAAAATATGAAATAAAGTTTCTGTCATAAGAAGCTTGATGGTTTTAAGGTCAGTTTTGGAGAGAATTGCTCTGCTTTGAGGAAAGGGAAGAATGTGCGTGTGCTCTGTGTCTTGGTACAGGAGTTGTACAGAAAGGAGTATGACTTGAAGATGAAATAGAGAAGTTTGATCTCAGTTTCCAGGTGTTCATTATTTGTGGCCATGTGCATATGAAGTGCAAGGTGTTATAATTTTCTTCTTTTTTGAAGTGAAGCACTAAGTTAGCTTTAATTTAGAAGATCAGGAAGCACCATCAAAAGGAAATGCAACCAGGATGAGGTTTGCTTCCAGGCAGAAAGGTCAAGGAAAGGATGAATTTGGCAGATTTCTGGAAGTGGTGATTAAAGCTGTAAGAAATTAATGCATCACAAGCTTTGGTGTTCATGAAGAACATGGATGGGATGACAGTTTGCCTCTAAGAGGGATATTGAATTTGGAGTGGAGAATGGAGTTTCTCGACTGAGCCGCCATCCAGAAAGGTAGAATGCAGAACTGAATAGCAGCAGCAGCAGGATGACCGTGACCACAGCAGAGCCTGGGGAGAGCCTTGTGTAGCGTCCTTGAAAGAGGTTGTAGCCACTCATTGGTGTCCAGAGAAAAGGTGAAAATAGGTGCCAGTGAAAATGGCATCTTCTCTGCCAAAGTGTATGATTGTTATGGTTGGTAGAGAAACACAGGGGCACAATTATATAAGGGTCCGTTGCTTGCATATAATCAATATTTTTATAGGGATGTTGTCTAGAAGCATATTGGAAGAAAAATGCCTTTTTGGCAAATAGATGCCTCTAAGTCTACTAGCCTGTTTACAATGGCTTGAATTTTATTTCAGTCTTGCAGAATTTTTCTTAATGTACAAACAACAGTTTTCTAAGCAACTTTTGACTTCTCATGTTGTCTATAGGAGCTATTTATTCCCATCAGTCATTTATTTCCTGCTCTGTAAGAAGATGGCAAAAGGGTCCAGGACTTAAAATGAGGCTTCTCTTCTAGTGCCATGGAATAATTGTTTGTTTTCTACTGAGGAATCTTAAATTGTTCTAATAAGGCAGCTTGGTGGCAAAAACATCACTAGAGCTTTCCATCCTGCCCTTCCACTTCTGCCCATTCCTTTCTCCCCTCATCTGTATATAGTATTTACATTTATCCATTTTTTGTTGTTGTTTAGTACAAAGCAGTAACTGAAGAGCATGGTCAAGAATCTTCAAGTTTAGCAGTCACAACAAGAAGGTATTGTGTAGGGAAGAATTAAAATATAAATCCATTGAGTTAAATTGATGCTTTATGTTTTATGGTGTAGAAAATCAAATGTTTCCTGTCTCCCATTTCGACAGGATTATTACTTATCACGTTTTGCCTTATGCATCAGGAAGCACCACCCCAAAGGTTCATAGCAGTCAAGGCAAGGTTACTCCAAGCCACAAGGAGAAATAACCTTTGGAAACACCTGATGGATTACACACAGTTAAAGTTCAGAGTTTTCTTGCAGCTATGCCACTCTCTCACAGAGCCATGGATTAAAGCTAGGCCAGTGTAAGAGTGGTTACACAAAAAAACTATGTTTGTGGTCAGGCATACCCTTAATCCTTGTTCTTCTATGCTAAGAGCTCAAAATTATGATGGATGCCCTTCTTAACTTTGCATACATGAATACATATGTAGTCATCTCTGTTTTAAAGCTAACTATTTTAAAGGCAAAATTTCTGGCACTGTTCGTTGACTAATGTGAAGGTTAAAGGATGTAGAATTGATAATGAAATTTACTATTTCTCTGTTAAATGAGCTAAGCTGTTAGTATTGTTTCTGAGAGTTTTGATCATAAGAGAGAAATGTAAAATGGCTTTAATTCAGCACCGTCAGTATAATAAATTGGCATTCAAAGCAAACTTCCCTTTCTGGCACACCAGCTGCCTCTGCTACTGTAAGGCAAATGAGGCAATTACGAATTGGACAGAGAAGAAACAAGGTTCCCCATCGTGTGTAAAGGGGCTGGATCTGTGGCTCCGTGTAGGATTGCAGACACTTATCTCAAGCAGGAGCATCAAGCAACGAAGTGCTAACAGGTACATTTGTTTGTCTTAACATGGTGTTTCTTTAAAAAAAATATTTAAATTGGAAGGCATAGCTTGCAATAGCAGAGTGTGTGGTGGGGTGAAAAATGTGGTCATGAGACCTATGCCATAAATATATTTCCCTAGAAATATTTCAGGGCCCAAACAGTAAAGAGAATGATTTCAAAGCATTTGTATTTCAGTTAATTTCATTTGCACTGAAGATGACTTAAGATAGCTTGAAGGATAGTTGTTATATTGAAGATACGGCATGGTTTCTTCATAGTTCTTCATAGTTCTTGCAGGTGTCGTGTTGCAACTCCATTTTTTTAATTGTTGCAAATTCATTGCAAGGATTCAAAATTGTTGCATTCAAAATTCTTTGCTAATTCATGTTATGTCCTCTTGCATGAGGAGTTACACTTGTGGTAGTCCTGTGCCCTTGATAAGGTCCTCCTTGCTGCTGTTTTCTCAGACCAGAATGGGGCCGTAGCATTTGTTGAGTTCTGGGTCTCTAATTGTGGGAATAAGAGTGTTGTAGTGATAGGACTTTTGCAAGCTGGTATAATACCTGCTCAAACAAGAAATGTAATAAATGATGACTTGATTCTGTCATCATCTATGCCACCTATTATTCTTTCTTTTTGATTATATCATTAAAAAAAAACAATGTTTTTTGTCCTAATAAATCATGAGAAGAAACTGATTCTGTTGAAGTTGATGAAAAAGCTACCATGGCCTTCCAGAATGGCACCTTTCTTTTTTGCTATTCTTGTGAAATAACTGCAGAGAGAACAATTCCATATGGAGAGATATAGTCAATTCAATGTATGTGGTATTTGTTTTGGTTTAAATTATTTTAAAAACAAACTTTAATACTTGATCTAAGCAATATGCTGGAAGCACTGGGCTTGAACATTATCAGAAAATAGACAGTTAAGGACATAAGTTTGTGAGATGCTATTTGGCTATGCTAACATTAATATCCACATTTATTTCCATGACACAATAAATCGCTAACAGAATTAGTGGAAACCTAGCCCCAAAAAAAAAGGGGGGGGTGGGGGGGGAGCACAGTGGGCAGTCCTTTTCCTTTGAGTCTGATTGTATGTCTTTTTTAATGTTGGCTTCTTCCTCTCGGTGGTTACAAGGGTTTGTGCAGCCTCATTCTGGGTCTGTCATCTGTGTGAAAACTAACCTAGCAGAACTTGTAAAGATTTTTTATTTCTTAACTTTTTATTGTTTTTCAAGCAAGAGTAGTTATCTGACCTGGTTCATTACACAGCTGTATGTCGTAGTAATATATTTTCATTGCAAATTATTAAAGTGCATAGGAAATCATCACTGTTAGTGTATTGCTGTCTGAAGACCCCCAAAAGATTTCACTGAGTTTTATCACATAGTTGCAGTGACTATACTTATTACTAGTAGACCTTTTTAATTTTTTTATTTATTTTTGCAAAAGCCCATGTTGCAGTACCCAAGGGAAGATGGAGATATCTAGGATACTCTGTTCCTGATGTCCACATCTAAAGAATGATCTTATTTTTCAGCCTGGAGGCATGCTGCAATGAAAATCTCATTGTAATGGATCATGGACTTTATAGTGAAGAACAGTAGGAAGACACAGCTGCATTTATCTGAATTTACTTCCCTCCACCCCCTGGCCTCTCTTCCAGATAAGGAAGCGAATGAATCGGATGGATGGATGAAGATGGAAACTGATTGTCAAGGATTTGTGGCAGTTGCTGCTTGGTGGAATTTATCAGTCTGTTCTGCTCAGAAAACTTATTTTGCATGTTCCCTCCCTGCCTGCCTTTAAAAAAAAACTTCCAAAATCTTCTGAAACTTGAAAAAAAGTTCATTTGAATTGTCTTGGCTTGTAAGTTTGGAGTATTGAGAAGTTTGTGTTTATTAGCTGTTTTGTATTCTCCGTACCAGTATTTATTTCCTTACCAGGCAAATGAATATAGTTGGTAAACTCTGGCTTGCACCAGGGTTTTACAGATGGGTCCCGAGACTCTGTTCAAGAAGATGCAACAGAAACACTGAGACAATGTTACATTAGCTCTGGTAATCAAGACAGAGTAGCTAGTGATTAAAATACATCAACTTGCAAACTCTGACCTCTGTTGAGCTAAAGGCATTGTGTTCCCTTGCTCAAGTGCTCTTGAATCCCTGCAGATGTATTACCCTGGGTTCAAAGGGTGCATGTAGGAAATCCGCCTGTAGGTGGAAGGAGGAGTAGTCATAATGAGGAGTGTAACTAAGTAAATGTAAATGGAGAATTAAGTGGAAATAAATTGTGTGAGACAGAAGTAAAGAAATTGTTAATTACAGTGCTATGCACAGTAAAAGCCAAAGGCAAATTCTATGTGATACTTCATTCTGCTCAAATGAGTAGACTGCAAAGGAAGCAAAGGTAGGTGGTCTTCGTGCATTGGTGAAGAGAGGGAATAAATCTTGCATCGACTTTTCTTTTAACAACTTTGGTAAGTTGGCAGGCATGGCCTGAAAGCCCATATGGCCTTGCTAGCTGCTGTCCTGACTGTCTAGGCAGAATAGGCCCATTAAATAGTCCAGACAAAATACTGTCAGGCAGCAATCAGTGAGCGGCCCGGTCAATACATTCTGCATATTGATCAGGTGTAGCGATATGTGCTAAGTGGGTTATAGGCAGCCTTACTGTTAGAATGATATTACTCAGTGTGTAATCCAATGGAAGTGATGTATTCTAGTCAGTGTTTCTGCCGGCTCTCTTTATCTGTCTCTTTGTATATCTCTAAGTTTAAAAAAGGTGAGGCACTCTCGCATGTTTCATTCCTTTTGTACTGCAGAGTCATCAGTAGAAAAGTTTTTTGTTTCTTTCATAGACTACCAAAAATCCTAGAAAGAGGATCATCAAATCTGAAACTGAAAGAGGCAGAAAAGCTTTGTTAGGAACAAAATGAAGTTCAGTTACTTCATGGAGAAACATGTTTGCTTATGTACAGTTGTTTCAAGTTATTTGCCTATGGAATACTCTTCCATAATGTACTTCAAAATTGACTTTAGTCATGGGTAAAGAACAACAGATATCACTGTAATTTTCTAATACTTTTCTGACTACTTTAACACCATTTCTCCCATATGTGCAGTTTAAATTCTATTACAAGTTTATTCTTAAGTCTTTTTATTGGTAAGCATTTAACTCTTGTGAGTTGTAAGCTATGATCTTGTACTGTTCAGTGCATGATGAGTAGTTGAGGTAAAGATGGTCTTTATGGTTTAAAATTTACACGTAAGAGGAGGATCTCTAGATAAAACCGGACAGTAATGGTCCCCCTAACTGAAATTTTTAGTTTTGTTTCATTGTACATTTCATGGTAAAGGAGAAGGTAAAGGACATCTTTTAAATTTTTTTTTAATTTGTTTGTGGATATTAATAGACATTGCTTGTCTATCCAGGGAATAAGAAAATGAATGTGTATTGGCTGATGCAGGCCAGTTGTGATGGGAAGCTGTCTAGCTCAGGCTATAGAAAGACAGTTGAGAAGGGGAGAGTTTGCAAAAGACTTTGATAACAGCACAGCTTGTAGCTGAAGTGAAATACAGAGAATCTGTGAAGGACTTAAAACAGAGTTGATGTGCTCACAGTTTGATTAGAAAAGCAGTCTTTGCAGTGGTGTTAGGAATTCGTCAGTGGAGTAGGGTGCATATGCCAAGTCAAGAGAAAATAATGTTGTAGTAGTTGAGCCTGGATGACAGTTTTAATCTTGTGGAAAATGAGGAAAGTTACTGAATTTTTTTTTTATGCAGAAATATCCTATAACTTTGAGAGAGATTCTGAATGCAGAAGAGCCAAGAGAATTCCAATTCTAAAATAAGACCAGTAAGGAAAAAGCAGTGATGACATTTCATAATGATGAGGAGGGAAGGAAGGAGAATTAACACTATTCTGGACACGTTGATTTTAACGTAAAGATGAGTCTTTTTGGAAGTGATAGAGATCTTGAGGCAGAAGGAGACCTATGTCTCAGAGTTCTTAAAAGCCTTTGTTTTTGTGCTTAAATGAGCAAACTCTGATAGTAAACTTGAAGCAATTTCACAAGAATGCTTGGCAGTAATTTGTACCAGAAACAAGTGGTGAAAGACGTTGTCAGGCTGTGGCATTTGGTCCTGCTGTGTGAGGAGCATTTGTGTTGCCCAGATTGCAGCGTGTCCAGAGACAAAGTGCAGAAGGAGAAAGGGGGACCAAGGAGAGAGCCAGTACCATGAGACTGCAGCCTGGGGAAACACTGCAAAATAGTAGCTGGGTCTGTATTTGAGAGCAGCTGCTGGAACAATTGCCACAAAATCTGTGGTGGGATGGAACTCTTGAGCTCATCTTTCTCATCAAAATGCTGATGTGGCAGAAAAAAGTTGGAAGCTAATGAAGTAGCAGAGGAGAGAAATGGAACTACAGCAAGAAAGAGGGTGTGTGGGGGAGTGTATGTGTTTGTTTTTTTCTTCCCCAGTGCATTATTCTTGACAGACCATAGAGGGATTATTGTTAAAGAACAAACAAGAATACATTTGAAATAAGAGGAAAACAACGAAGATTTGAATCAGAGATTTTACTTAGTAATGGATTTAGTTAAAAAGAAGTAAATTTATAGAGAGATGGGCAAAAAAAAAAAAAGGCACTTTTAGCAAAACCTTAAATGCTCTATAGCAATACATGTCTAGAATTCAATCCATTGTCCATTTATAACTTTTTTTGGTAAAACAACAATTTGGAGGAGGGAAAGAAAAGAGAACAGAAATGTATGTGCAGTTAAGACTTTGCCTTATCTTGCAGTGCCTTTTTTTCCTCTCTCTCCACCAAATACAGAATATGTATTTCTCCCATACTAGTACACTGTATCTTAATGTCTATCGTTTCTTCAGCACTCAATTTGAAATACTGCATAAATGTATAATGTGATATAATGTCACATGTAATCTCTGCACGTTGTGTTAATTGTTTTTGGGGCAGCAGCACCTGCTGCTGAAAAGGGAGTAGCTTTCAGCTTTATCGCAGTTATTTTTTAAATATTGGTCCAGTTAAAAAATGAAAAAATCCATCTGTTTGATTGCCATACAGAAGAATATTTTATCTCTGAAGGACATTATCACATCTAAAATTGACAGCATAGTTTGTAGGTTTTTTGTTTGCTTTTGTTTGTCCCACTTCCACAGGCTTCTAGTGGTAGAGTTCCAATTAAAAATAAAGAATTCTCTAAAAAATGAACCAATCTCAAATAATGAGTTTTTTTCTCCTGTTACTTCTATGGTGTTGCAATGGCCGGTAAAGTTATAAGTATTCAGTATTCCCTAAGTTTGCACTTATTTACCCCTCACATTTTCAAACTGTGAAGAGTATGGCAATCACTGTGTTTAATTTTAGTAACAATTCACAAGTAGCACTAACACTTTACTCTTCTTGAATTCTCTGCTCATCTGTAGCAGACACTCCCCTCAATAGCTGTACGTACTCCTTTTTGTCAGGGTAGTGTCCCGAGGCTTGTTGAATGCCTTGCTTTGTGTTGTGCTGAAGGAGCTCACAGGTGAATCAGATAAATTGAATTTGAATTGAAGAAATTTTGAATTATCAGAACAAAGTTTATGATTTATTGAACAACATTTCACTTTGAGCCTTTTCAAAAAAGGTCCAAATTTATTTCCATAGAGCAATTGGCAACCTGGAATTTTTTCTTTTTGTTAATTTACTTAAGGTTGACTCATGTTAAATCGTATCACTCGTTAATATTTTGAAGTCCTAGCACTTAGACAATACTATGGAGAAATCCTATGTAATAGAGGATCTCCATACTATTAAGTGAGATAGAAATTGTTAATAAGGGGTCATTTCTAGTCAAGTGTTGACAGTCTGCATGGGTAAGGCAGAAAACAGTCTTGAACATATTTGAATGCATTAAGTAAATCGAGTCCAACTAGGTGAGTTAAGATATGGGAGAAAAAATAGATATCAAGATCAAGAAAGAGTCAAGCAAAAAAGGTGGCAGTGCTAATTAGGAAAGAAAGAGAGAAGGGTGGCTAAAATGTAAAGAGAATATGGAGTTGTCTCTAAAGAGAAGTTGTTATTAGGTGCATCTGAAGATTGATATAAGTGGGGATGAATAATAAATTGCTGAAGATGAATGAGACCTAGAACAGTACTTAAAGGTCAGAGAAGTGAAATTTTGCTGGCAACTTGCAAATACATCTTGAGTTTCATCTTAGGTTTATCTGACTTCTGTCACTACTTGTTTTTTTTGTTTGTTTGTTTTGTGCATTATATCTGCAGATGCATGAATTCCTTTGTCCTGCTCACCCCCCAACTCTGCAATACAGCTTTTTACATTACATAAAATCCTGAAAAGAACTTCTTTCCCCACCCCCTTACCCCCGGGGCATAGCTGGTTTTGAGTGCACTAATTTGGTATTCCTGTTAAACATTCATTCACCTGCTAACAACTTCCAGGATTATATTGGAAGGAAAATAAGTTACACTTGTTTAGTAACCATAACTGCGGTGCCAGAAGATGGCACTCAAGAATATTTAACACATATTAGGCTTTGTAGGATCAAATTTGTACCTTTTGTTCTATGGAGACTTATGTTCTGTGTACTTCTTATGTGTTCTTAAACTGTTTTCAAATTTTGTATCTAAATTTACATGTACTTTGGTGGTTTCAGTTTTGGTAGGAAGCCTAAAAGTTGAGTTGTCGGAATCTACACAGAAACTGCAAAGTTCTTCACCTCAGTGTACAAGATGCTTAATCAGCTCCCTTTGAAAAGCTTCACGTATGTGATTTAATAAACCGTGATGGCCTCCAACTTGAAAGATTCCCAGGGTAAACTGGGAAAAATAACAATTAGAAATTTTAACAATAATATTGTTAGAATGAGTTCTTCATGGTACCTTAGGCATGTAGGGCACTATCAGTAGTGTTCTGGGTGTTTTGAGAAATAGAATTAAATTTTCTTGTTATGCACCAAAGATAAATGTACCAAAATAATAAAATATTCAATAAGCTGTTATAATGCGGGCTATTATAATACAGTGCTTTGCAGCCTTTTGGACCGTCTGCTCTAACAGAATCTGTAGCTATACTCAGGTGATAACACGTGTGACTGGGAGCTGTGGGAGCTGTGTGTGTGTGCAGGAGGCTTGCTGCTCTATACAAAATGACTGCTGTTAGGAAAGAGCTTGGTGTGAGCTTTTGTTTTTCTGTTAAAAACAAAGCTAATAAATATTTGACCACACCAAACAGACAAAAAGCCCTTCAGCATTGTTTGATCAGGAAGGTTGTGACTCAGTAAAGCAAAACCAGAGATCTGTTGAAAGAATATTTTGAGCAGGGAGTGTGTGTGAGAGAGGGAGGAAAAAAAGGAGTATGTGTGAGAGAGGGAAAAAATATATATGCCTGAGCAGGGAACTTGTGTTCAAAGAATAGCAAGTGTATAGTGATCAGTCTTATGAGTAGGTTTTTGAAGGGAGCCCAGTAGTCCTTGCTGAGGAAGTTGCCCTCCTAGTCTGTATTACTTGCCAAAACACAGCATTTTGCGTAGACAAGGTATGTGCCGTTACCTGCTTGCTAGTGTCCTTTCCTTGGACCTTTTTACAAGACAAATTTGATTTTTGGTATAGAGTAGTTCTCTCACTTTTTGTACATACATACATCCCTACATTGAAATTGAGTGTGGAAATACAATCAGTTTTCAGGTCATTCCAGTTCGAGCAGAACAGAATGTAGTGCAAGTAATTGGGGCAATGCTGGGGGCTTGCGCAAAACAAATGCTCAAATGACTTTAAGACCAATAACAAAAAAAAAAAAAAAAAAAACTTTTTTTGTCTGGGAGTTACTCTATAGCTAATCATTTTTAGTTTTTTTCCATTCTGAGAATTACGAATGTTTTGAGGTGCCACATTGAATTCTGACATAAACTGAATGATGCCCAGGTAATTTGGAAGACATTTTATTGATGCATCCAAAAGGAAATGTATTTTTTTGTGTGTGATGGGCTAATAGTAAAGTCCACCCTCCACCTCCTCAAGACACACGCTCATGTCTGGAGAGAATAAAATAAAGACAGCCAGTGCTTAAGCATAAGACTTGTCTTTATCAAACTAGGATTTTTTTAATTGTGAGTTTCTTTTATGTAGAAAGGAGATAAGAAGGAAAGGCAATAAACAGACTCTTTCATTTGGTTGACTACTGGAAATGTAATATTTTTACATATTCCATGTTAGTGTCTGCGGAAGAGAGGAATAAATTTTCTTCTAAAGCAAAATGCTTAAATTGCTATAATATACCTGGTATGTTGTATGTTCTCTTTAAACTGCTCTGAGAAATAGCAGTTGAATGAGAAATTGTATTTTGCTTTACTGTATTCACAGAACAGGGAACTGTTCAAAACTGTATACACTGTTCAATCTTAGTCATTTAATTGTATATTTTTCCATCAATAATTAATGTAAGTGGAGATTTAGAAGAAAGAGAAAACTTCTCTGTGAACTTAACTTTTTCTCCTTGCATATTTGACAATTTTGACAATACAGGCAATACTTTAAATTTTATTGCAACTATATTTCTATTTTTATCATAGAAAAATACTTGTAATGCTGAAAATACTGTGAAATGAATAGTGATTTCAAATAAGCAGCTGATTTGAAAAGCTTGTATAATATATCGAAGGCCTTTATATTTTATTTTACTGCTGAAAGGAATAGGAGATGTAATTTTTCATGTAAAACAAATATTTTTCATGGATTATTATTTAACCCTTTCTGTAATAGGCAGAGCTGATGAGGGGAAAAATGACTTGTCTCAAGCTGGTAGACACTATATCAGGGCTAGCTCTATTTTAGCAAAGCTTGAATTCTAACATGAGAAAATTGCAGAAATTTACAATTCAAAGTGTGTTTCATCAGGGAGAAATCCACAGATTGTTTTGACACTCAGTTAGAAATTCAGCATGAAGATGGACGTCTCATGAAATTTGCAGCTGCTGATTGAATTTATATTTCCATAAAGGCCATCAACAGTAGCAGCCTGCAGGGGAAGTAGTGGTGGGGGGGAAATGACAAAAATTGTGAGGCTAGCATTTTTCCTCAGCCTTAAAGTAGTAAATTACTTGTAATAAGGTCTTATGCCAACCAGGATTAAAGAGAAATATAGGCAACCAGAAAGGAACGATTTCTCAGTTTAATTGATTTGAACTAAAAATGTCCAAATCTGATACTTAAATATATGTTTAGTCATCTGTACAGTACGTAAAATGCAGCTACAAGTCAAAAAAGTCTTTAAACTAAAAAATAAGACTCTTATTGGTAATTACAGAAGGTTTATCATACAGATAATTTGATTGTATATTAACTTCTCAGGATAGAAATGAGAGTTATAGTGTTATTTGTGCATTTGCATTATTTGTCCACAAAAGAAACCTGGGAGTAGGGGAAAGTTGCATATTTTTGAAATTTCTTTTTGGTAGAAACAATGTCACTTTTATCATCCTTGGAAGAATGCATCTTTCTGGCTACCCATGTTTCAAAATACCTGCCTATCTTTAGATTACTGGAACATTAAATATTGAGGCTTTTCTTTCATCTCTGTGCACAGAACTCCACTTGCAAGGCAGCTACATCCATGAGGTTGTATTCAGGTGCAAAAGATGCCAAAAGAAATAAGGAATTATCAATCAATATTTTCTTATCATTATTGGTCTGCATCTGTGCCATCCTATGCTTTAGTTCTGTCATGTCTTGCAAGTTAACCATAGACCAAAAAAAAAATACCATAGAGGACAATAGGCACCTAAAGGTTCCAAAAAACAAAGGGGTTCTCTAACTGACATAATTTCTTTGGTGCCTTTTATTGCACTAGCTCTTTTAAAGTATCTCCAAACTGTTGTTCATCCTTGTATCTTGCATGCCAACTCTCTCTTTTCACTTGCTGTCCTAAATGGTTGTGTGATTTCGCTTGTTTCTTTGCAGAGTTGCACTGTGGTGTGATGACACAAATCCTGTGTGTCTTAATGTCAGTGCAGGTTTTTAGAACAGTGAGATATTTAAGAAAGTGCTTGTGTGACACCTTCCTATAAAAACATGATGTTTATCTGTCTTAGTTGCCCAAAGCAGAGAAGGGAATTGGAATCAGTTAGAATAGGTAGAATTCTAATGAAGTTAATCCAGTAGCTTTCAAGTAATGAGAATCTCTCTGAAAATTCTTGTTTTTAAGATACGTTTCAGAGATTAAATTGGTTAAAAGGAGTAAAGTAACTGTACTTTTCTATTTTGCTTCTTCTGGTTATTAAAATGGAGTTGAAGTGTCTACACGTCTTTGAAGTACTTGGTGAAATTATTTGACTGTAGAATTTACAAAAATCTTTTAGTGATCATAAACTCTGTATATCAAACACTTGGCTTCTGGCTATCAGAAACTATTCAAGTTCAAAAAGCATCCAGTAGTCCCAAAATAAGCTTTCATCTTTTCTATTCAGTTACTCACATAAAGACTTTCACATAGGAAAAAAACTTTATATGTAGTTATTTGCTACAAGAGCTGCAATCAATGTCTTTACTTCTAATAGCTGCACACTAAAATCGAGAGGCCTGCAATTGGGTGTTTTGGTACTTGGTTGTCATTTACATAGTATGAAAATGCTTTGACCTCAATATTTGCCGGTTAAAACTTTCTAAATGTTAAGCTAGAACCATGGAAGTAAAAAGCGGGATAAATGCCTAAGTGGGGTGTGCATGTTGCTTTTTATGTGTGCTTTTGTTTTTCTAACTAATTTTTTGTTTTTCCAAAATAGAAACAGGAACTCAGATTTGAGGGAAGAATCTGCTTGCAGGGCTGACTCAATGCCAAAAACTTGGACTTTCAGGTAGTCCTTACTCCTATTTCCACTCCGTCTTTTTCCTGTTCTTAGGAGCTTGGAAAGCAGCTGCTATACCCTGGCTTCATAAAGCTTTGGAGGGATTTTTTTTTTTTTTTTTTTTTTCTCCCTCTGCCACCAACACTATTCCAAGCAAACCAAAAGTAGCTATTACCCGATTCTTGCAGAATCAGCATTGTGGGAAACAGTTTCAAACTACATACCTTAAAGAAAAAAACTTTTCAGGAAGGGATTTGAAAGTAACCTAATAGTGTAAAAAATTTCTGTCTCTTTTATTGAGCTCCTCCATAAAAAACATGTTGCTACTGGCGTGAGCCCAGCTAAGGCCTACTAAGATGATTAAGGGACTGGAGCATCTTCCCAGTGAGGAAAGGCTGAGAGAGCTGGGGCTGTTCTGCCTGGAGAAGAGAAGGCTGAACGGGGGTCTTAGGAGTGTGTCTGAGAGTCTGAAGGGAGCGTGTGAAGAGGATGGGGACAGACTCTTCTCGGCAGTGCCCAGCAATAGGGTGAGAGGCAGCAGGCACAATAGTATCCTCAACCATTGTGTGACTCCATGGCTCTAGCTTAGTGTTTTTTTTTTTTTTTTTTTTTTTTTTTGTACTGTTTTGTATATAATTTGAGTAAAATATTTGGGTGCAAAGTTCAGCGAGAATGTTGTAAGACCCAGTTGTCAATCGAGTGGTTGCACACTTGGCTTCTGTGGAATATCATCGTTTGTCATGTCTGTGTCTCTGCCTTTGCCAACCCTTCAGGCTGCTTTATCTGAGAGTTTAAGGGGAAAGGAGTCACTATTGCTCTTCTATTCTGCTTGCCTTGATATCCTGATATATTGTCTCTGCCTACCAAAAAAAAAAAAAAAAAAAAATCTTTGCCATACAATTTATTTTATAACAGTACGAAATTTCCTGCTAGACTTACATACATGATGAAACTGAATGTTTGAATGTTTTCTGTCTAATCAACCCCATCAAACTCTACCACTTTATACTTTTTTCAATCTTTGTTAGATATTTTATTCCTTTTATTTAATTGGTACTTAAGTTGTCCAGTGTTTCTCCTAACAGTAGTCAAGCATGCTCAGTGCCTATCTCCACAAATAATTTGCTTGTTCCAGGGTCATGATGTACTCTCATTAGAACTACTATTAAAATTACTTCCACATCTCCCAAGGAAGAGCTCTTACTCCTTGCTAAGCGTGTTATCTGGCTTTGGCTGTCTAGGAGGCTGCCCCTCTGAAGGTGTTGAGCTGTGCCCCTTATCGTCCTCCTTTGGAAGTGGTGTTTTGCTGACCTTCACCCCAGCTCAAGCAGTCATCGAAAAGTGAGATACTGTCAGGCTCCCCGAGGTAGCATTCTGTAAGGACCCACATGGCGTTACTTTAGGTTAGTTCATCTTCCTTTTCTTCAGCATTTGTGCTCCTGGGCTGACTGTGGCTGAAATGCATTAACATTTTCCACCTGTGCACTGCAATGAAATGCAAATGCAATAAAATAACAATATTGGTGTTTTTAATCCACCAAGTACTATACACAGTATTAACTCTAATTGTGTTCAAACATTGTATATCACTGAATCTTCTTTGTAAATCTCAAAACCATAATCCTTTTGTAAAATTCATTAAAAAATCAAAAAAAAAAAAAAGAAAAGAAATAGTGTTAGCTCCTTCAGAATGTATATGTGCAGCAAGCTATAATAATTGACTTTGTTCTGAAAAATGGAAATACTAAATGGGAGTTTGTAAATGATTTATAATTAAAATATAATTAATCATCCAAACCAGACTGTAACACTGCTGTGTTAGGTCATATTGCTTAATTGATGTTCTCCACAGCTGTAACTTTCTTTTCATTTCATTTACAATTCATACCCTTGCTGTCATTTGCCCATTTCTCTTCCCTGCATGACTGCCTTTTTGTTTATCTTCTTGCATTATGTTTTTGTTTATAGAGTACAAGTTATTGTACACTTCATATCTGCTTGCTAAATTCCCTTTATGCATGCTAAATCCCCATTTTTAAGCTGTTTTTCATACATTTTCATACATACAGAAAATATTCACTACTTCAGTCCCAGATTTATTCAGATTTTGACAGTAATTGGTAGAAAACTGTTTCTTGAATCCAATAGACCAAAACAAACTAAAAAAAATAATAAAACTACAGTTGGGAGAAAGTTTTCAAGCTTCCACATGCCAGAGCACTGAGGATCCGTCAGCTATGCAAGGAAGTAGTATTTGTGCTAGCATTATTTACACTTTGGTTGCAAAAGAATGGAACGTTATGTACTGCTAGTAAGCTGCTTATGGATTCACTTACAGAACAGTTGATCCTGTGTAAAGGTGCAGTGTTTATGGGGCTTTGTGCTGTTTTGATGGGGTAGAATGCACAAGGGTTTTCAAAGAGCGAGAAACGGATGGCAGCTTTCAGGAAATCTTGCTGCATTCCTAAGAACGTTGGTGACTAGAATAAGAAGCAGAAATTTAGCAGATAGTTTTTAGATCTCATTGTTCGTTGAAGGAACTTGCTTCTTAACAAACCACAACTGAAATATTTTTACTTCAGGTAACCACTTCCATCTGAGGTACAGGAGCTTTCAAAAAACCTAAAATTTGTGTGAACCTATATAAAAGCCATGGGCTCTGCTCCTTAATTCATTTGCTAAGATCATAATTTTTTTTTCCTAAAAAGCAAACTATAAAGAATGGTATTATCCATATATTTGTGATGTAGAAGTAGATAAATACAAGTAGACCACTAACCAGCTCATAACTGCTTGTAAATTAAAAACATTTAAAAACACAGTTCTAGTATCCCTGAGAAATCAACCTGACTTCTGAAATGAGAATGGATATGTTTAAATTCATTTGGTTTTTACATATAGAAAACATGAATCTGTACAGCTCAAGCAGAGGACAGTTTTCAGTAGTTATATAATGGATAAGATGTGAAAAGAGCTTCAAAGTAGATTTATTTCTGGAAAGCATTGGGGTTGAAATACCAAGAGTACTTTCAGCATGTTAGATATTACCTCACATGGTTTTTATTGTAAATAATGCTGCTAAAGAGATACTCTGTATTGTAGGGGTAACTATAAGTGGAGTATATAGAATAAAAACTTTATGAATTGTAGTATTGCATTAAAACTACCAAAATGAAGGATTTGCTCCTGAGACCATTGCAGGCACTTGCCCTGCCCAGCTTGCACGTTGGCTTCTCAGGTAGGGAGGTCTGAAGCAATCTTTTTGCAGCAGACCTGAACTGTGTTCAGAGCTTGGCCAGGCTTATGGTTATTCATATCACCGGAACAGACTATCTCGATAGTCGAGGTTCTATAGGCTCTCTGTTTAGTATACTGTTTTCAGTTAATGATTTGCTAGAATAGATTATACTCTAAACTTTTGATGTTTTTAAAACAGAAGTCTATTATTTAAAATAATTATTGCAAAGTCTTTTAAACACCATAAATTTTCTATAGCAATTTTTATTTTATTTTAGACAAAATACTTGTTTGCTCTTACATGAACAGTTAGGAGACATTTAAACACAGCTGCCATAATCCAGATGGAAACTGTTAAACTTTTGGCAATTTTACTTACAACATTACAGACTGTTGGAACTATGATTGTAAATTAAAAGAGACCAGCTTGAGAAGGAAAAAAGGACACATGTATTCTAGCATTTTGAAAGTCTTCATACTGCATTTGTTAATTCAAAATTGTTTCTGGGATATTATTTCTACTAACTTTTGCTTAACGTGTGAATTAAGAAACGCTAGAAAGATCATCTTAAAGCTTTCAGATTTAAGAAGTGGGAAGCCATTTTCTGTGATGGGCCAACCTTACTAGTGGTGATGTGGTACTATAGCTTACTGAGTAAACCGAATAGAGAGAGCAGTGTTTTGAGAGAACTTCTAGTTTGGATTTTAGTGAGATCTCCAGTTGTAGCTCACCTTGGGAACCTGGGTAAAGAAATAATTAACACTGCCCATTCTATATCTACGCTGCCATTCCTTTTGTTTTCTTCAGTGATTGGTTGCATCATTAGTATTTGTTCCATCTACAGCTTGATGACATATCAGTAAGTCTTCTGAATTGGATATATGCATATTTTTTTTCTGTTTGGTGAGTTTGGTTTCAATTTCAATTATTTGTTTGTCACCTTTATTTTCCAGTTACTTTATAGATGTATGCAAGAGAGTTCTGGGAGTTAATAGCCTTCAAAAATACCATCAATTTAAAAATAGGAGAGAGAAAGCATGTCATGCAGGCATAAAAATACAAACTTGATGATAACGAACCCTTTGTTAGGTACTATTTCTTTCCTAACTTCTTGTTCGTATTTTAACTGCAATAAATACTTATTTGAACCTCATGTTCTATTTTCTCCCCTGCCATCCTACTCCAGTCCTTCCTAGCTCATTGTGTTTTTTTTTTTTTTTTTGTTTCCCAAAGTTTCGTTGAATCTGTGCTATGTCTTTTATTATCAACGCTTTGGTTGAGTAATTTTCATCTGAACATTGCTGTAATCTGTACTATGTTATTTCAGGTTACTGTAACAATTAATGTGTGCTGGAAACTTAATTAGGCAGTGGACCACACATCATACATGTGTGTGTATACACACATGCACGCACACTACATATAGAAAGAGAGTGAATCCCTCACTGTCTGTATGCATACAGCGAAGCAATTAAGCAAAAATATGATTAGTGTGGACTAATGATCTACATACACATTTTGCTTTGAGAGGAAATAAAAAAGAAACTTGTAGTTTGTGACAAACTGGAAAATATCCATTTAAATAACTTTGTTTTAGCTAGGAACCAGAATCAACTTGCATCTTGTACACTACTGGTGTCTTTGGTATCAGCAGACACATTAGTTAAAGATAGTCTTAGAAGCGTGATCTCTGAAAGGCCAGGTTGATTGGTTTTATTTTTTTAGAGGCAGATGTATATCAGGGCACTGTAACCAAAGTGGTCTATGTCTTCTGAGGAAACTAAGGAATAAATTTGTTCTATTTTAAGTAAAATGCAAATACAGTCATGCAAAGCAACAAAGAGGCCAAGAATGTTAAAATCATTCTGGTTAGCAGATGAAGAATAGAAATTGGTGCATGTAATTGGAGTAGATCAGTAGAATTCTGTTCTGAATAAGGCCTGGTTATCTGTCAATTATCCTAGGTTATCAGTCAACTATCTGGGTTATCCTGGATTGAGGTGAGTAGGACAGAAGCAAGTCCTCTTGCCTTTTTGCAAGACACTGCTCTAGGTCATTCTTACATTATAGGAAACGGGCAACAATTTCTTGATCAAAGAGAGGGATCAGGCATTTAATTTCCTTATAGTCATATAGTACCATCACAAGAGTGACACTGAGCCATTTTTCCTTTTCTGTGTGCCTGGACTTTTTTTTTTTTTTTTTTTTTTTTTTTTTAGAAATGGACAATATTGTCCATGTTTCAAGGAATAACTTTTGATCTTTCTTCTGAAAATAGTTTTTTGCTTTTTGTTTCTTCACCAAGTATTCACAATTACCAGTTACTGAGTAACTGAATCCTAAAACTTGTTTGCAAAAACTCCTTCTTAGACATGCACTTATAAGAAGAGCAGATTCTAGATGGCATGGAGAAAATTTGAATGGAATTGCATTTGTTAAGTTGACATCCTAGGTTAAAATTTGGGACCAAATCAAGGTAACCAACCATAACATTTTTAAAATATTTTTAGTGTTGGTCCTTCTCTGAAGGATGAGAACCGCTCTGGAGGATCCATCTTAGAAGCGCTTGAAGACTGCTTATACATGCAGCTCCCTTGCACTGGGAAATGGGCAGTGGGTACTGTCAAGGCACGAAAAGTCCTCATCAATGGAAATCTTCAAAGGAGAAGCCAAGTCTTCTGTGATAGCATCTGATGTGCTGCCATTATGCTAATATCCATTTCAGACAAAAGATATATGTTCTTGGGGTATGTCTCTGGGAAAGTTAGCACCCTCTGCTTGTTCAAATTCCACATTAAAAGTGGACTTATTCTATGGTGATTGTAACAAAACAATAAAGGTTATTCTCTTCTGTGGGCTTTCCAGGCCCATAAGGTTAGTCTTACCTGTGTTACACTATTTAGACTGTATATTTTAAGGTATGTTGACGGACGAATTATAATGGAATTATTTGTGCTAATTTTACCTGCCTGATCAGGTGTCTGGAAGTTTGACAAACTCCTGAGCTAGAGAAATCAGCAGAGCTCTCTAGTTGCTGTGATTAGACTGCTTAGTAGGTAGATGAATTTGCTTGGCTATCTCTAGTTTATACTGAAGCATGAACCTAACCTTAATATTTTTGTACCATGCAAAATGCTTTGTTAGTGGTATACAAATAATATTTAATGAAGTATATTAGAGAAAAAAGTGTTACCCAAGTGAATTAAACTTGGCAAAGTGTTTCTGCTTCATTGGGCATTAGTTGTAAATGCTATAGTAAAAGTTAATAAAAGCAGTGATTGTTTTGTTACAGGAATTATGGCATAGCTGGAACTATGGGAAGTTAATGCAGTTTATATAAAGTAGATACTAAGATGGCACAGCTCTGTCCACAGCACTGTCAGATGTGGAATTTCTTTCTGAGAGTGAGGAGAGGTTTATAGTGCATGTGAGTAGATTTTTTTTGTTTGTTTTCCCCTTTGATAGTATATGTTCCCAAATATGGAAGCATTCATCCATAGGCATAGGACCTTCACATTCCTGTGCATAGGGCTTTGAACAGAGATCTGAACAGGCACAACTTCCCTTGGAGAAAGAGTAATTAGTACTGGCAGACAACTCTGTAAAGCCAAATGTACTGTTGATAAGGTGTAAACATAAAGAGCAAAATCAAAGCATATGTGGTTTGACTGTGGATGTCAGATACTTCCATTTTCTTTTGACTTACTCATTCAGCACTTGACAAAGTTTAATATTGCTTGATCCTGCACCAGTGTAAGACTGGAAATAATTGATCCTGCATCTCTTGAGGTTAATGGAGATCAAAAGCATAGAGAAATCAGCCTGTGGCCTTACTTGCTGTTCTTAAAAGCTGGAATTAGTTTCTAGTATGATTTTATAAAGCATAAAAGCTTTTATCTGACTTCAAATCTATGAATTACTAGATAAAATATAACTACATAAATGTAAGTGATGTCAAGTGCAAATGTTAAACTTCTCCGATTTTACTTGAGACTCTAATACTGATTTTTCTAATTTATATTTTAACTGTCATGATCTATTGAAAGTACTTAATTTGTCACTCATCACAAAAATTACATTTAGAGAATTCTGACTTTTAAAAAATGAAATTGGAAATTTTCAGGAGATCTATTTATTTTAAAAAGTTGATTTCCAGAAGATTATTTTTGTAGAAATACTGAAAATGCACTGAAGTCTGATTCTATTATGATATACGCTGTGTTAGTATAAACCATGAGTTTGCTACTTCATGTTCTTAGATATTGATTCCTGTTTTATTTATAAGGAGGAGTTCTTAATTCATTGCAGTTCTGCAAAATTAATACACAGGTATGCCTAATCCACCAGTAAAGAGCTTTGAAGAACAATTTCAGACACAACCCCATAGAAATCTATAATATAATCCATTTGCTTCCCCCCCGCCACACACACATTCTGTTTAGCATTTCCCTTTTTGGCCTCAGCTACCTCTTTTCTCCTTCTGGCAGACTCTCTAATTTTTGTCAAACACTTTTGTTTTCAGGCCTCACTTAAATCATCACATTGACTTGCAGACAGCCAGGGACAGAAAGGCTTAGGGAAAATATGTACAGTAGGAGAGTATGTAAAAGGGAGTATGTGTAAATACAATATCACTTCTGAAAGATCCATACAGTACTTAAATTTCTTGGCTATTTTTCAGAGCTGTAACTCCCGCAAAGTTGCAAATCTTGGCTAGTTTCGTGTTTTGTGTAAGTGATGTTGGATGTGAGCATTCTATACATCTGCTAAATCCCTTCTGATATAATCTGTGTTTTGGTTTATGAGTTATTAGCTGTTATTCTTTGGATAGGCTGTGTCTCTGCTCTCTTACGCTTCTAAGATCTGGTCAATCTAGTGAATGAAAATGAGGTTAATTTTAAAGTTAAAACTGTAAGTTGTGGTTCTTAAATTGCCATCTGTAATTGCTTTGTATGTATGCATTTGTAAGTGAGGCTTCTTGAGCTGCACAGCAACCGCTTTGGTTGATTTGAAAATATGGGAATAAATTAACCAGCATAAAACAACAGTATCTCTAGCATGAAAAAAACACTTCTGTGAACTGTAAACATTTTAATTAAATCTAAACAGAGCTCTGTGTGATCTTGAATAGAAAAATCCATGTAAATTATTTGTTAGCAGGGGTGTTCCAGAGAAACCTAGGGGACAGGGCAAGCCAGACAGTTGAAGTTAGCATCACATCCAGATCACAAATGCAAAAAGACTTAAAAGCCACCAGCACTACTGTGTGATGATTATTTTCTTTGGAAAATAATATTCTGAATTTGGGTCTCAAATCTCCTTTGAGTGTGGAATATGGGGGTAATCTTTTTGTATGTGTTTTCTGTAAAAGCTTACAGCAGAACACACAGCAGATTTTTAGCTAAAAGTATATTGTTACAAACATTTTATCTGGAAATGCATAAAAATATATCAATCTCATCGAGTGGTAACAAGTAAAAAAAAAATATAATAACTATTTTGTTTACATCAGTTTCCTCAGTCTTGTTTTCTACCTACTTAGGACAGGTAGAATTATGGAAGTGTGCTAAGCTAATGGTGAAATGGAGTGACTTGCCAAGAATGAAGTTACTTCTCAGAGTTATATGGGCTCAGTCCTAATTAGATTTTCAGCCTTTTCAGAAATTTTATATGTGCGAAGAAAGTAAGTAATTCTGGAGGTTTTTTGTTTACTTGCTTTTGTTTTTGTATTTATTTCTTCCAGAAGGGGAGAAAAAAAAAAAAAAAGAAATTTGAGAAATCAGTTTATCCACACTGTTGTTGAAAGTAAATTATTTAAAGCAAGTGTATTAAATATAATATATTCAATATATTGGATCTGTATACAAACAAATAGGGGCCAAACTCTTCTTGATGGTGGCCAGTGACAGTGCAAGGGGTAATGGGTACAAATTAAAACACAGGAAATTCCACCCCCATGTGAGGCAGAACTTCCTTCCTGTGAGAGTGCCAGAGCCCTGGCACAGGGTGCCCAGAGAGGCTGTGCAGGCTCCTTCTCTGGAGATCTTCCAACCCCGCCTGGCTACCACCCTGTGCCTCGTGCTCTAGGTGTCCCTGCTGGAGCAGGGGGTTGGACTCGATCTCTAGAGGTCCCTTCCAACCTCAACTGTTCTGTGATTGTGTGTAATGTGAGAAAAGGCTGACATGCACAGAGTAGTCGTTACTGATCTGAGGTGATACGATCTGACTTCTGGACAAAGCGACCAGTAAAACTTTAATGACAGATTTTTCATTGTAAAACAGTTTCAAGATTTTTTTGACTCTAAAACAGTTTCAAGTTTCTGCCGAACAAGGGCATGCAGGATATCTGAGGGAAGGGGAGGAGAGGAGAAAAAAAAAAAAAAAAAAAAAAACTGAAGGAAAGCTGATTGACATCTCTTCAGAGGAAAATCCTCAGAGGGAGGAATAAGTTGGGTTGAAATATATTTGTTCTTAGTAATTGAAATCAGCTGTAGATCATGCAAATTTTAACAAAAGCTCCTAAAACAAGTAGCATTTCAAATGATGATATCTGGATCACTATTTTCTTGGTATTTTACTCCTTTTTTATCCTGTAAACATCATTTATACTTTTGTTATTATAATTCTTTCAAAACAGTAGCACAGTCAGCAAAAAGCAATTATATATAACATGCATAGATATTTATTTATACTTAACTGCTGGTTTTGTTTGTTTTTGTTATAGGGCAGATGATTCCAGAGAGAAGATTTGTAGAAGCAGTAAATCAGCAGCATTATCTGTACGAGATGGGTGACTTTCCAGTAGAATGGGAAGGTAAATCTTGAAGACTTTTTTTTTTTAAAGATAATGTTGCTATCAGAAATATTGAATCTGAATTCAGTGCATTCCCGACTATATGAAAAGGTAATGGAGACTTTAGCAGCCTAGTTTTTATGAATTCTTAAACTAACCTCTTTGAAACAGAGTAAGTTTAGTAAATCAGTGGTTAATAAAAATGTAAATAAAGCCTGCATCACCATGACTTTCTCCTATTACATGTGATAATATTTGTGCCTGAGGGAGATTTGATAGAACAACCAAAATTAAATGTGTTAAACTCCCTAATTATGCCTTCACTGCACTGTTAATTTGTAGAGCAGTTGAATTCTTTGTGGCACAGTGACTGTGGTGGTTGTGGCTCTGTGAGTGTGTGTGTACACATGCTGGGTGTTTTTTGTTTTTTTTTATTTTCTCCTCTTCTTCTTTGATAGTTGTTGGTTTCCTGCTCTCTTCACTGCACCCTGTTGTAGGGACAGCTTGCTACAGCCTGTTAATTCATATGTGGTTTTTTGTTTGTTTGTTTTTTTTTCCCCCCCTCTCCTGCCACTACTGATGAAAATTTTGCCTCAAAATATTGGTCATAGTGAGAAATTCATGGAAGCTAGTAAAATTCCTGAAGAGGATAAACTGCATTAACTGAGTTGCCCAAGAAAATAATGAGAAAGCAGAGAGGAAGAAGCATATGGAGTTCCTGAGGTTGTAGGAGCTTGAGTGAGTGTGGGCCTAGGTATGGTTTAAAATCCAGCTCTCTGTAGGATAAGCAAGGAACCCCTGAAATAATAGGTGTAGTTACCTCAGCATTCACTGCGTGCTTTGGGGAGAATAATATCCAAACATCTTTGAGAAAGTGCTAGGCTTAAAACAAGCAACAGGAGATATTTCCTAAACAGTATGTGGTTAAATTCAGTTCCTTAGTGTTGACTGTTTTGCGTTCTAAAAGTAGTCCTGAGTTCACAAGATGGTTAAACAAATTCATGGAAGAAAAATCCATCTTGCATACAGACATCACTTTTGGTTTAATTTATCCATGAAATGCAAATTGGTGGAGACTACTGTGCACTTTGAGAAAATATCACAATATACTTTGGGCCCAGTATGCCCCTTTCTGTAGTCTGGAGAGAAATGTCAGGTGTTCCCGTCTTGACTTTTGTTGATGTACTCTCCACTCATTTCTACCAATTTTTGTGTGACCAGCCAAGACTGGAACTAAAAGCTCCTCAAAGCTGTTTCAGTCCAACCAACAGCATTTGCCATCAATGGGGAAAATAGAGTATCCACAGCTTCAGTCTTTCACTATCACAGCACCCACCTCTGTCTGGCAAGTCTCAGTGCAGTTGCTCGTCGCTCTGTATCAGTGGGCGATGGCCGTCTCCTGGAGGAGAGAGTTGACTCCAAGGGCTCATGACTGGTTAAATCATCTGCTACTTGAATACAACAGCTGTTCTGCAAACACTGAGAAACATATGTAAAGCCTCAAGTAGCCCTGTGCTGCCCACGAGTGAGTTCTCATCAGAGACCTGCTGCTACTTTTTAAAAGTCAGAGATTGCAATCTAATAGTCTCTACTTGCACTTGGCTGGATTTAACCGAGCATGAGGAACGTGTACGGCCAGGCTGCTTCAGACACCTGCTCTGGGCTGAGCACCTTCACAGACAGTTTCAGACAGGCAGTTTCTCCTAACAGGCTGGATGGACCTATTAGCACTGCTTAGTGCGGCACTAATAGGCCTTAGTGCAAATTGCTGCAATTGTGAATTTGGAGCAGGTACAACATTTTGGATGGATGCTTTTGGCAAGCATTAGTACAGAGACATTGGGGTCAAGGGTCAGGTATGTCGTCTTAGGCCAATCTATACTGAAGGGTAAGTGCCAAACCTGAAATGCCCTTTGGCAAGCCAAGGGATTGCACTCATTTTTCCAGCTTATAGAATAAAACATGATTGATCATTCACATTTTTATTAGCTGCATTTACATTTTTAACACTTCATCATCTTCGTAACATTTTTCTTTATGGTTCTGTCAGTACTGAAAAGGACGAATTCAGCGAGGAAGGGAAAACTGAATATAGATAGGCAGCCTTTAGTTCTGCAGACTTTCTCAAGGAACGGGAAGAGAAGATGCATGCTGCTTTTTCTGTGCATTACTTAAATATGTGTGTTTTTAGTACATGTTTCTGACAAACCTATGGATATTTTCCAAAAAGGAAAAAAACGTTACCTTTGTTTAACACTGAAGTTAAGTTTTAAACCTTAAAATTATTGCTTTTTACTGGGGGGGGGG
>VZSV01000003.1:10515790-10530486 GCA_013398735.1 Nothocercus julius
TTTTTTTTTTTTTTTTTTTTTTTTTCTCCTCCTCTGGTAGAGTTTAGTGATTAATGGGAGCCTTCATTTGCATGCTCACTTTTACGCTCATTACAGCATGTTATGTGCCAGTAGGAGTCTTAAAGTTCAGTGCAAATCTCATGCATACTAATGCAAATGCAAATGAGAGCTGAGGAAAGAGCACCGGGCTCTCAAGGTATGAAATGTCCAGCCAGTGAGCAAAATCCTCCCTAGAAAAGCAGCACTATAATGAGCACAGAATGCAGGAAGTGCCGTGCAGATAAAATTAGAAGCAGCAGTGTAATTAGAGAGCTTGAAATGGAGGCAATTTCTTGGTTTCTCTGAGGCTTTTTGGGGAGAGCCAGGGAAGCCTGTTCTGGTTGCACTCAGTCCATCCATGTTGCCTCCTCTGCTACCAGGTTTAAAGCATCTTGCTCGACAGCGAGTGAGCGTGGTGTCCATTGACAGTATAGTGCTTGTGTGGAAGTCTCTTCTAGCTGTAACTGTCACTGGACGCTATTTAATTGAGTGTGTGTGTGTTTCTAGTGTTCCAATAATATGTAACAAAGCCCCTGCTTACCTTGGTTCCATCAGTAAATGTTTAATTGTAAAAGAAATCTTTTTTAGTAATTTAAAACCGTGTTGACTAATGGAAGAAAGGAGATGGCAAGGAAAGGAGGGAGAGGTAAGACTTTTCCAAAATGAAATCGTATATATTACTTGATGCTTTAAAAATGAACGTGAAGTAAGTCTTAAAAATTCAAGTAGAAGAATGCTAGGTCCCATTTAGTTTGTTGGATTTTGTTAAAACCAGTGTTAAATCAATGAGATATCACCTAGGTAAGCAACACATATGAAACCATATATTGAAATGTTTGTTATATCTGGAAAGAAAAACAGCATGATGATTTACAATGGATGTATTTAAATAGGTACAGTGTAGTAATGGAATGCTTGATATGAGAAATCTTCCTAAATTGAGGACTGTGTTGCTACTTGTGAATGTTGGTATTAATTGAGCTATATTAATGGATCAAAATATGTTGGATAATACTCCTCACTTCACATGTTCTGTTCTCAAAACTTGTTTCACTCTAACACCCTCCAGTGTTCTACTTGTGGCTTGTTGAACTGAGGCAGATAATTAAATGATAAAATCTTTGATTAGAAGAAATCTGAAAGTCATTAATCACATAACTGACTAGAAATCCTATCTGGTAGTGAAGAAGAATCTGCTGTAAAGTTTCTATTTTCACAGTAGTTTTTAGCTGCAGTTAAATTTTGTAGGATTTCAATTTTTAATTTAAGAATGATTGTGTAATTAAAATACAACTGTGAAAATACTGTCATTTTAGGAAAATGCTGGAAGTCCTTAGGTGCTTAGAGCTATGGAATTGAAACACTAATGTTGTAATAAACATCTTCATGTAATAGAGAAATGAGGTCTGGAAAGGAGAGAGAAAATGATTCTCTGAAAATAATCCCTTAGATTTTGAGGGTTTTAAACTTCTCTATCTCCCTCTCTCTCTCTCTCTCTCCCCCCCCCCATGGTAGAGTATAAATTTCGTAAATTCCGGTTGAAGTGTAAACTTGTGCCTAATTTTGGTTAGACTCGAAAGACCTGGGAAAAACTGCTAGGGAGTGATGTTTGTAAATATGCTGATGCCATGTAAGCGCACGTCTTCAAGAAAGGGTATTTTTGAATTTTTGTTTATTTATTAATGGAAAATGTCTTCAAGAAGTATCTGATGGATAAGAAACAAAACAAAGACCTTGTTCCATATTGTTGCAGACATTTCACCATTAACCCTGAGTAACTTAACCTTGTGGTCCTGACTAAACTCCAAGCTATATAACACTATTTTGCCTACCTTGATCCCCTTCTCATGCTAATTAGAAGTTATCCCTCCTAAAACCCATTTCATAATGTTACTGATGCAGGATGATGCTTGTTACACTGTATGTGCAAACACATTTTCATTAGTGAGGTGAAATTAGGACTCTGTGCGGGTCTGTATGTTAGACTTTGTCTCTCTCCTCCTCTTCCAATTCTCCTCAAAATATAGCATTAAATGGTACAAGACAATTAAAATCTGGAATAGTTCCTTTGTAAAGCATTTCTGAAACTTTACAGGCAACTATAAAACAGACCAGGAATTTGACTGGGTGATAATGAAAATGTCATTTTTGCTCTAATCTTCCTGCTCAGTAACAAATGTCTTAATTATCCAAACATACAAAAGAACATTTTGCCATATATCTGTGCTTGGATCTGTCTTTCCTTATGTTTGTCCTTCTGTTCATTACTGGCCACTTGCATCCTGCTACTCATTCATTTGAAAAATATGAGCAGAAGAGACAAATGTCTACAAAGTATGCAAACGGGCACTTGCTGATTCTGTGCATTGAGAAGTTACGAGAAAGTGTTGCAGTAGTCGTACTTCTAAAGAATGATGAGGATTGACCTGTATGAGTATTCCCTGATAATCAGGGTATGTGTTTTTCTGATAACACCTGCAGTGGAGTTGGAGCTGTCTGTAATAATCCATTGACTGAATCAGCCAAAATTTGACACAGTTGACACTTCTCAGTCTGTGCTGGGATCCCTTTGGGTTGCTGGAACCAATCATTAATGAAATAACAGGCTGTGTTTGAGGTTCAAGTGGGCAAAAATCTATTGGGTTTTGGTTCATAATTGAAATCCTGAATTTCAGGAAATTTCAGTAGCAGTTGCTACTGCTTTAGGCAAAAAAAACTCCGCAGTTGTCGCATCCAGCATGAATTGGCTGGCGATGGAGCAGCCTTCCCTCCTCTCTCAGTGAGGTCACCTCCCCACTGATACAGTGGTACCACCTCCTCTAAGTTTTGGCCTGCTTCTTGCAACCCTGAAGAGAAGATCTATCCAGAGCTAATGTAAGACTTAAGCTTTAATGGCCAAAAGGCAGAGACACAAGCCCTTTCTCTCTAAAGCAGCTTCACCCTTTCCTTGTCTTTTACTCTTCATCCTGTCATTTCTCTCAGGTAAAAATCAGCCTTGTACAGCAAGCTCAGCAAAAGGCCTTGGCCCCACTTGGACCCTGCTTAAGCTTTATGTTGAGCCCGGGTGCTGTGCAGGTGTGTGCAAGCTCTCCTAACAGAGGTGAATTCTTCCTCTGTGAAGACCAAGAGTATTGACAAAGGAAATAATTTCTTTACGTTTGGGGAGTTAATATTATGGCTTGCCAGGCTGTAGCACATTTTATGTAAATACATGCTTTCCATTACAAATTTGTTACAATTTTGAGTTATAACACTGTTTGTCATCTTTGAAATAATTCATCTGATTTTCTTCTCATTTGCAGCTTGGATAAGAAAAAAAAGAAATGATCCACCCACCATTGAGGTGAGAGATGAAATGTCTTTAAATTTTCAATTGTTGTAGTTAAACTACAGTAATTCATTTATAATGAACTTGTTTGTCCAATAATTTTTCACTTTCATGAGGAAAATTTAGTATGTTGCTTGCCAAACTTGTGAAATTGTATACAGAAAGATAAAAGGTGGAAGTCTAAACTCCAGTGTTCTTTAATTGTTTCTTTTATGGAAATCTATATGAAGTTAGATTCTGGAAGATGACCATGGTCATCCAAGAGCTTAATTAAATCAATTCTGAAATTACTGCTGTGAATTTTTAAAGCGTGTCTTCTCTGCATTGATCCATTCTGCTCTTGGTGGTTGACATTAAAATGCAGTTTTTCAAATCCAGCTGCCAGCATATTCATCAGCACAGCAAAACAAATTGCGTTAACATTTTACAAAGCTAATGAGATGGGGGAGTTGTTGCCTTGACTTTTCCTATAAGTGGTTTTTAATGGAATAAAATGGTGGAAGTCTTTCATGCTGCTGACTTTGTGAAGGATGGAATGAATTTGACTGTTGGCCTGTGTGTGTGTATATAGGTGTATATATACAGGTGTGCACCTCCCCCCCCACACGCACTCGCCTCCTTTGCCCTGCATGTGTGTCACTGAGCAGATGAAGTAGAGAAGGTTCAAGCTGGCACTCCCAAGGGCCGATACTTGGCTTGCATGAGCAGGAGGGGCTGCATCAGGCTGAGGGAGGCTGTGTTGGCAAGCTCTAGTCAAGGGCTTGGGCACTTAGATCTTCTGAAATGCACTGCCTGTGCAAAGCTGTCCAGCCTGCCCGTGGGTTTAGGTGCCCTGGTCAGGGAGTCTGTCAGCTTGTGTTCACAAGCCATAGCTCACAGAAATGAGCTCACATGCAGCTTGCAGCTTTTCATCTATTTCTGTCTGCCTCTGTTTCCCACTTTCCACTGAGATTATAGAGATTATAACATACCTTAGAATGCAAGAAAACTGTGTTTTTCAATACTGAAAGCTTTTCAGTACTGCAAAATTAACATTTTGTCTTTATTCTAACCTTTAAAGAAATATTAAGCACTTGTTTTCCTCATTCTAGTTACATGGGCTGAATTCATTTTTCAGGAGGTGTCTGAGCTTGGACGAATCTCATTTTAAGTAGCTCTAGCCCATCCTGACTATATACGTATAATTTTTATTGTTGTACTCTTATACATGGAGGTAAGGGATATTTCCTGTCTTTTGCCATATTATTTCCATGGCCAGGTGACCATGATAATTTTGTGCTAAGTAGAATCTGCCTCAGAGAGCTTGGGCAGTCAGATTTTTGCAGTTGGTGCAATAAAACCTTTTAGAGCACTGTCAGATCCCTTTCAAAAGAGGGAGTAAGGTGTCTGTGTAGGTGAGAGAAGTCTGGATCAATAGTGCTCTAAATACTTAAGCTTTCAGAAAACGTGATTTATGGAGAATAAAACAGTTATTGGAAGTAATGGTGCATTCAGAGTTATAGGACTGTTTATACCTTCAGCTTCCTGAGGTAATGGATCCAAAAAATTATTTAGCAGCTAGATACTTTGCCTGCAGGCCTGTGCATTGACCTTATCAGAGCAGAAGTGATATACTAGGAATCTGAAAAGCAGTTACCTTTTCTTTCAAGTAATCACTGAAGTTGTTCCTTTCTCCATATAAGAAAAAAGTAGTTTTAAATATATTCATGTAAAAAAATTGCTAATATTTTAGCAAAAACACAACAAACATCTATTTAATGATGTATTTACAATTATCTTATTCTGTATTAGTTAGGGAATGATCTACCATTTGTTCCAATTTAAAATCCTTGTGCCATAGTAGACCGTTCTTACAGATGTAATTATACTAGTGAAGTACAGGTCGAATACTGTTTCGTCCCTTTATGTTGTACAGATTTTTAGCTACATACACTTTAGTGGCTGATACTCTGTATTATATTCCCTTTTTGACAGTAATGCGGGTATGGTAAACTGCTGTTTGACAGCTATGGAACCAGGGAGTATTTGTGGCTATATTTCATGTTGAAACACTGTAAAGCAAATCTTCTTGTTCTTTTGCGTATTTCTCATCAGGCCAAAACAATTTCTGAAAGAAGGATGTAAAACGCACACATTTTGCGCCTTAATGATATTTTACTGTCAACATCACATTGTAATGCCACAAAAGAACACTACAGTTCCTAAAGCATAAATTTCTGGAGCTCTGACTGTATTCCTCTCCCTGTGGTCTGATGGATCACTTTCGGTTGGTTGGTTCATTGGTTCTTGTTTTTAACTGTTGCTTTTTCCACCATACCCTCATTCTCTGTCCCTTGCCTGTCATGTTTTTGCTTTCTTTTTATTATCATATCTGGCATTTGTTAAACTTCGTTAAATTTTCTGTTTCCCTATTCTGTTTCATTTGCTTACCCGTACACCTTTAGTATATCATGTTTGTATTTTATATTTGTCAGACTTTCTGTTCAGCTTCAGTTATTGGATGATAGTGATTGCCAAACTGCTTGGACTGTCTGCTAAACGAACTCTGTGGTCAAACTTGGAATTGAAAATCTTGCTGGACATATCTTACTAGTAGGATAAATGACTGCATTTTGGGAACCAGGGACTTGGTACATAGTATAGGCCAACAAAGTATATCAGAGTCACCATGATTCATCAGTCATTTAAGTGTTTTGGCACTGACCTGTAGACTTTAGAATATTTTATACTCGGGCTTTTTTTTTCCCCTCTCTAGAAATAGCTACCAATGTCTTCATTCATAGTTTTATTTTTATATAAAGTTTTATTTTTTTATATAAAATAAAGTTTAATTTTCATGTAAAAGGCATTGGTTGACATTTGTATTACTTTCAGTTTTCTTATGGTTGAAATGCAGGGCTGACTTCACCAGATAACTTGTTCAGCTTTAAGTGTTTCACATACTTACAATTCCTTTCCTTTTCTGCCCTCTTTTCCTCCATTTTAGGAGGGCAGACGCCTAGAGCAATTCTTTTGTATGCTGGGCCAGCCAAAAACCAAAAATGTTGCTCATCACCTGGGTTATTTCTAATCTGACCAGTAATGCGAGGCATGTTAGTGGCTGGAAGTCTTGGGCTTTAAAAGCCAGCCTTTGGGATACCGAAACAGTTGGTTGCCTTTTGATTTTATTGCAACTTGAAATATGCCAAGTCTTGTTCTCAACTTGGTTGTGATGGTGCTGATAACTCTGCAAACGAATGCAGATCAAGTTGTTAAAACATATTCAGTTCCTATGGTAATAAGAGAGCCTGTTTCGAGAGAGAATTTTGGCTCACATCACCACCTGGTGTAAGCATGCATGTGTGCATATATATCTATATCTATACACATACGTGTGTGTGTGTATATATTTATAGTAGCTAAGAATCTGTGCTTATATATGTATCTTTGCACTGCTATATTATTCTATATTATTTGTCCCTTTACACATTCTGTGTGTGGTAATATATGGTCTGAGGAGAGTTTGTCATTAAATTTGTAGCTGTAAACTATATTTGAATCAATTTAACAGTAATAATTAAATACAACAGAATATTACCTTTTTATTAAATACATAGAAAACTAGATGCATGTAGCATTTGGGGCCAAATAGAAAATAGATTCTTGTCCTGAGACCTTATTTTAAAGTAAAAGTTTTAAAGTAAAGAAAATGTTTTAGAGATTACAGATATTAAAACAATTTTAAATCAAAGGCTATTTTGTGGGAGTATATTTGGTAATTTGCATGTGACATCCTGTGTTAGTTTACCTGCTAAGCGTTCATGTGGTCAGAAATGTTTAACACAAGTTGTATTGGAATATAGCAGTTGTTCTATACAAGTGTTTTATGCAAATGCGTGCAAAATATATTTTTAAATATTTTTAAAACACTTTTTTATTCCTCAAGCTGTAGTCTAATTTGACTTTGAGCATCGTCTGCAAATGAGCATGCTATCTCACATACATTCTGATCTTGCTATTTCTCCTTCTGACTATATATTTTACTCCTAATTTTAAAAATGCCATGTTCATTTAAAAATGCCATATTCATTTAATAATTGTACAAGTTGACTGCTGTATTTCTCATATTTCAGTTGCAAAAGAATGAAAAAATATTTGAGGATGGTGAAGTCTATCTCCTGAGGTTCCCTTTTCCTTCAGTCTTCTCCTGAGGTTCTCCTGAGGTTGACTTTTTGGGGGGGGGAATCTGTCCTTCCATTACTGAACAGAAACCCCCCCAGATTTAATACATGTTAAATGCCATTGTACCTGGAGATGCAACGTGGTATGTCTGGTATGTCTTTTTTACTGCTTTCAGTAGAACAGCTTCATGAATTCCAAACAGTTCTGTTGATAAGAACTTTCCAAGATTTCTAAGAACTTTGATGGCCACTCAACTTTATGTAGTATCCACATGCTTTTGTTGTATATCCACATTTCTGTGCTCTGTATCTTCCATATTGACTCTGAGTTATATTCCTTTTCTTAAAAGAAAAAAGTTTGAAATAGCATTATGTAAGTATATTAAAAATTAAGGAAATGTTTATTTTCTGCTGTTGAAGCTCCTAGTTGGGATAGTGGCTGAATGCATAAAACACTTGCAAGTTGTCTCTCATATTTATATGATCAGCGTGCAACAGGTAGCCAGTTTTTCCCACACCTAGATAGTAGGAGTTTATAATCAAAATTGGCTTAGATAATTGATATCTAAGAAGTACTGAGTCCTTAGTTGCTAAACCTGTTTAAGAACTAGGTAGCCTATTTCTAAGGCTGTAGCAAACCTTAAAAGTTATCGGGCATCTAGTAAGACTTTAAGAAAATCTCTGTACAAAACCTTCATTTGATTTCTCTAATATTACTGATTTCAGTGGGCATCAAATTTGTAGGAGCCTGTAGAGAATTCTCCTCTCTGTAATATGAGGTACCTGGGTAGACTGTGATAGGTGTTTTGTTGTTTGCTTTGAGGTTTCTTTTTCTGTAACAGACCTTGTAGCTGCACACTAATTCTGACAATGTCTTGCAGTTCCAAGAATATTTGGATAACTTGGCATTGTACTGAACATGGACTGAAATAACGTTACAGGCTGTCTTGGGGCGCTGCAGAGTATGCGAGAAAAAACAAGGTTCTCGTGGCAAAGACTATGGACATCTGTGTGGAGAGGAATGTGGTTCATTTCTGAACTTGTCACTGTGATATCCCGCAATTGCCAAATGCGTATCTATAGTCAGACTATTCTATGAATACAGATTTTTAGACTAGAAGCAGCCTTACTGTAAGCTACAGGCTACTTCCTCTGTTTTTGCTCCATATGGGGCTGGATAGCTGGAAGTATTCTCATTTTAAATTGAGACCTCACTGTTGCTTTTTTATGCATGTGTGTGTGTATGTTAATATTTTATGGGTGCTAAAGTAGAATTGCATGTTCCTTTTACTAATGTCAAGAGCCTGAAAGTAGTTTTGAGTAGAAAGTATCACAGTAAAATGATTATTTTTCTCATGCATTATGTACTTGATGCACAGTAATAAAGCTAAATGGCTCCTGGATTGCACAGTTGGATACAAGGTGAAATGTTAAAAGAAGAAACTTTGTGACAGCTCCTGTCTTCTTTAAAACTATTTCTAGCATTTCCATAATTATCTGTTTTGACAACCTCCTTGTCAAGGGAGGAAAAAAATGTACTTCAGTGAGTCGTAATAAGCATAAAGTTTCAATAATTGTTTTTGACCCCCCCTCCCTTCCCAAAAGAGAATAATTATATTGAAATTACATTCTGTTTAGTTGCCATAACGCATACCTACTTTTTCCATTTGTTTCATCATAAATATTATTCATTTGAAAGATGATGTGATCAAAACTATCTTCAGTCATGGACATGGGTTTACACAGAATTCACATTCCTTGAACCAAAATGGGATGCAATTTAGAAAAATTCTTTGGGGCCGACTGGCCCTGCACTGCAGCTCCTCACAGGCCTGTCCTGCCGCAGCAGGGCTGCGTGTTGCCCTCCTCCCTGTCCTGTCCTGCCGCAGCAGGGCCGTGCTGCCCTCCTTGCTGTCCTGTCCTGTCCTGTGCTGCCGCGGCAGGGCTGCACGCTGCCCTCCTCGCTGGCCCACCAGCAAGACATTGTACTGTCTGTATCTGCATATGTTCAAGTGGTTGCTGCATGCAGTTTGATTTACTTTGAAAGGTAAAAGAAAAGCTGCTCTACAAAACCTGTAGCCAATGAAAGATAACCTAAGTTGAGATGTATTCAGCAAAGATCATTCAGATCTGTTTGCTTCCGAAATATTCAGGATGCGTTCTCCCCCGAAATAACCCTGAAGGCACAGAACACAGACTGTATTTTAATGCTGTAACTGGTCAGAGATACTTCCTCTAGAGTAAAATCTGAATAAAGAAAATTGTGGACCAACTGAGATTATTTACTCAGAGTGCTTTTTATAAAATCAAAATAGTCAGCTGGCCTACTGTTTGATTTAAATTAGTGTTTTAGCAAAACCAGATCTTTCTTTTGCATTTACTGCTCTTCTGATTTTGCCACGCCCTGGCGCAGCCCTCCATTTACTGCTTTAGTCATTATTCCTCACTGCTGAGCTCGTGCCCAGACACTGACTTAGCATTACCTGCCTCAGGTAACAAAAATCAGTGCTTTCTAGTGACCGGATTCTGTCTACCTTATAGTCTGGAAAAGTATTGTAATATCCTGTTGTTTCATCTTGCCTAATTAACTCATGGAAGTGGGAAATGAAGTTCAGTTAACCAGTTTGGCAATATTTTAAAAATAAAGGCTTTGCTGTATGTTGTAGCACTTTTCTCTATTTTTAGTTAATTTGTCAGTAAAAAGTATTCTGACAGTGTAAAGTTTCATATAGTAAAAACAAGCTTGATGAATATTATTTCAAAATTGACTTTTCCATTTTTACTTACTAATTATTTTTAAATTAAAAAAGAGTTCTAATTTCTGTGTGTTCATACCTAACAGAGGTTCAAAGTTCAAGTTCATTCATAATTAAACATAAAATATTCAAGCTTAGGCAATAAAAGCAGGTCTTTATGAACGTGGGCTGTGTGCACAAGTCAAATAATACTTGTTCTGGCCATATGTTTCGCACTTCTGGCATCAAACATTATCCAGCTAACCCTGTTCAAATTGAGAGGAACCAGGAGTGTGTTTCAGAGTACACACTTAAAATAATCAAAGACGTCGGAACAGTTTCTACAACCATACAAAAAGCTTGAATCACAGCACAAACTCATCTCAACTGAAGTATCTTTGCTCTAATAATGCATTAAAATCCTTTATTTATGGATTTGGGTACAGGGTCTGAAGAAAATCATCTGGAAAAAATAAAAATGAATGTTGTCACGTGGGTACTGCATGTCTAATGCCCTACGTTTGTAGAGGTACTTGCTCCCAGGTCTCCATTGCCCTTTGTTTTCAGGAAAATCAAATGCCTCATGAAAGGCAGTTGCTATAATGCCCATGGAAACCTTGAAGACTTAGCAGGAAACACTGAGGAAGTAACAGGAAAGCAAAAAAGCAAGAAGGATTTCTTTAAAAACACAAAACAAAACAAAAAAACACACAGCCCCATGGATTGTGAGATTCAGTGGTGCTGCAGGAGGGAAAGGTTTTAAATCCAAGCATTTGTCTGTGGAGAAGAATAGCAAGAAAGGTGTTTCTGCAAGGACTAGTCACCACTAAGCAAGACCCTAGCTAGGGGAACCACCAAGTATAGAGAAATCTTTCACATTTATGGCTTTTTCCTAATCGGATGAAGGGAGATTTCTATTATGTCTGCATTTTGTTTATTCTGTAAGGCTGCTAGTTGATTAGGAAAGTGCGAAGTGGCAACAAGGTGAGAGTGAAAGAACGTGCCGCTCCAGCCTACAGCCTGCCAGTGGCAATTCCCTGCAGTCCCGTAGCCATTGAAGTCCTTGCATTTGAGAGAGATTTCTGGATTTTCTTCTGTCGAGTAGAATGTGAATATGGTTTCCAAACAGGAGAGAATGGCTTGGTAATTGCTGCCAGAGGGCAGCGGGGGCAATATAGAGAGTTTGCAAGAGTTTGGAAGAAAAGTGGAAATTACAGAAGGTCCCTCATTTGTTTGCTCAGATGTGGCAGATGGGCATGGAGGGTTCAAATGCCAGGGGCAAGGAAAAGCCGGATCTGTTTTGCCGCACTGCACTGGGGAGGCAGCAGCGGGTCTTGTGCTCTGCTGCCGCTGCCAACAGGCTGCGTTTCGTTCTTTGTTCGTGGAGCCGCTGCCATTGCCAGGGTGTCGCAATACGTGGAGCCTTGAACTCCACAGAGCTGCACTGGCGTTTCCTTAGTAATAATGTTAAGTTCTTCAAGAAAACGCTAGAAAGCATTTTCTTAAACACTGCCTTCCTAAGAAGGGAACCCATTTTCACCTAAACCACACAAGTAACTGTAGTAGTAGTAGTTTTTATTCTATGTCCCACTTAAATTGTAGAAATCATTGCTGGTCTTAGACCTGGCCCCACTAGGTCTGTCTTGTTCCAAATGTTGGGAGTTAAGGTGATCATCTAAAGGTTGGGTTTTCGATAGGTCTAAAAGGTGGCTGTTTGTCTTCTGGTGTGCTTCATTTTTTATTTTTGCAGAATAATCCTAATCCTTAGGTTTCAGTTTTAATTCAAATGATAAAGAGCCTTTCTGATATTCTTTGGCTGTCACGTGGCCTCCTGAGAATTGCAAGGTCAAGGCATTGATATCGTTTATTTGTAAACAGAGCACAACAGTAGAGAATGTTGGAAGGCTAAAGCAAGTGCTGTGGCCACTAGTTATCTAGTAGGTGTAATATATTTGTTGGGTAGGTGCTGCGTTTCCCCTAACGGTCAGAGCACATTACAGATTCACATTCATATAATTCCTCAAAAAGCTTCATGACGTGTTTCCTTGGACAGTTGCAAATCAAGCTAGCCCTTTTATAAAATATGCCAGCTCATCTTGGAGGAGGCGGGAAGAAACAGTTGTGAGCGGGGTGGTGTGATCCGAAGTACAGTAGAAGGAGCTCTCCCGCCCCTGCGCGGCGAGCGGGACGGAAGCGGCTCTCCCAGGAGGCAGAGCCCGCGGGGGCTGGCGACACGTTTGGGAGAAGTGGGTTTAGAGATCCTGTATGCTTCCAGCCCCATTTTAAAGATCATTTTTTCCTATAATATGCATGCAATAGTTTTAATGATATTTTGCATTATGGTTAATTATCCTATTGAAATTTGGAATTATGTTTATTTTTCCTCTAACAGTGGGAAACCCTCAGTCTGGTAACTGCTTAAAACTGCAGTGGTTATGGTAATTGAATCAATGGTATTTAGAAATACAATCAGTGGTGAAAAAATACTTTTCCTAGAAAGACTGTAGGACTCAAGGATAAAATACCAAGAAAACTTTTATGTATTTAACCCAGTTTTTGTACTGTGCCAAGTACAAGATTCCTGTTTCACATTTATCTTAGAGTGTGAACACAAACTCTTATTTCAGTATACATATTAATAGTGTGAATTTTATGCGTGAATTGGATGCATAGAGTCTTTCACTTGCACTTTTTTGCCTTGATGTGATCGTATAGATTCTGAACAAGTCACCTCAGTATTTTCTCAAACTGATGATAATCACTTCTTATATTTTTTCTGAGATCAGAATGTTTGTTTTACTAGATCAGAACTATACTTTGGCCAGTGAAAGCACATGAAATAGTCTTGGCTGAATCTGAAAACCAGATGACAATTACCCATCCGAATATAACATGGACTTTTAAAGCATTTGGAATTTAGTTACAGCTGTTATCTGACTGTATAAGGTAAGATAGTTAACAGTGCTAATGCAGTCCCTGGAAAAGGTTTGAAATTAAGAAGTAGCTGTTCACAGTAAATGAATTACATTTGTGTTATTAAGATGCTTCAAACTCTTCAGATATTGCACGGGTATATGTCCTTGTTTCTCAAGAGTGAGATATTATAAGTACTGTAGGAACAATTACCTTGAAATCAGTAAGTTTCTAATAATTTTATAGAGGCACACGGTAAATGAGAGCAAAACTGAAAGAAGTAATAATGAGTTTACATTATACTGACTGCTTAAAATTTGACCTTGTGACATTTCACAAGATTTTAATGGGCATAGGGGAGAGTCCCTCCCCCTGTCACCTTTTCATTGAAAAATTGTTTATCTGCTATTTGTGTATTTTTATGCTAAGATATGTAAAATATTTTGCCTCTGATCTATATATCTGTGAATTTAGATATAGAGACAATTATAAAGGAAGAAAAAGATGTTAATTTTCATGATACCTCTGTGATGAACTTCTCTTGAAATATTTTTATATGCTCTTAAATGTTGTGCGTGCTTGTGACTTCAATTCGTGGGCATATTCATGGACATATATGCATTTATTTGAATATCCTTTCTAAAATAATTCCATGGTTTTCTGCTCAGAGAGGTGTGCTGGCCTAGTTTTTCCTGTCTCTGGCATATACTTGTAACCTGGATAAAGCTGTTCAGCCTTTTTGTCTTATGTATCATGATTCTATATGTGGCCATCGGCAGCTCCATCACAACATGGTGTTGGTTACAGCTAAGTTGTATTTGGGTTCACAGTATGATGAAAATTCATTCCAGCTTTCTTTTCCTTCTAATAATCTTCACCATCTGTCCTACCAAAAGTACAGAGATAGTTAGCTGTGTCTGCAGATCCTCCTTCCTCTAGGAAACACGATAACAGATGAAGGACGAAGCTTGGTATTTTTTGCAGCTTTTTTTTCTTTTTTCTTTTGTTTGCATTGACTTTAGGAGTTCTGTGGGTTTTCCTCTATGCAAATTGGCAGCGTTTACTACTCGCTGTTTTTCTGCTGTTCCACTGTACAAGTTAGTAATCACACTTGCTTCAGCTCATAGCCTCGATACTTTGCTGTGGAAGTAGCCAACTTGCAATTCACCAGTGGTCACCTATATTGGTGAATGTCTAGCTTCAACCTATACCCAACTATATTTCAAAAGAGAGTTTCATGAAATAATGTCAGCAGTTTGTAGAAGCAGCTGTGAATACCGAGCAGAGGCTGTTGGCCAGATGGCCGCCAGGCGTGGACTCGTCGGCCTCCCTCGCTCCTCGGAGCTCACTGGCCCTTGTTCTCCTCTGCATCCCTGTTGTGTTGCTTTGTTGCTTTCCCTGCTTTCCCCGTGGGGAGTTTTATACCCCTTTTGCTGGTGTTGTTTTGTTTTGTTTTATTTTCTCTACAGCTATTATTACCATTTCAGTAATTTCTTTTTTTTTTTTTTTTTTTTTTTTTTT
>VZSV01000003.1:10534686-10546597 GCA_013398735.1 Nothocercus julius
CCTGCTTCCCTTCCTCCCTGCTGTGCTCTGTCCCTTCCGTCGCGTCGCGGTGCGCGCGGGTCGGGAGTCCCGCGCCGTGCGGCCTCGCCGCGGGGCCGCGCAGCTCCGGGGCCTGCCTTGTGGCTCGGGAATATTTACGTTATTCCAAGGGCAGCAGGAAGGCGCTTGGGAAGCGTTTTGCGGAAGGCGAGGGTCAGCGGCGAGGAATCTGTCTCTCCTGCAGCGCTTTCTGCTGACTCTGTGCCCGGTGCCGCTCTGTGCCACGCGCGGGTCGTGTTGCAGGCTGCTCGTTGCGCCTTCTTACCTACAAGTTTAAATGAAAACCTGTAGTTAGTGTTCAGGCTGTGCCTGTAGCATCTGTTAGAAACATTGTCTCTGTAAGTGTGTCTTCTGGCATTTACATAAATGTTATAATCCTTGGGCTACAGGTCCCTGCTGAATTTGTGACTTGTAGATGTTGACAGGGCAGGACAGCAGATCTTGATTATCGGAGCAGAGCTGTTGCTTCAGAGATATTGTTTTAATAGCATTACAAGACGTTTTTGCATCCGGTGTTGCCAGGTTAAAAGTAGAAGAGCTTTTACATACGTATGCTATGCTTATGGTAATATTGTGTATTAGGCTACAAGGGAAACATACGCTGATGCTTGCTTAGATGTCAAACTCGGGTACATATGTCAAAATAAACACTGATGCATCAACAGCTATATGCATGCAGCTTAGCATCACTGCTTCTAGATATACTGCAAAATTAATTTCTAGTTCCAGTCTTTCCTGTAATGCTGATAGTCTCATCCATCTGTCTCTCTCATTGCCTTTATTGATATAAAGAGAAAAGTACTTGACTTGCTGAGACAGGGAAGAAATGAATAGTAGGATTTTTAAGGTTGCTTTTCTAAGAAAACAGATCTTACATGATTACCTTTCCTGTGTGTCCTTCTCCCGTAATAACTTCTGAAGTTGTTGGCCAGCTATATGGGCAAAGGACTAGAGGTCTCACGCAAAATAATCTCTGATAAGTTTTGTGAAAATTAAGGTGGATATTTAAGAAAAGCAGTGGATAGGTAGAGAAGAGGGGCTGAGACCACAACAGAGAGCTGCTCTTCATCCATGTTATCCATGTCAAGAGATAAGATGTTATGAAAATGCCACTGGATGAGAAAGCTTCATTTGGGGCTTGCATCTACTGAATTCAGAGTAATTCAACCCCATGGGGCAGGAAATCGGGCTTTTGTGAGTTACTCGCTCCTTACACAGAAATAGCCAAACAGCAGTGGGAATTCTGGAGAGTTCCCTGTAAGTTCAACAAAGCAGCACTATAAAAATACTTTGAAAGAGACCATTAAGCATATGTTTATGTCCACTGGCATTTTGTCAGGTGGAAGTTACTTTCTAAATCTGCACTTGAGGATTCTTTCTAGAATTTCTGTAAATGACCCTAATAAAGTAACCCTAAAATGAATGAATGACCCTAATAATGACCCTAAATATTCAAACTATTCTGTTAATATATAGGTTCATCTGTGTTTGTGTGCATATGTGTAAATGTATATACATATAAAACACGCATTAGTTTTTCTAATCCAGAGACATTTATTTTTGTGTGTATATGTATGTATTTTTTATTTTTGTCAGTTAGGAGATGGTGAGCTAGAGCCTTGGAGAGCCCAGGAGGGATCAGGAAAGGATATACTAATGAAAGGTGACATCATGTAAAGTGTGCTTCGAAAGTCACCACTGTGTGCTGGTTCACACTGAACGTCATAGTGTTCTTCCTAGGTGATATTCCAGATATACTTGGGATGGAAGGAGGTTTTTTGTAACCTACCCGACCTCAGTAATAACCGCTACAGAACTGGCATCAAAATATCACATAGCAGGAGTTTATGAGCCGTCGACTTAGATGAAGTTAAACCCATCGTTAACATATGGTGAGCAGTGCTGGAAGCTGCACAGAGCTTTGCGTGCAGGCCGCCTGCTCCCGCAGTGGAGACTCACGGCCTCTCCTGCCGCTTGTCACACAGGGCCTGTGCTCCTTTGAAAACTCTTGGGCATCTCCAGGGAGGTCTATTTGCCTGGAGCAGTGGAGAAAGTCAGCAGGAAAAGACCGGTACCCAAGCAATGACTCAGGACTGCCAGGGCGGGAGTCACCCTCTGGAGCTGTCTGTTGCCTTTCACGGACCATAGAGGGCTCTGAGGATCGCGGATAATGCTCCGAATTTAAACGCCTCGCTTAAATGCCAAAGTGAAGTGCAAGGGAGCCAGAATCTAACGACATCTCCTCAGGTGAATTGGCTCTGTGACTTTATGCACATGTCAGAGGTGGTATCTATCTGCCTTCTCAAGTATTTTGAAGTTGTTAAATAAAAGGATCTGTGTCAATGAGACTATTAGCTTAATTTTGGGGATTGAGGGTTTTCTTATTAGTATTTATTTTGTAGGAGCTCAAGTTGTATGTTTTAAGGCCGTATGCAAGTAATGGCTCTAAATAGAAACCAAATTCAAGGGGGTGGATGTGATTCTAACGTTTCTTCTTCTGTTGGTAGTCTGGCCCATCACAAAAGCGAGCTAGGAGTTGGCCTCCGCAGTGGGGAGCTCCAAGAGCTGTGTACAAGCAAGTGCATTTCAGGGCTGCGTCTTAAGCCCTTTTTAGAGCTGAGCTGGTGCATGTTAGCTAAGCACTGCGAACGTTACATGTGCTTGAGACTAGCTAGAGAACCAGAGCCGCACTTGTCTCTGCTCCAGCACGGCTCATAAAGCAGAGCTGAGTACGGTAGTTATTTTTATGTTCTTTTTTCTCAGGAGCAATAGAGGGTGCTGATACCACTTCCCTAGGTGTTACTCTGGCTCTAATTGGAACTGAGCAGATGTCCCAGGATGGTGCCTGCAGGAAGCATCCTGATATTCTGTATATGGAGCAAGGCTGAGGTCCTGATACTTGCAATGGTAGTAATTGTACTGTGAGGAGTTTCGGTGCTCTGAAGTGTTCGTAACATAGCTGGGAAGCACCTCCTGGTTCTCTCACAGATGCTCCGTGTCCTTGCTGAATTCTAGTTCAGGCGGCTACATTCTCCTGAACAGAATTTCCTTTGCAAAGCTACAGGGATTGTAGAGAGGGGATCCAGAGTATAAGTGAAGTCCTTTCCTTGTAGGTTGTACCTAATGAGTCAGGACTGTGCTCATAGTAAAGGACCCACATCCTAATTTGTTCTTGAGACCTATATGCTGCAGTGCAGCTTTCCTGGGTTTAGAAGGCTGATCGTGGCAATGTCTTTTTGCTTATATGAGTTTATAAACATTTTATAAATTATTGTTAGTTCTCTGCTGATAAAAGATTATATGAATCTTCAGTGCCAATAGTGAGTGCCCATTTCAGTACTAAATTAAGTTATAAAAGTAGCAAATATCTGAGTTGCTGAGCTCTGCAAAATGGGCAGCATTGTTGGTTTGCCCTGCTGCTCCTGCTCTGTCCATATGTCTGGAGGAGCAGAAGTTGTTCCATATTGGAATTCTTGGTCCTCCAGCCTGCAACACTGCATGTGCACCCTGCCTTCTGCTCGGTACAGGAGCCTTATCTGTAACGAAACAGGAAATTCTGATATGTTCTGATAGCTAGTTTGCGTGCTAGAGTTAAAATAGGTAAAATTAAAAAAAAAAAAAAAGTCTTTAGGAAAGCAAAATGATCAAATATGAAGGAATGTTGCCAAGGCTAGAGTATCTGAACATCAGCCACTCTTGACACTGTTTCATGATCTGAATGCCTTAGCTTCAGGAGCACATGTTTAAATGATGCATGTTCAAAAGGTAGCGAGGAAAAACTATGTGACCCCCTCCTATGGACCTTGTCCTTATTGCCTGGTCTTAGCCATGGCCTCAGGTCCGTGATACCTGCTGACTTAAATTTTCACAACAGCCCTGGTCAGTTTGGCAAATCACATAAATGTACACTTTTGAAATAGAGATATTAATGGCATTCCTGCCCATCTGGGGAGCTGGTGCTGCTTGCTAAGGGTTTTTGTCAGGGACTGCTCTCCAGCTGGACTTGGGTTTGTAGCTGCTCTCTGACATGGTTCTGTCAAAATTAACTGGTTAATAACATCTACTAAAACATATTCAAGAAGATCTGTGTTTAAGATGTGTTTGAGAAAGAATGAATCAGTTGAACAGAACTGGGCTAGGGAGCAATTACATATGCAGTGTATGCACTGGCAGATCTTCAGGGGAAAGCAACCTCTTAATCCAAATCGAGTGTGGCTAGGTGAGGATGTCTAAAATACATTTTTACTTACCTGATAGTCTAAAAACCCCAGTTTTGGAAATTAAGCCTGGAAGGCCTCTTCTGAGGGAGCTGGGCTGATTGCCAGCTATTGGAGGCAACTCTGTCTTCTGAACTCTTTCATAAACTATCAAATCTCTGCTTCTTATCTCCTACTTTCCATGAAAATTCTTAGCAGCTAAATAATTCTGAAAAAGAACAGGAAAAATTGTGAATGTCTGAAACTTTAGAAGAACATTCTGCTAGATGCCCCAGAAGCCAAAAATTTGAGAAATGAAAAAGCAGATGATAAATCTTAAAAAAAAAAAAAAGAAAAAAGAAAAAAAGAAAGCAGCTACTTCAGAAATAACACATATGAAGAAAGAAAAAAACAAAATTTTTATTATATTGTAGGAATTGCAGGAGAGTGGCAAAAGAAGCACAGGAGGAAGCGGTTAAGGCCAGCAGAATTAAAGGAGTAAAGATAACTGACTTTTGATTATGTTCTGTTCTAATAAAAGAATTCGTCCAGGAATGATTGGAGTATTTAGTAAATACTTGTGATATGCATCTGGAGAAGAGTCTTATCCATGGCCTAATATGTGCATGCAACTCCTTACAGAAGGGTTGGGCAGGTTTGCACACCTCAGCAGGCCTCTTTTCTGGGGAAAGAACGATTCTAGAAAGAGGCTGGTTCCAAGAAATCTTGTGGCCAGGATTAAATGGGAGCTAGAGTAGGTGGTCACAGCGGGTGCTCCATATATAGTGACTATGCTATGAAATCAAACCTGGTGATTTCAGTGACACAGAAGTGAATTCATGGTAGCACGAGAAGACTTTTTTTTTTCTTTTCCTCCACTAGTTTTATTTCAAATTAGAAGATGTAATTTTATCACTATTGCTTTGGAAGCAGTTTTTGAATTTTATGTTTGTTTCCTCAAAAGTATTGTTGAAAAGGGAAACCTTTTAGTTCTTCTTCCCATCAGGCAAACATTAGAGGGGAAATCACAGTAACCTCTTCTCTGCAGGGAGAGCTTTCACTTCATCAAAAATGCCAGGGAAGGAGCGGAGGGCACCCTTTTGCCTACTCTCATTCAAAACCATTTTTCACATTAGTCACGGCCCTTTTCAAGGCATAGAGAGGCAGAGGCAGGAGCGCCCTTTTTCATCCTTCAAACATCTCGAACCAAACAAGTATGTTTATACTCAGCCCCAAAGTTTAACTACTCTGCGCTTGTTGTGTTTATTTAAATGGTCAGACATTTCCTCTGGCAATTCTGCCCTCTCCATGTCAGAGTGGTGAGCAGAGAGATGGGAATTCCTGTGATGCCCACAGACTGCCCCAGTAACTGCACTGCCCGCTGCGCTAATGGGAGGAGCCAGCGCGCGGCCTCCTTTTCTAGATGGGACTTACTCGTGATTCCTGTCCTGGCTCTGCCCTGTTGCTGCTGATGCTGAATTTCCCCGTGGTTTCACTGCAAAGATAATCACACTCACAGAAATGGCAGCAAGAAGCATGATGCAAGTTTTATATCTTCAAAATCATTGCTTAAACCCATGAGAGGAAGACACTGAATGGTTTGGCTTTTTAGCCAGGACTGCTTCTTGATTTTACCCCGCTGGAGAATTAGCAGAAGAAAGTTGAAGGGAGGGCAGAGGGTTTTTTTGAATTCTTGAGAGATGATTGTGTTGGATCTGCATGTTGGGCAAGCACTTTGCGATATTCCCCTGCCACAGGGAGTTAACAAATTAAAACATAGATGCACATTACAAAGACAGGTAAAACGAAGAAGAGAAGTTCCTCCACGAACGAAACGAAGAAGAGAAGAAGCTTTCCTCCAAAGGCACTGAGTGGCTGCATCCAAATGCCCGTATGGGGGATCAGATCCCTTAGCGCTAGCTGTGAGTGACTGGGAGCAGATACTCGCAGATGCTCTTTGCTCTCATTAACCTCCCCGTCAGTGCCAGAGCAGTGTAAAATACCCTTAGTGTAAATCAAGACTGGGCTGCCAGAATGGTAGGTTTGTTGCTTCTTTCATAGTAAATGCTTATATTAATTTACAAACAGTCTTGTAAATCTCAGCTGGAGAAAACTGCATATGTTGAATATCTTTGCTTTGCTGCCAAATGCAGAAGCTGGGGTCTTGCTGGCTATTTTCCCTTTGGAGGGAAGTCAGTAATGTGATGTCTGTCTGTTTTCCAAATATAGCTTCTGCATTTGCACTATGTCCGTCCTCTGTGAGAGGTGCTGAGAAACCACACCCAGACAGGTCTGTTTTCTAGGGAGTCTTCAGCCCTCCTTCCAGTCGGTTCTCAGGAAACAGCTTTTATCAAGGCTATAACTTTCTGTCAATTCGAGGCTGTATAAAAGTCCCCCTCAAAGAGTCTCCATTATAAATAAAGCCGAACCATTAAAGTGACCCATTGTGCCACATTTTTGTCACTTTGCTGCCGTTTAGCATCTTTCATCCACAATTGAGAATATGTTTAAAATATATTTGACATAGTGTCATATATCAGTAAAGATTGCAGGAAACAGTATCAGTTTGCTTCTCAGTTAAAATAATTTTGGATCATCTTTCTTTTGGATCCTTCAAACATAGGCTTGTTCCCTAATGTGGTCAGTAAATATGGGAAAGAACTTATGGAATTAAGAGATTCTGTCCGTTATCTGCTGCATTAGATTGCAGTCATCTTTTCACTGTCCATGAAATCTTTTCTTGTAGGTAGGTTGCACTTTTATCTTGGTTGCATTTTGTTCATATTTTCGGCTTTGAATGCAGGAACTTCTTTGACTTTCAGTTGGCGAGGGGATTTTCTGCCTCTCAACCAACTGGGGAAAGCTGTAGTGAGAGTGCTGTATAATAACATGTGCTGATGTATCGCTAAGGATCTCATTTTCATAATGCATGAGGGAGGAAATTTCAAATTTATTTATTTTCAGAGACTTGTTTTTGAGTCATCTTTCACTTTTATTCCCTGAAAGGTCATTGAATTACATAATCCCAAAATGTTAGATGCCAAAATATAATGTGATGCAGTCAAAAGTGGACTGCACTCATGTCTGTAATGACCCATACAGATAAATATATGTATGTATAAGCATATATACACATACATATGTGTATATATATAGATATGCACACACATGGTAGTGTTCTGTCTTACTGTATTTGGGGATACATATTGTCTGATTATGCAGTATAAAGGAGCAGTAACAGTAATGTCTGTCTCTGATGTTTCTAAAGTCTCTTAGAATTATCGTATGTGAACTATAAGGGGATTAGGTTTGACATCTATGCAGAACATGGCAAAATAAGAGGGAACTTAATTCTATAAAGGCAATCCTCTATTAGACTGGTGCTTCTTTAAAATGGGCCTAATCGTATCTATATTTATTCCTGCTTTAAGGTCTTCCTACTCTGCCTGAGTGATGTAAAGGAGCCATAATGTTGATCTGTCCTTCTTTGTAGTTATTATTACCACCCTGATGTTAAAAGGCTTTTATTGTTTCTGTTCTGGCTTGGAGGGAGATTTGTATATAATTATTTGTTTCTTGCTTGGGTAACAATTATAACAGAAACACAACACATTAAAAAACTTCATAGTCTCCTGAAACTAGATACAGCTCAGATCTCTTCAGTTTTCAAACCAATTCTGTTTTGTTTTAGCTTTATTTATATGAATCTTTTTCAGTTACGATTTGTGGTGTTTTAGAATGTTATTCTTATTGAACCAAATTCCTTCAACCATTGCGTTTTACTTTTCCTCATAAAAAATAAAGGGCAGCATAGCAGAAGGCTTTCTTTTTACAGTCTACATTTCTTTTTATTTATTTATTTGATTTCTGCAGCACCAATTTGATTTTGTAGTGTGTAAGGAGAGGTTAGTGTCTTTTTATATCACTTGTGAACCTCCTAACAGCACCTGCCATGTTTCTGGAAGCCGCCAGAAAGCAGCGAGAGCAGCCGTGAGCCCCTAGCCGTGTCCTGCATGTGTGTTACTTGGTACGTGCAGTTCTCTGGGACTTGACCATGCCGCATGGTGCTTCGTGGTGGCTTTGTGGTGGCTCCGAGCACCTGCCGAGGCCCTGCAGGAGGGTTTCCGCGCGCTGCTCCAGCGCAGCAGATTCTGCAGCTCTGCACGCTGCTCTTTGCGTGTTCTCCCACGCGCCGGTGACGACGCTTTGGGGGGCCGTGCTGCAAAACCCACCTAGACTGTTCTGCACGTGTCCAGCCCCTCCATCTCGCAGGCCTCATCCCCTCTGAATGCCTGCAAGATAAGAGGGACTAAGCAGCATGCCTGGAATGTTTCTAAATCCAGGGACTCGTGGATCATGGAGGGAATCAAATTCCAGAGCCCAGGGCCTCTCACAGGCAGTAAATACTCCATTATGTCTGAACTCCCATTTTTTTTGGAAAGAGTCAGATTTGGGGTTCTCCTTTTGACCCACAGCAAATGTAAAGAAGACAGTATGGAAGATGTAGTTCATTTATACAGGTATTGTAATTGTGAAAGCTAGAAGATTTTTCCCCTTCAAACACAACTGCATCTTCACAAAGAACAGAAATTTAATGTGGCAACATTTTCTGGTTATTAGCTACAGTGTGAGGTGGTTAAACTCAATATTGAGCTCTCAGAAGGGAGGGCCCTGAAGGAAACAGAATATCAATCAGTGTTCAAATGGACAGTGCCCATGGCAGGGAGGCTCTGGCGTTTTCTGTTTCGGGTGCTTTACTCTTTCTAGAACATGTAATACAGAAGTGAGAGGCAGCTGTTGGCCATATGCTTTGGTTCAGGTGTGTGCAGAGACCAGGGGAGATACAGGTTTGTTTGTGTCACATTTAGAAATGATTCCCCTTTCGTAAGAGGTCTGGTTAGAACCTGGAATTTCCATTTTTCATAAAAATGTTTTGTTTTACAAAAGCAAACAATTATGTGGGTTAAAGGCAAATGTATTCCGTCTAAAGCAGGAATTGAGAGGAGTTACAGTTTGGGGCAGTTTTTATTTGGGTCAGTTTTAAGTATACTGAGGTTATTTTTACCTTTGTATTAGTTGTGCAATCTTCCATATGAACCAGCTTGTCAAAGAATTTTTTATTTGTACAATCTTTAGTGGAAGCTAAAGCACCTGATATCCTAGATTGAATTGTCGCCTTTTTTTTTTTTTTTTTTTTTGAACAAAGAAGCTTGACACTTGGAACTTGTCTATAAATGAGTGTTGGGATAAAATAAAGCAGGATAAACCTTGCTGAATAGATCTATTTGTGCACAATTGTACTGCAAAGTTTTCTAGTTTATGTAAGCTTCTTCCAAAGTGAATCAAAGGCAAAATAACTAAAGTTTGTCTTCAGTGCTGTGAAGTTTGGAACTCAGTTCGTTGACAGATGGTTGTCCCGTGACCTGACGGCGCCGGCTTCGCTCTGGGTGGCCGAGGCCCTGAGCACCAGCGCAGGGCGAGCGCAGCACCAGCGCCTGCCCTTTAGCTGTTGCTGCCTTCCTCGGCGTTCGGCAGGTTCCTTCAGCGCGTCCCATTCCGCCTCCCCAGCACGAAGGGGTCGCTGCTCTGGCGGCAGTGCCTGCCGTGTGTTTGGCCATGGGGCCGCACACGTCTTCACCGAGGGCCACGCAGGCCCTTGGCCGCCGAGCGGCTCTGGCTGCCCCTCTCCAGGCTTCACGGCACCAGCAATTGACAATCCCCAGTTTGACGCACCTGGGTTGTGGTATCGCCCTCTCAGCCTTTCATGCAGCCTTGAAGGAGTGGACATCTTGTGGGAGCCCTGTTTGAATGGGCTCTGCTGGGCATGGTGGCAGCTGCCAGCGGCGCTTGCAGCCCCGCTGAGCGAGCAAGCTGTGTTACCAGGGCTATCGTGGGGGACGGGCACACAGAGAAGTGTCCGTGGGCAGGAGCTGCTACATCCTTCCCTTCTTTCACACGGCAGCCTGACCGGGGCAGCATCACCTGCGTTCTGGTGCCAAGCCAGGAAACCGCTGTGCCCCAAGAGGGGCTCCGTTCAGGCACCCGCACTGCGTGCAGGGTTCGCCCTGTCCCTCCGCGAGGGACCTCTGCCTCGAGCTGCTGCCACTGCCTCGCTCTGGCTCAGCGCGGGCCCCCTTCCCCTTCCAGAAACTGAGAAGTGCCCTGTCCCTAATGCTCTCCCATCCCATCGCCGTCCTGAATCAGGTCCCATTCCTAGGTGGTTTTACACAGGCTCTCCCTTACGTCATACAGTGGAGTTCTTACTCCTCTGCCTCTAATTGCTCCATAGCTCTTTAACGGCTATTGGTGAAAGGATTCACCTCCCCTGCCTGCTACAACTGAGCTAATATAGAATCATAGAATCATAGAATGCTAAGGTTGGAAGGGACCTCTAGAGATCGTCTAGTCCAACGCCCCTGCACACACAGGGTCACCTAGAGCAGGTGGCTCAGGACTGTGTCCAAGCGGGTTTGGAAGATCTCCGGAGAAGGAGGCTCCACAACCTCTCTGGGCAGTTCTCATTGCCTCTCTGGGCAATATCTCATTGCAGTTGCTGGAAAGAAGTAGCTGTTTTAAGGCTGCAATTTGAGTGACCTACCTCCTGCATTCCCTTGAGGATTAGATGAAGGGTTCCCCTGGAATCGCCTAGTTCTTCTGGCAGTAATGCCAGATGGGCTCGTGTGAGCAGAGCATCTGTAAAAATCTTCTTCCAGTTCCGTTCATCCCGAATGAATCTGCCTTTCCCCTCAGCCGCCCCCTTTTCGGGCTGTACCATAGCAGCCCTCCCACCCAGAAATGACATGTCTGCTTCTTGTCACTCCAGAAGCTTCTAGGGGTGCTTCTTCCAAGCGGATGCCTTAAAATCTGGAATGGCAGCCCTCATGACAAAGAGAACCAAATACCCCTTAACACATTTTTCCTCTAGTATAAAATGAATTTGCACTATGTAGTTTTCATGACTAGATTATGCTTGCTTTTTACACTACATACATGTTTAGTAGGAAAGTTTCTCTTCTTGACATCAGAAATAAACACACTTTCATATTGCCTGTGTTTTGTGCTTCAGTATAAGCTTGGATATTGTCTTTGCCTGACGCTTTCCAGAATGACACTGTGCTTATTGGATTGTATCATGAACTACTGCATATTGGCTACACAGCTTGGAAAGCAATTTATAAGCCAGAAAGTAACATCCAGGAGAGCCTTTAGAAATACACAAGAGGATCTTTTCATCATACCTGGAAATTAAAAGCATTTGTATTGAGATCATGTGGCAGAAACTAGGGAAGCAATTTTTAACATGCATATTTGGTTAACCTGTTTGCCTGTAGAATAAAATACCATTCAGGAAGGCAAAATTTATGACATAAAAAATAAACATCTCAGTTCTCTTCCAGTAAAAAAACAGCTTATTAATGGCAACATTCTGTGAGTAAATGTCTATATGAATTGGAGTTATTGCGCATCACATAAAAGAGAATATTCTGGTCTCCCAGGCCAGCGCTGTCCCCCATAACAATAAAATTAGGGAGCGAATGCTGCAGCATCCTGGCAACAGAATCTCCTCGGAGTCGTACGAGGAGGAGGAGGGACGTTGTGCTCTCACGCCCAGCCATGGAGCGCATCGGGGTGCCCGTTGCGCCGGCTCCGCGCGGCTCCCGGCGCGGGCCCCGCAG
>VZSV01000003.1:10546762-10564405 GCA_013398735.1 Nothocercus julius
TGCCCGCCGAGGCTGCGCGTGTGGCCAGGGCCTCGCGGCAGCGGCGTGGGGCCGCAGGCAAGGAAACGCTTCTCAAGGGCTGCCATAGGCGCTCGACTCCTTTGCTTCGGAATATCCCGGGGGTAGCCCGGGAGAGGTTTCTATAAGTAACTCTCGTTCCTGGTGTATGTAGTTCTTATATAACGAAGCCACATGCTTCCCCGGGACTTCGAAAATAACTCCTGTTGTTTTTGCTGTGTTTGGCGCTCGCGTGGGTGAGTGGCTGGGTCATCCCTTGGGGAGAGGGATGCTTGGGCTGCACGGAGTAGCTCAGCCTTGGCACGAACCTGCCATCAACTTGGCTCTGTTCGAACCCCCGTGCTGCTCTCGTAGCCTTGATGTGGCTGGGCCGTGTGGTGGCTTCGTAAGGAAAAGAGAAACCTACTTTTCCCTCTGTTGCCCTATCCCAGACTAAAATTATCTCCTCATTGTATCTATTAAATGTGATTGCAGTCCTCTTACCTAACGTGGAAGTAAGAAGAGGAAGGCGTAGAGAAGCTGACAGGTCTTTTGTTGTTCTTTATCTGTGCAAAACCTTTTTGATTTTAGCTATTTTTGAGTATGGGAAATGATTACTTAAAAAAAAAATTACTAAGTGCTATTTTTAGCTGAGCAGAAATAAAGATGAATACGGATAACTTCTCCTTAGTCATTAGGATATGAGCAATTTTTTTTTATAAGAAGAAACTACCCATCTACATGTAGTTTTAAAATCGCGCAGTGATGACTAACCACATGATCCAGTGCACCTAGAAGTCACTGCAAGGACTTCTATTAATTTCAGTAGGTCCTGGGCAAGATAAATTGGTGCAGAGTGCCTCGTTCTGGAACTCAACCTGATTTTGGTATATTAATGGATATATTTGGTATTAATGGATGTATTTTGGTGTATTGATGGATATAGATGTCTTCCTGTGGTCACAAATGTAATACTTTAAAGATTTTAAAGAAAATAAAACAATGCAAGTGGACATTCTGTCCTGCATCAAATGAAGTCCTGTTAATATTTACTTTGACTGGGTGTTTGCTTAGTGCAGCTAACGTGGAGCTCAGCCCCCTTGCCCAGAGAATGGCATTTCCAGGTGTTAAGTAAATGGCTCAGGAGTTATGACCTTAGTTACTCAAAATGCAGCCATAGGGCTGGGGTCATGTTCTTTGCCATCATCCATGTGTGCCAGCTACCAAGTAGTTTTTGTTTCACTGCTGAAGTGAACAAGTCAGTTTCTAATAGAAGTGTTGCAAGATTTTTTTCCTATCTATTTTAAGAGAAGTTTAGCATTATGCCTTTAATATATATATATATATATATTTAAGTTGTATTTCTCATGAAGCACTCCCTGACATTGTCGATACTGTTGATACGGTACTTTCCATGCATATAATTGTGAATCCAGCAGTGAGCACACAAAGAAAACCACCTGCTAAGTTTTTTTTTTCTTTTTTTTCCCCATGTTTATTTTATAACATGCTGCACTGCTATTTATAGGCTAATGTTTCACAGCACTCTCATGCCCTGCTTCTGAGCAGCTTCCTTGCCTATAGAGGCTGCTTATTCTGTGCCAGCAATCCTACCTCTGGATTCATTTAATTTCTCAGCTTTATTTTGGATGAGGAATAATTTTAGATTGTGTGACTGATGTGGGTCACCTTCAGGTTAGGAAGCTTGTTCTTATAGGATGCATCATACTCAGTATGGAGACAACTGCCATCGTTCCATCGAGATGGCCAGAGTTATGCTCTGCATCACATTGCCAATCTTCAGGAAAAAAAAAAAATAGCTATCCAACTTTAATAATAGCCAAGTATCATCATTTATATATAAAACATGAATTAGTACCTTTTAAGAGTGGGGAATATATCCGTATTACCAGGCTATGGAAGGTCGTGGGAATATAATCACATAGCAATTGCTTTATTGATTATCATAGTTTGTGTTTCAATTAATAAATCTGATTATAAAATAGTTAATATATTAAGAAGCAAAATTAATATAACTGAATACCACTCTTGCTTTTGTGTAATTAGAGACTATCTGCTCACGGAGAATAAGCTCCAAGCTAATTTCATGTTGCCTTCTCACAATTAGCTGCTGATAAATGCAGCTTGATAGATGCTTCTCGTGTCCCTGTCCAGGTAGTTTTTGGTCTGAAATGTATGGCACAAATAAATCACGGGCGCCGTTCAGCACCCGCTGCCTCTAAACACCATGTCAAGCTTAGCCGCCCGGTCGCACGAACTGCCCTCGTTCCTGCGGGGCTGGCGTGGTGAAGAGCTGCCCGGGCTGCGGCCGGAGCTGTACAGCAGGAGCAGGGAGCGACGCCTCATTGGAGAGCCTGAACAGCCCAGCACCCGTCCGTTTACTGCAGCCGCAGCGGCGAAGTCTCGGCTCCCCGGCAGGCGAGCGGAAAGGCCTCGCCGCCTCCCTCCGTAGAGCAGGATTCCCCTGCGCGCGCCGCAGTCCCTGTGGAAGGGACCACAGCCGCCCCCTCACCGGGAGCCTTTCCCTGCGGCTGTGCGCGGAAGTCGCCCCTCTCCGGGGAGCGCCGGGCAGGGCGCGGGGGCAGCAGCACCGCGCCGTGAATCTAACAGCGACGCCGCCTGCAGCGGAGGGGCCTCCTTGAAAGTGCCATCCGGGGCCATGTTTCAGGTAAATGTACATTAAAACAAATGCAATGTGCTCAAGAGCATTAATAAGCACAGAGGTGTGAATGACAAGAAAGGAGAAGAGTGAGTAGGTCATGGAGGAAACTGGGGCATTTTAGTCAAGCTACATTGCTGGATTGTTTTTACTCTTTGTACTTCCTCATATGTGTCCCTCTTAACTTGTAGTCTTCAATAACCAGCCCCCGTTTCACCACTGCAAAAGGTGAGAATGAAACCAGCCACAGTTAAGGATAAGACTTATGAGCACCAAAGGGCAGGTCCCAGAGGGATTCCTGACTCCCTCATTCCCATCATGCTCCCCCTGCTCCCTCCTGCTCGTCTGACCACAGGGTCAGAAGACTCGAGGAGCTAATGCAGAAGATACATAAGCCTCCACAAGTGAGTACTGGTGCCAGCCTAGACCTGACACAAGGAAAGCAGAAGCAGCTTGTGGGGGAGGAGGATGGGAGCAGGAGAGCCCTTCTGCCAGCAGCCCATCAGTTTTGCCACGACACAGAACTCACTCGTAGCCATGCAGAACTTGGCTACAGATGTTTATGGCTTCATCCAGAGAATATCCCATCTGACTGCCAGGAGAACTGCAGGCATCCCACACTTTGAAAAGACAGGCTCAATGTCTAGGGCAAAACATCTGGAGGTAGAAGCTACTTTTAAGTGCTTGAGTCTCTGTGATTCCCACAGCTGAGGAACAAGCCGGTGGCACTGGTGGCAGTAGAACTGCTGCCTCCTGCCTCTTAGCCGCCCTCGTGCTACGCCCTGCATCTCCCACATACTTTGTGACTCATTCTGTCCCTGAAATTATTTGCACCTGGTGTTTTATTAGCAGAGTAATGGTTTAAAATATGGCCTTCAGAAGCATTTAATTAAACCACAATAATTTTCTTATCATAAATCTCCAGGCTTTTATCCTTTGTATATTCCCAAGCACCTGTATTCTTCCTTGCCATTTCGCCCTTGACTCTGTTCAGGCGCAGATGCACAGACACGGGTGAGATGCAGCTTCCATCTCCTGGGTCTCCTGCTCTCCTTGGATTGCCCCACATGCTCTTCCTCGTGACCATTAAACACATCTTTAAAATTCACTTCTTCCATGCACCTTTCCCTTTGCGCTCCTCAGCAAAGACGCCTCACTGTGCTTTTGTTTCGGTGCTGCGCTGCATTGCTGAGCCGGAGTGTCACATTGTCCTCAGAGTGACACGAGGCTTCACTAGGACACCGAGGGCTCCTGTGGGGCTCGTGAATATGTCTTCTGCCTCTGCAGTTCCCAAACTCTTGCTCCCGTTTACAGCATGATCAATCCCCTGTGCATGGGCTTGATGTATCCTCTGGCATGAAACGCAGCAGGGCCGGGTTTGTGGCCGCGACAGCGTGTCCCAGACCCTGGAAGATGCAGGTGAGCTGGCACAGCAGCCGCTGGAGACAGGGAAGCAGGGCGGGCACCGGGAGCCCTAAAAGGAGCTCCACATCCCTGGCGGCTGCGCTGCCTGCTCCAAACAGGCTCGGACCTCCCGGCTGGAGGAGGAGCACAAGCTCTCCTGGCTTTGCCTGCGAGAAAGCTCGAGAGCCGCTTTCCACCGCAGCATCTGCCCTTTGCTGTTCTGCCGCCCGGCAAATCTTTGCTCAAATCTGCTTGCATGGCCAGTCGTGTGAGCACTTGGGTTGTCTCCTGGGAAGGTAGATAAGTGGGCTTGAATTCACTGTGGCCGAAGAGGATAGATCTGAGCTCGGATTTGCCACCTCAGAGAAATGTTCTAGCCATTAAGTTGCATAGGTAAGAAATTGCTTGTGCCATTGGGAATGGGATCTGAAGGGGACAGCAAGTGCCATTGCAGTTTGTGAATAATCTTACTCTCTCAGCTTTGGTTAAGTGCACTTGGAGAGCGCCCGGGGAGCAGGTTTTACGTGTCTCCACCCCATTCCCGGGTGCTGTGGGCCGCAGTGTAGACACTTGCCTGCTCTGCTGGGAAGAGCTGCAAACCACACGGTGCCCACAAGACCCTCAGGCCCCAGGGGAAGCCCCAAAGCCTCCACTTGTGTGCAAGGCAGGGGAGGGTCCCATCCCAGTCATGGGCTCAAAGGATCTCGAACGGGCTTAAATCTGGCTCTAGCTGCTTCAGTTCTCTGCTAGGTCTGACTAAGGTTACAGTGGTAGCAAGCAGAAGAGATGAGAGTCCAGGATATTTTCTAGACCAAACTCTTCTACCTCAAATCTCTCTTCAGCAAAGATCATGTATGTAGGTCTTAAGGTACAAGGTCTCCCACTGACTTTTACAGTCTACCTGGCTTATACAACCCCTTACTACACTGCATTAGAATATTTTTCTAAGACATTTGCCATTTCTGACTTTGGTTTCCCAAGGGGAAAAAAAAAAAAAAAACAGGCCATCCACTGAGCTGATCCAGTGAGGAGTAAACCTGGACACCGCCCACGCGGGACATGATTTGCTGTCTGCATTTCAGCCTTTAGTGCTTCAAAGGAAGAATGGAAGGAAACATATAAAAGGAAATATTTGCCTTTCCTGCCAATCCTTAGGTAATATGTGTGACATTATATGATTCTGTTAAAAATAACTGATTCATTATCAGCTGGAGTACATGCTAACCAGCCTCGGGTGGCAAGTTTTGGAGTGACATTTCGCATATCGCAGTGCCACACTTTTACCAATATGCTAATAGGCCCTTGTTAGGTGATCTAAAAATACTTTAGAAGACTTTGGGGGATAAGGGCTGGGGTTCAAAATGAGGGGTCAGTGACAAACTGTGTATATCTGTGGTGGAATTATAGAAGAACTTTACAGACTAACAGATTTTTTTTTTTTTTTTTAAATGAAAGCGTATGTGGTGCTCACAAGTATAAAGTAGCTGATACCTGCAGGTTCAGATCCTTTTAGTCAGTGGTCAGCGAAGAGAGTTTCGTTCCTATTTGTGATTCTGTGGACCAGAACAGCCCCCTCATTCACAGCTCCGAGCGCTGCCACCGTCAGGAAGCAGCTTCTGCCCATGACACAGCCAGGTCTAACTCTCGTGTAGATCCTCTGCACACGGAGATGAAATCAGTTTCTCTGATGACAACTGAGCTAGCAGCCCATCTATTTCTCCCGAGAGCTGTAGTTCCTCACAGATTTAACTCCGTATGTGTTTTAGTTTGTGGGAAATACACGATAAACTGTAATGCTCAGCAACAGATGACAAAGGTATTTGCGGGTTTCTGGGCACTGGCACCAGCGCTTGTGGCAGTGAACATCACAAGGAGTCCCTGCGAGGAACGCTGGACCGGGAGAGCCCTCACCTGTTCTGCCCTCTGGATTTCCCATGTTACTAGTTGCACATCCACCTGAACAGAGTAAAGACATTCTTTGTTTTATTGGTTTAAAATAAGTTACGATACTAGGTACTGTGTTATTTTACTGGTCTAGGGGCAATGATTAACATGTGATAAGCGCCCCTCGGAGCAACACCACGAAGGTGTTAACAAGTGGGAAAGTGTGCACAAGCAGCTTTTACAGGGGCGGGCTGGGCGGCTGCCATGGTGCTTGGGAGTGAGACGCTGTCGACTCAACTCCAGTTTTGCCGCCAGCTTCAGGGGACCAGGGTTTCGCAGTTCATGTAGGACTACTGGAGAGACTTGGTGCAGAATCCAGCAGCTTATTTCTCCCTCACGCAAGAGCTTATTAATGTGCAACTAAGTAATGTCTTCATGAGAACTGTTGCAAATCTTACATCAAGGGCGCATTTAAACTTGATGAGAAATCCTGATTTAAGAAGGCAGCAAGGAGAGAGAAGTTTGTTGTTCATCTCTTCCATTCTGGGGGACAAGACTGGCGACCACCCTACGTTCCAGTTAGGTATTTGTCTCAGAAGATGTAATTCCTCTGGTTTCCCCCTTCCTCCCTACCCGGCATGCGCAACTCAAGGCTAAATTGCCAAGAATTTTCTTCTCCAAATCGCAAGCCCAGGGGAGTGCTGATGGGGCAGTGCTCCGTCAGGGAAACAAGTAATTCAGGTATGTGAATGAATTGTTAGAGAGAAATTCTCTCTGCCGAGCAGATAGTTTCGCAGGGGACATTGGAAGTCGTGAAAAACGGCAGAGCCCTCCTGTTTCACCCCGTTCCTGTGCCCCGGCGAGGCGCTGCCGAGGGCTTATTCTCTAGGGCATTGTTTCGGAAAAGCCCAAAGAACCGGCTGGGTATATGCATTGCACCAGCCCGGACAAATAACGGCCACTGTAAGATCTGGGACATTTTGGTTGTCCACAGCTTAGATCTATTTTACTGTGAATTCCCTATTTTGCTGCCAGTGTTACTCTGAATTCATGGCAACATGGCTTGGGATTTTGTTTTTATTTTCTTAGAAAGATCCTTGTTATTTCTCATGCTGACAAAACTAGGAAAATACGTTAGTTTTTCTTTTTATCTTTTAAGTTACGTGAATGACAATTGCTATGCCACAAAAACAGGGTCATGAAATACAATTTATAAGCAATTGAACAAATTTCTAGAAAGGAATGCCAACCTTAAAAGAAAATGAAGGAATATCCCTGCTCGAAGGGGGAAATTCTGTAAAGTTGTAAAATCATTTTGAAAAAGCTACACTTGGAAGAGACATTGTGAGGGCAGGTAATGTGATTATTTCATATTTACTAAAAGCACAGCAGGAATGAGGGATATGCTCTCACACTGAGAACGTCTGCTAGTGAAGAGAATTTGACTAGATTTACTACTTAAGAGAGACAGGAGAGAACAGTATTTATGTAAGTAAAAGTGTGAAACCTCCAGTTCAAACTGACACCATGTTATTTTGGGAGCACTAAGGACAAAACAGAATTTTTGCCCTTTAAGCAAGAGAAAACATTTAAATATTTTCTTCTGTGTTTATCTCATAACCTTAGTGGTTTTAGATGTCTATGAAGGATAGATAGAGTGTTGCTATTCTTGTAAGGCTTGTGCTGGCGTTTAGTCTCTTTATCATTTATCCAGCAGACAAAAATGAGTTTGGGGGACAATCCAGAATACTATTGCAATGAAAAATCACAGATCTAAATCACCAGTCTGGTACTTTAGAAAACAACTACTCTCATAAATGCACTGCAATGTTTACAAAAACGGGTTTTATTTCTCTCTCATACACTTTTAATCTGTATATTAGATTGTAATGGTGCAAAACCCAATCCGACTTTAATGGGGAGAACGTGGAGCAAGCATGTTTTCACGTAGATTTCTGCAAGTCACCTTTAAACTTGTAAAACCCTCACAGTACCTGTGAGCACTGGTGTTTTGCCCATACAACTAATTGTGCGTTTAGGTTTCTCTCCTGCTTTGCTCTTTCGCACTTTTCCTTTGGAGGTACGCTGCTTTCCAGAGAAACACTTTTGTTATTTCCCCAGAGATTTGTGATTGCGCTGTAAATCAGTTTTAATGACACTTAGAGTGTTCACAGAGTTTTTTTGATAAATCCAATTTTGTGATTATTTTTATGATGACACGTGATCAAAATATGCCTATTGGTACTAATAGCAGGCTCCTTCCTCCCCAGGGTGTTATTATACACCTCTGGTGCCTATAGTGTGTGCTTATCAGGTCAAGATAAATTAGCAAATGAAGCTCTTGTGTCTTGCCCCTTTCATATTAAGGAGAGTCTGGGAAGCAGTTTAGGAAATGCTTCTGAAACTGTCGTGTTGTGTGAGATGACCCCTCATTTCTTGTTTTCATTTTAAACCTCTCGCTGGGTTGTGTAAAAGCTGCTCAGTGTTAATGTGGATCTCTTCAGGCTAATTAATAGCTATTAATCCCCAAATTATGTAGGAATCATATATGTTTAAAATACCAAAACAAGTGAAGGAAGAGCTCCTTGCTCCTCCTTAAAAAGGGTTGTTGCAGGATTTTCCAAGTGAATTAAGCAAAGCTGGCAAGTAAATCCATACTAATTTCAAATTTTCTGGTATTATAGTCAATAAGGAACTAAAAATACATACTCTTTAAAGGTAATAATACTAAAAGGAAGACAGGACCTTCAGTTAGCGAGAGCTGGATGCAAAGTCATAACTGCGCGTTAAAGAAGATTCCCTTGACATCTTTGTCTTTTAAATCCAGCTTTAGTTAGCTCGGCGGACAACATGCAGCCCTGCTTTTTCTCCCTGGCAGCCTTGTCCTCTGCCGGTGCCATGGCCGGTGGCAGGGAACATCCCGGGGCAGGAGCAGGAGCCCGGGGGCCGCGCGAGCCCAGGCTGAGCCTCCAGGGGCGGCCCCGGGGCCGCGGCTGCCGCCCCTCGCGCCTGCCTGGTGCGGGAGAGGCAGCGGGAGCGGGAGCGGGCGCCCGACCCGTCCAAAGAGCGGCGCCGGCGCCTTGGGGCAGCCCGGAGGGGCTGGCGAGTGTCTCCGGGAGGGCGCCCTGGGCACGCGTGTCGCATTGAGAGCTGTGATCTTCCAGCTGGCCTTCTGCAGTTACAAAGACCTACCCGTTAAAAAACTAAAACCATTTCCTCGCACAAGCAGCAGCTGACGCAAACTGTCAAGTAGGGTTTTTTAAATCACCATATGAATAGAAGTTCTTAGGACACTAAACACACGCCAAACTTAATCAAAGTCATTGGGAATTTGGGACAGGAGGAATGCTGTCTTATGACGTGCTCTGTCTGATGTGCTTCAGATGCAAACCCCTCCACTGGATGTTTTTGCAATAACATTCCCATAATGAAAACAAAGGGGCACTTGCCTTTTGGGATTAGTCTTGAAACTGGCCTTGAAAGACGTTTGGGAAATTATAGCTGTAAGACTCAACTGCCAGACTGCAGCCCATGGAGCCCAGGCTCTTGGGGGCGCCGTGCAGGCCCGGGCCGCCCCGCAGGGCCTGGCTGCTTTGCTCTTGGCTGCGCTCGCGGGGATGTCCAGGCCAAGGGCACAGAACAGCCTGAGCTATTAAAAATCCTGCTGGGCACTTCCTTGTGGCGGGACAAGCGCAGCTAACCGTGAAGCGGGACAGAGATCGTGCCCAGGCTCGCAGCTCACTGCTGTGACACACAGAAAACCTTTTCACTGCCTGAATTCCGTGAGCTTTTCCCCCCTTCATCTCATCATTTTTCATTTCACTTTTTTTTTTGCTTTATAAAGTTATAAATATTAGGCCCAACCATTCTGCTTACATCTCCGTGGAGTTTAATCATATGCATCTTCTATACGTGTGTTTCCACACATGCCACCAGTTTCAGTAGCACTGTATTTATATAAACGTATAAAGGGAAATCCTAGAGTAATTGGAGTATCTCCATGTTGAAATCTGTAGCAGCAAAGTATTGTCCAGGGTAGATGAGCAAAAGGTTGCGATGGTTTTTGTAGTTGATCCAATCCTTAAATAAACACAAAATCTCATGCCCTTGCACTACCAGCTATGGCTAAGACTAATGGCAGCAAATGCAGGTAGGAAAGGTGCTCGTACTGCACCTTTCAGCAAGAAAAATCCCTGTTGGAAAACAGTTTCCTTCCTACATCCGTATGGATGGCAGGCAAAGAGTTTAGCAGAGCTGTAGGCAGCGGAGAGGCTGGGCAGGTGTCGGCTGCGGGCGGCCGCTCCCCGGCAGCACTGGGAACGTCTCTGAGACTTTCCGCAGCCCCAGCCCGGCACCGACGCGGCCGGCGCCGCTGCGCCCCGGGAAGGAGCGGCTGCTGCTTCCATCCCTCCCCGTCCTTGCTTCGCAGCCTCGCAGAGGTGGCAGGGAGCGAGAGGGGCGGGCAGCCCGCAGGGGTGCGCGCGGTGGTGCAAAGGACTAAGGCAAAGTTCTGTTTTCCTGTCCTTTGCCAAAGAAGTTGAACGTTTTATCAAGATTGCAATTTACTGCCAGTGAGGCGTAAACCAGATAAGGCTCTGATACACATGGGGCACCACAAGCAAGAGCCCATCTGCTGCCCTTCGCTTGTTCTTAGGAGGGCAAAACAGGCACTTTCTGCGTTTTGATAAATACACAAAGTTGCCTCTTTGATAAATATATAAACACATATATATATACACTAGGTATAAAACACTAGGTTATATACGCTAGGTAAAAACTGACTTCCAAGCACATCACCTTTATAGAAATCAGCTTGCCTTAATATGGCACGGATAGTGAGGAATTCCGTTGGAGCATTAGACAAGGAAATCTAATTTTTCAGCTTGGGAGAAATGACTGCTAATTCCAAACTACCATTTTCATTTTTTCTACAGCAGAAATGTACGTTTTCCCCGACCATAAAATTTTCTCATAATAGAAATGAGCCATTCCCCAAGGGTGTGGTTATCAAAAGATAATCTCACCTCAATCTGATTAGAGGCATGAGGCTCATGCCTCAAAATGCCCCAGGGTGTGATTATCTTACGATAACCATGCCCTGTATCATGTCTTATTGATTAACTAATAAAGCTCCAGTGTTATTATTCAGAGGAAGAACTAAGATATCAGCAAGAGATCTGGTTCTGGAATGGGAAGGATTCTTTGAACCTCTCCAAATAACCTCTCTTGCTCCATTACAACCTCTCGGAAATGTCAGGGTCAGCAGATGCTGGTTTTTGTTTCTCACTGGTGCCTGCAAGGATGGCTTGTATAAACGTGCTGTAGCCAGGAACGTGCTTACCTACAGATGCGTTTCACTGACCTGGCCCCGCTGCATTTATATGGAAGACGTAGGTTCCAGAGCGGAGCGGCAGTCAGTTTTCCGGAGAGGGTTTTGCAGCGCCGGCGCTCGGGGCCCGCGGTGCGGAGGGCGCCCCGCGCGGCCGGCCAGGACGCGCTCCGCGGCACAGCCAGCGCCAAGGCTGATGTCGCGCGCAGCGCAGCCTGGTCTCCCCCGCATCGCTGAAAACCCGGAGCTGTTCCACTGACTTCAGGGGAGCAAAACTGGGTTCATAGATACATCTAAGAAGAAAATGTAGGTGGTGCGAGCAAGAAGAGCTGCCCCAGGAGTCTGCTTGCGGAGTAACTTCTGCACGCGCAAGCAAAGGAGGCAAAATGTCCCCCTCTCTCAGAGCTACGTATGGTTTCTGACACGACAGGCCACATTTGCCTAGGTATTGTAATTCTTTCTATGAAAAGGTGAAAATCTAAAACAGTGAAATGTTTGATCAAACTTCTGCCAGGATGTGCAGCGTGCACCTCGCAAGGGGTCACTGCACAGCAATGCCTTCCGCACAGCAGTCACCCGCTGTAACGAATTCCTTGGCAAATTTGCTGTGTCTGTTGTGTTGCCATACGCTCCGCTAATGGAGAATGCTAATTTCTTTAGCTAGCTGGAGAGCTGTCAGGCTGCCCTTTCATGCTGCGTGGCAAAAATAGCTTGCTGCTCCGAATGCCAGCGACGCTCCGTTTTGGAGAGTCGCAGCAGGAAGGTGGGCATGGCTATGGAAAATACTGGCATTTTCAGTATCACGTTACCTGCAGCTTCCCAGAGCTAGTAGCCAAAAAAGGCTGCTTTCCTTCGGCATTCCCACCCATACTTCTCCCCCTGTGGCTCTGCTGCCAGCTTCAATTAGGACTGAAAGGGAACAGCAAAAGCCTTGGAACAGACAAGGTGCTGAGGCTGTAACCAGTCTCTAGTCCAAATTTCTTTTGTGGGATTCATTCTGCTTGAGCCATCTACAGATTAGGCTTAAATTAGACCCTGGGGTTTTGTCGCCTGTGTTCTATAAGCAGTCAAGGGAAAGAGATTAGTATGTTCAGAGGGAGAGCGATGTTCTCCTAGGATGACAAGGAGCTGGATAAATGACCCTCTGGAGTGTCCGTCTCTCACCGCTGAGGAGAGAGGCAGCCAAGGCGACTGCCTTGGATGAGGCGCTGAACTTCTAATGCAGCCACATGAGGATGTGTAAAAACTATTATAGGAGCACGTGAAGATTCCTGCCAGCCTAGACCTTGGGTTATCAGCACTGACTTTCTCCACCGCTGCGCCCCCTCCCGATCCGCACGGCAGGGCCGCGTGGAGGCCTCCCGCTTCCCACTCCACCTGGATCCCGAGTTCCTCCCGAGCCTGAGCGCTTCCCCTCGCACCCTGAATGCGTCACAGTGCAGGGGACAGGAAGCAAAGAGGCAGGTTTGGAAGACTGGAAAGTAAAACACACTCCAAAGTGGTCTTATCTTAAATGTAAAATATTTTACCACTCTCATTGGCCTATCTTTGATATGCTTGTTCTCCTATAGTGTCTGTAAAATATTTTTCTGCGTTTCTGCTTTTGTCCATATGTTTCTTGTGGAAAGTGTCATGTTCTCTATTCTAAGAACAAGTGCCTTAAACAAATAGTCATCTAGACTGTAGGAAACAAAGTTGGTGTCTTTCCATTTGCTCAAACACGGTAGAACAAAAAGGCCACCTTCAGCACGGGCAAATGGGTTGCCCAACGTGAGGATCGCAGGACATCCGCTGTCTGCGCACCTTAAACACGAGGCTGCTGGTTTCTGTTCGTGTGGAGAGCAGTTCTCCCCCGGCTCTCCCTGCAGCGAGATGGACAAGGGGTCTGATGTACCTTTAAAAAGAGGGCTGTAATGCTTGTGTGCTGCAAAGGCCTTGGAAACTTGAGCACTGATCATCTGTTTCCAATACAATTACTTTACACACATGAAATGTGTAAATCTTCAGTCCTTAAAAATCTGTGGCACATCCTCAAGAACAAAAGCATCCTGGCGCATGCCCGGCTGAATTCTGGCTTGCCTGCATTCTTCCCCAAACTTGTCGGCTCTCCTCGCAGGTGCACGAGGGAGCAGCGCAGGAGACTGTTGCCTTCCCCTCTGTGCGTCTGTCTCCCCTTGACGTCCCGCTCGTGCTGCTCCTTGCCAGGGGCTCCAGCCTGGAATGTGCCCGGGAGGTGCCGGGTGGGCGCGCGGAGCCCGTGGAGCCCGTGGGGAGCTGGGCACGCGCATCCGTCTGCACATCTGCCCATGTGTGTGCGTGTGTGTGCATGTGTGTGTGTGCGTGCACGTGTGTGTGTGCACGTGTGTGTGCATGTACATGTGTGTGTGCATGTACATGTGTGTGTGTGTGTGTGTGTGCATGTATGTGCGTGAGTGCCTGTGTGTGCGCACATGTGTGTGCGTGTGTGCATGGGTGTGCGCGTGCGTGTGTGTGTGCATGTGTGTGTGCACATGTGTGTGCCTGTGTGTGTGCGCGTGTGTGTGTGCATGTGTGTGCGTGTGCATGTGTGTGTGTATGTGTGTGTGTGTATGCGTGCGTGCGTGTGCGCTCGCGTGTGCGCACGTGTGTGCACACGTGTGTGCATGTGCATGTGTGTATGTGTGTGTGCGTGTGTGTGTGCGTGTGCACACGTGTGTGCGTGTGCATGTGTGTGCGCACACCCCACGCCTGTGCGTGTTTGCGAGCCCGGGCTCAGAAACTCGCAGGACCTCATTCTAAGCTTCTGTATTTCCTGACTTCTTGACCCATTTTCTCCAAATCTTAACAATATTTTGAGCTTCTTAGCATAGCAGAACACTTAAGCAGACTTCAGTGTGGAGCGTAGTAATTTCAAAAACAGTAGGTTCATCATTAAACTTGTGCATGACTAAAGTAAAGAAAAAAAAACATGTTTTATTTGGACTGTATTAAACCACAAATTCATATATAGTTTGTTGCTCTTTTAAAAGTCAGGGCATGCACTTAATCACAAGGCAGGATTTACTGTGTATTTGTTTGCTAATTTGTTTGGGGTTTTGTTGGCGTTATCCTAGACTGTGCATTGGAATTGTTACATGTTTGTAATAACGGAGGCACCACTGTCACTAAAGGTTAGAAGTTAATATACATACTACTACTAAAAGGCATTTATTTCCATAGATGGTTTCACCGGGTTCAATAGGATAACTTGCAGAGTGAAATATTCCTCAAAATCAGAAAAGGAATCAGAACCCAGGCGTGCAAGATTTGAGATATATTTTCGTCCACTGGAAGTTGGAGAGTAGGTGTTATTGGGGAGTAAGTGCCATTTTCATCCCTGCAACGAGAAATGCAACTGCCTAAATCAATACAAAAACACATCCTATGTATTTGAACCTAAAAGCAGTAATGCAAGAGAAATGTTACTTTCAACACTGACCAGAGCTATTTCTTTACCAAGGAGTTTTTGACAGATTTTATTTTTTTAGAGACTACAACGTGCTGTTACTGTTGGATAAAAATAACAGCTGCAAGGGAGGCTAAAATTCTTTCTGAGATAACAAAGAACAAAGGAAAGGCTCAGGATCGGTGTCAGCTTTACCAGCTAGGTCACGCTCTCCGTCCCTGGGCAGAATTCCGGCTGGAGTCGCCGCGCGTCCCCAGCCGGCCGTGTCAGAGGGTAGAACCTGGCCCACGCGAATGGCCAGCGCGGGGCCGAGGGCCAACAGCCAGGGAAGGAAACGTCCTTTGGCCGAAGGCCAGCGCAGGGAGTATCGGCGCGGGCCTTCCCGGCCTGTGCCCCACGGGGAAGGCAGGAAGGGCAGTTCCGAGGGCGGCCATCGGCGCCGCTGCCCGCGAGAGCAGCAAGCTCTGCAAGGGAGGCCGTGCGTCCTCAGGGCGGCGACCCAACCAGACACCGGCCTGTCCCTGTCCCCCTGAGCCAGGGAAGGGCCTTCGGGGATGACGGGTATCAGTCTGGAATGTTTATTCTGCACAAGCCAAAGAACAACAGGATAAAGCAGAGTTTGCTCATTCCTGAATAAGTTAGTATATATGCCCTGGAGAGGTTCTGATCTTTGGTCTTTGCCTTCGGAAAATTATATGCTGCTTCTGTGTCTCTGACTTGTCAAAAGATAGGGCCAGCCCCGCACAGTCTGGCAGCGCAGTGTGAAATGAAAAATGAAGATATGAATCATTTAAGAATGTATTTCTCTAATTATTGGAATATGTGTTTCGTTTTGCTGCAAAGACAAGAGGCAGAAGGGGCTAGCAACTTGGGAGACCCTGGGGAGACACCAAACATCACGTGCACCCTTTGCCGTGGGCAGCAGAAAGGTGCAACTCTCTTCAGGGCAGCCCAGTACAAACAGCCACAGCCACCAAAACCCCACTATGGACCTTGGCACCTACACTAATGCATGGCTCTCTGCAGTGCAATGCTTCTGTTGAGAACACTTTTCTCATTCTAGAATCTGAAAATGTGATTTTCCTGTAGCTACTGTAGATGTGCCATGGGTTTGCTTGATTTAAAAATTTCTCTCCACTTGGGAATGAAGGACAAAACAGAATAATTTCATGTTGGACACTTTCCCACTCAGTGGGTGACTTACAAGTTGTATTTTAAGCTCAACCTTATGTTTTCCCAGCTTTTGCCTTGGGCTGGGTGATACAGACCCCTGTAAGATTCAAATCCAAGCAAGCAAATAAATAAATAAATTGTAACAGAGAGGTATAAAATGTTTGCTTGAATACAAAAGGGAGGACTGTGGCCTTTTTGTTTGCCTCTTACAAATATTTGCGTGCTCTTTGATTATTGTGAAGATTGAATATTAAGCTAGACATTTATCTGAAGCAAATAAACCAGTTCCAGAGCTTGCTCCAGGCCTGTGGAGGCTACGGCCCGCCCGGAGCCGTTAGCCCTTGCCGAGCGCGCCGCTCGGAGCCGCGCTCCCTGTGCCCGCTGCGGCGCACGGGCCTGTGCGTCCCGCGCTAAAACCGGGCCCTCGTTGTCTCCTCTTCAGAAGCCCCCCGTGCTCCTCCCCACAGCCCCTGAGCCGGCACCCAGGGCTTTTGCAGCTTGGGAACTAATAGTGCCCAGTCTGACACAGCTCAGAAGGAGGACGTCCTTCCTACCTAAAATCTCTTTCCATGTGGCCCTTGAGGTTTGGGGGGCTGTATCCGAACAGGGACTTGGACGTTGTAATGCTGAAGGTCATAGTTCCTGAGCTGTAGGCACCCGTTGACATTTTTAACATCCAAATTTGATCCATGGGTATGCTGGAAATTTGGCACCTTGGAGTGGGATTTATAGAAGGCAGCTGAGCGGGGAGCTGCCAAAGTGGGGCAATAGCCCTGCCAAGGAGACAGGGCTACGTTCTGCATTCTGTCCTCTGCTGAGAATGGAAAGCCGTACTCTGGGCAACAAAAGATGCCATTTTGGAATCACTCCCCTGAACCTTGTCCGGGAAGGTCGTCTTCTTTCCCCGCAGGATCGGAGGGCTACGTGTTTGGCCCAGAGGAAGCTCGTGTTGCTCCACGGTGTCGCGGGGCGCGGGAGCCGCTGAGAGCCCTGGAGAGGGCAGCTTGTCTGCGCCGAGCGCCCCTCTGCCATGACATCTGCGGAAGGCCGAGGGAGCTCTTGCCGGCTGCTGAAACGCCAGGGAGTGGGAGAGAGGGGCTGTCAGCCTCTTCCCCAGGCTGCCGTGGGCTCTGCGGTGTCTGTGACAGACTTGGAGTAAAAGGCTGCTCTGGCGGAGGACGAGAATGGTGCATTAGTTGCCTTAGGTGGAAACAGAATCGCTGCTAATCAACAGACAGATCTATAATAGCTGGTTTGACCTGTTTAGCGACTAAATAAATATTTGACTTCAGATAAGAGCTGACATTAAAAAAGAAAAAATCAACATCATTAACTTTGTAGAAGAACAGCTGGGAGATAGTATCAAAAGGAAACTCATATATCCATGTTTATTTTTATCTATAATGCATGGACCTCTTCCCACCTAATTTTTGCTACCTACAAGTGACCTAGTTGTCTAGACTCCCTCTCCAGTCTACGGAGAGAGTGCTAGATGGGATGAATCACCTGCCATAGGTTCCTATTTAGAGATTTGTCCAGATGGCAGGAATGTTCCCCTGGAAATGCTCGTTTCTCTCCGCTGGCTGCAGACGGAGCCCTCCGGCTGCCGGGCCAAGGGCCCAGCTTGCAGACAGGCGCAGCTGAGCGAGAGAACCCCCGCTCCGGTGCGCCCCTTGCCCCCGCGCTTCGCACAGCCGCCTCGTTCCCCTGGCCGCGGTGCGGGGTGTTGGTGCGGGCTCTGCCCCGCGCTGC
>VZSV01000003.1:10574535-10596581 GCA_013398735.1 Nothocercus julius
GCGGGCGCCATGTGGGGCCAGCGCCCGCGACAGGACGCGCGCGGCCCTTTTTCTTTCTGACAGGGACCTGCTGGCCCCACCCGGGCTCTTCCCCTCTCACCGCTGTAGTGACCTAGACCTAGGGATGCATCTCCCAGGATTTTGTTCCCTTGCTGTTGTCCAAACTGTTACATTCCTGTGAAACCTTCAGCTTCCACCAACTGTTATTTTTAGAGCAAGAAAAGTTTCCTTGCCGCTTCCATCGGCTGCGCTCGCTCCTGAGCTTCAACAGGGCCCTTTGGGCTGTGCGTGACGCCTGGGCCGCAATGGGTGTCCTGTTATTCTAAATGGGAGAAATTCTAACAGAAAAACAAGGGCCCCATTTTGAATTATATTTGAACACATAAAGCAGTCCCCTAACTTTAAAATCCGGCCCAACATAACAAAAGCTACTGCAGACATCAAGGTAGCCAGCTAACCAAAGAAAGAGTTGTTCAAAAGATTTGGCATTTTGTCTTTAAACTTCTCAGAATCAGTAATGCTAACTGCCAGCTCCACAGGAAAAGGAAACTTCCAACACTTGCCTATAGACATTTTTCAAAAATAGAAATGTTTATTTATTTTAACTGAAATAGAAGCATACAACAAATGAGCCCTATAAGTTAAAATACTGCTGTCTTAAGTAACAATGTAGAGCAAAATCTGTTGATGACTTGACTGATGTAACAGAAGTGTACTGAGGTAAAAAGGGTCTTAAAATGAAAACCAGGGGACAGGAAATGTGCCCATTTCCTTTAGACATCAGCTTGTCGTGTCTCTACCTCCCACAAGAGCAGTACCAAGGTGCTTCCAAGCCAGCCTGAAGCTGGGGGCTCTCTGCACGCAAACCTGCTCTCGCCTCCTCTGCCAGGCACTGAAATGTTCCAGAAAGGTGGTGTTTGCAGGGGGGAACATTATCAGGCTTTAGGATTCCTGTTACAGGACTGCTTGGTAATTACAGAAAATACGTTCTGATTCAGTATTTACATTGTAATTGGGTTTAGCCAAGAAAATCATTTTGGATTTGGTTTGACAAGGTTTGAATTGCAAAACAAGCTTCGCAACTATATTAATCAAGTCAGCCTGCTATCAGAATGACAGCCTGTTTTGCCACTGTGAGACTTTTTGTTGGTAGACTCAAGTGCCAAAATAAGCAGAAATTATGTGTTATTCTCTAGGGGCAAGTATAGGCCAGTGTGTTTTCAATTCACCCTTTGAAGACCTACCCACAAAAAGATATAGGTGTAAGTCCTGTCAGAAGCTACTTGTAGCTGAGAGGAAAGCAATCGTGATTGTCTACCTCATGAGCTTATTTAGCAGACTGGCGTTCTCTCTATTTTGCAGCTTACTTGCAAGGGAAAACTCAATTTTGGTGTAGTACTTGTAGTTTGGCAGTATGGATCCTTTATTTACCTCCTTTTCCAGAGGCATAAAAATGTCAGGGACTGAATAACGAGCCTGAACTTGCACAACCTCCTAGCTTATGATCCATGACTGCAAAGGTAACTGAACTGGGCCTGGTGTGGGGGTGCCCACGTAGGGCTCACAAGTCATACGCAGTCCATCCAAAGAGTTTCAGCCCATGGCTGCTCCGTGAGGCTCTTTCCCAGGGCCATCCCCTTGGCCAGGAGATTTTCCTGGCAACTATTCCACCCTCTTTCCTAAGGGCTTTGTGTATCTTCCATTCTTTGCTTGGAAATGCACCCCTCCATGCCATGATGTGACAGGTCTACTGCTGTGGTTTGTGAGTATGTGAGAGGCTCTGTTCCAACCACATTACAGTGGAAAGACTGGGAGCTGGAGCCTGTGAGGACTCCAGCAGAAGGTGATGTGGCCCACCCCCACTAAAAAATCAGATAACACCGCTCTAATGTAATAATAACCTCTTGTGTAAGCACTTTTGATGTGAATGTTCGCAGACAAGGTAGTTGCCAAGGTCCCGTCTTGAACCCCTTAATTAGAGGAGTAGTCCTGTTAATTTCATAAGATTACTTGCCTAAATATGTACCACTCCCGTGAGGAAAGTGTTGTATTATTTAGCCCTAAACAAATTAGAATAAGCTAAGCAGATTGACAGGCGAGAAGACCATTAAAAGATGAAAAGGAATCACAGAGCCTGTTTTGTTGTGAATGTTTGCTTGATTATTCGTTAGAAGGATACAGAGTGGCAGACATTTGGATTTTGTTTTTATCAAGACTAAGCCAGGCTTCTCCCAATCCTTTTTTTGTTTGGCTAAGTAAGGCAACATACAGAAATGTCTCTAACTTGCCATTTTCTTTCTAAGAGTAGTTCCTATGAATCCCCTGGATGTTCTGGATCTGGAAATCGGGCCCACCAAACATCCCAGCCTGTTTGTTTGCTGACCTGCTGCTGCGGTTCCCATACCTCTTAGAGAGTTTGGAGAACTTCTCCCACTGGAGCTGACAGCCTTCTGGGAAAAGGGAGAGCTTCTGGGAAAAGCAGCTTCAGGATAAGCTGGATCAGCAGCACCTAGAAAACAAAAACCCATTCAAAAGTGTTAGGCACATTTGTGACAATATAAAGTACCAATTAGAGAGGAGTATGATCATTTCTATTTAAATCATGCTTGCAACGCCTCATAACTTTCTGCCTAAAGGCACATTTTTTAAAAGTCCAGGCAATATGTTTTTCTGCGGAATCATCTGTAGGGCCAATATAAAAGTCACTCCCTCAGTCCCGTGGCAGAATGCCTCTCCATGCTTCTGTAAATGCTGGCTTTACTCTGCATGGTAAGCTATTGAAAATTAAATTTATGTATGCTCATTGATAACTGTTCTTACAAACATTGCTAACCACTGCTAAAAATCTGCCCTTGACTTTTGGCCTCATCCATCTACCTGTATCTTTTTTGAGTTCTTATTCCGAGCAAGCCAGGTCTAAAAATCTAGATGCTTTTGCCAAAAATCAAAAAAAACCTGTCATTTTCCCCCTTTCTGAACTTCTCTTTTTCATTTAGCGAAGAGCAGAGATGTTACTAACTGGTGGTAGTGGATTATATTTCCTTTAACATCTCTGTTTACAAGCTGTTACCTCTTACCAGAGCTTCAAGGTATCATATTTTGACAGTTTAAGATATTTAACAGTATATTTTAATTCACTGAGAAGTAATGTATCAGATCACTTGTTTCACTAAGGTGTGAACCACCATACTTAACTTTGCCAATGATAAGGGATGAGAGTATAAGCTTTGGTTTCTAAAGAAGAAGTTGACACATGAGCTCTAAATTAATGGGAACAAAATAGCTATTTATCTAATTTTCTTTATTCACTGCTGCTTTCTGTGAATGTTGGATTTTATTTCACGCACTTTCTCTGGTACGCTGTCAAGGATGAGATAATAGCAAGGAACACTTCTCTAGTATCTATTAGTCCTGTTTCTTTACATAAACCAGGCATATCATTTACTGAATGTCGGTTTTTAGATTAAAATATAAATTTAGGTATTTAAGGCAATGTAAGTAAAAAGCCCTTCAAGGTAACTAAAAGACTCCTTTTTAATTATAGCTTTATCACAGGTTTATTAAAATAATTCTCAGCAAAATTAATTTCCTTTCAAGGAGCAGAACACTGAATTAAAAGAAAAGTAATTCTGAATCATGGGCTAAAATACCCGGTAGTGGGTACGTTTACTCAGTCGGCACTGCACCTAATGAGTGCAGTTGCGGAGCTGCCCAATTAACGCGTCCTTGCTATGGCGGAGTTAGTCTCAATTAAAAACACACTACCAAGAAGGAATTAGCTATTTAATCAGCTCCGCTAAGATATTGGGTTTTCTAACCTGTCACTACCTAAACCAGCTATGCATTGTTTAACATACATTAGGCACTAAGACAGGAACTTGCTGAGCCATCTATTTTACTACAAGTCTTGAAGCAGCAATTTACTGCTCTTGAGTTAAATTAAAAGGAATTTTTTCTTTGCTTTATCCTTACTAAAAGTTTTAAATAAAACAAATAAAAAGGATGGAAGAAGGCTTGAATGAGTGACTGACAAACTAATGCTGAAGAAGTCTTATTAATTTAACGTTGTTGAATGACAAAACAGCTTGGAAAATGGAGTGAGAGAAACAAAAAAATTAAAAACACTCTAAGCTCTAAATAAAACATAAAAACATTTTGTGTGTGTGTGTGCAGGGACCATTACACATAAGTCAGTGTTTGATATGTGGCATATAATTACAGGAAGTTTGTAGAAGGTGCCATGATACCTGTCAATTATGAGCAGGCAGCAAATGCAGATAACATACATAATTCATCAGCAGACTGCCCTTTGTTGTTAAGTCGACTGATTTAGCTCCATAATATAACTGCTTATTCAAAACAAGACATTTGAATTCAAATGAAATACTGTTACCTCTACAAAATGTGCTCAGTTATTGTACTGGTTCCAATGTATATGTATGCATTGCTAAATGTTAGCAAGGAGCAGTACAACTACACAGATTTACATGTGCTCACAAATGATTTGTATTATGAGGAAAAAAAAGCAGCATTATCAATAATAGAAAAGTCAGACCTTATATTCTTGTATGCTGGAATGTTTTAGCCGACTATGACTTTCTACAGGAAGGGTTTAACAATTCAAATGATTTGAATGTGTGTGTAGTATGTGTTATTTATTCTGCTATTCCCACACCCATTATTTTTAATAACTGAAAGTATAATTGCGCTTGCTTGAAGTCAGGTGGATCCTAAGAGTAAAACCATCTCTCTAAGCAAGAGCAGGCTTTAAGTGTGTTGATTGGATTATATGTGGCAGGTTTTATGCTTTTTTTTCTGAGTAGGAGTGTCCTCACCTGGTATAATATGTTCAGTACTTTGTTTCACCTACCTTAAAGTAAAAATGTAAAAAGAAAATCTATCAAGATAAAGAAGTCTGATAGAAATATGAGGGTTCTAAAATTACTAAAGTCCAATGCTCATCTATACAGAGACAGAAAATAATTTGATGCTTAGAAGGAGATTTGAGCTACAGCAGAAATTTGTGTACTGTATAAAAAAATACAAAGACAAACGAGCCTCTTTTATTTAGTATTTTCTTATATAAGAAGGAGGAAGCACATTGTGAAACCAAAAGGACAACAAATAGAAAACTTATTAAGAGAACATGCTGTATACATGCTCTATATGAAAGAGAGGTTTTAGCAGCTGGGATGTGCTTCTGTAAAATGAGAGGGAGCAAAGAGCTCTCTGCTTCTAAAGCAGAGAGCTTAGCAGGATTTCTCGAGCGTTTGAACTTTTGTGAGCGGCGACAGCATTCCCACCTGTACATGTAGACGTGGAGCAAGCCGTGGAAGGCACCGTTGGGTATCAAGGCCCGTGCGACTGCAGCGAAGCCTCGCCACCGAATGGGTGCATTTCCCTCATGAGGAGCCTGTCTGCACTTCCCGTGCTCTCTCTGCTACTGGGTAGGTACTGTGTTCATATACAATATTCCCAAGGGAAGAAGGAAGTTATATAGAATAAAATAAATATATAAAATTCAAGCACACGTCAGGCTTAGTGGAGGCTCCCTCAGGTGATGTTTCCCACGCATTTATTTGTTCCCCTTGCTCCTCCTCCTCTTGCCCTGTGTGATCACCGCGTGCCCACTGCCCGGGTGGGAGCAGAGCTGGAGCAGCAAGGGCAGGGAGCCTCGCGCGCGTGCCGGGAGCGTGGGAGCTGTGAAGCAGCTGCCACTCCGCAGGGCAGGAGGCCTCTCCCCCGGGCAGCGAGCTCAAGGAGTCCTGCCAAAGGGGACGGGGCGAGGGTAGAGGCGCTGGGAGGCAGGGAAAAGGTGAAAATTGCTACCTCTGGGGAGCTTCTTGCTGAAGTTTTGCCACCAACCTAAAGATAAGGAGATCTTTCCTGCACTTAGTGGAGTTCAACAGGGTTGTTCTGTCCTTCCTCCGTTTCCACCTCCAAAAGGCTTCTGAAGGGGAGATGTGTTTCTTTTGCCTGTACCAGGCTCTCCTGGGTGATGCTGCTGCTAAAGCCACTAACCCAGGATCCTTTAACCAAGGCTGCTCTCCTGTACTGGGACCTGACATGTATTATGAAAATACCCCTCACAATTTAGCATCATGAACACTCTAAGTAAACAGCTAGTTTCTTTGGATTGCTGAGTCATAACTCATACTTGTTCATACATTTCTAAGTGAATTTGATTAAGAAATAAGAAGCAAAAATGTTCTCCCCCCACAACACAACACCCTTAACAAGATCATAAAAGGTGGGGGCAGGGGTGTTAGGGTTTAGCTCTAGCTAGAGATTTCTTAAAGTAGTTTGGGGAAGGAATGATAGCAGAGGAAACATGGAGCACTAGAGATGTAGAAAATGGCCTTTGGAGAGCAGGAAAAGAATTGAAAAAAGCATTTTCTAAAATGCAGTATTTTGTTATCTGTCAATGCATCTGTTATCTGTCAATGTCTCATGCATACAGAGAAAGAGTTACCTTTGGGTCCAGAGGGATGCAAAATCTTTGCAAAATGTAAGGACAGTGTGGTGATTTCTGAGGGACGAGTTGGAACGAACCTTTTCTTTTTCACTGACCTACTGAGGAGGGCTTTTGAGCATGGACAGAAACTTCTATCGTTCACTAAAGATGTCACCACCAAGGAGCAAAGAGGCTGCCTGGACCAGTGATTTATAGAAATTTCTATTTATAGAAAAAGTGATTTATAGAAAAGGGGCTACTTAGATCTATGTGCTGTTGTTACTAAAAGAAAGAGCCCAACTGTATACAGATTTTTAAGTAATTGGGGAACAGTTTCATGCTTTATGGTACAAATAGTTCTTACAGACAGAACAGCGTAACATACTGCAGAGAACCAAGAACTATAAATAACGAAGACACATTCTCTTGAAGCATACAGTGACAGACACTTCACTGGCAATATCACATGCTGGAATAGGTCAGAGATCATGTTTTCTAAAAATCTTTTACAAATTCTTACCATACTCTTGATAGGGATAGTTATCTATGCTCTTTATGATCGTATTCTTTACAAGTCCAAAAGGATACTAAATACTGAGCAATGTTCATCTGGTTTGAAGACAAACATAGAAATAAAAAGTAAAACTCATTAAAGGGATAAAGCTAAGTTGCTGCTCTCAAATACCATCTGTATCGATATGCACTGTTCACAGTCGAGGTTCTAGCAGAGCCAAATCCGGGGGGGTTCGCCCAGCTGCTCTCAACTACTCTGGTAGTCTCTGTTCAGCTCTTATTTGTGATAAAATACAGGACACAGTACTGGTTACCAGGGCACAGGCCTCTCATCTCTCGTATGCAGTGGTCTGCTGGCAGATGAGTAACAGCTACTAAGAGAGCTAGATTCAGACACTTATCATTTTCCAAGTTGGTTATAACAGCAGCTGCTTTGCATTACAGGGTTTTCAAATGCACCACTTCAGCTGGTATGAATTATCAATCCATTGAAGTTCACTGGAACTCTCATAATTTACACCAGATGAGGATCTGAGCTATCGCTGGAGATACAGTCTCACTCCAGGAATCTTAAATGAGGAACGCTGCCTAGCGGATACAGCAAAAAGACTGGAAAATCATTTGATCTGATTGTGTCAGTCAGCCCATATGTTAAAAGTAAGGTGTGAGAGTCTGGGGAATGACTGCCAGTTTGCGGATACAATTTCATTGTAATTTGAAGTGCAGATTGGACTCTCCATTTTGTAGCAGAAGCAAGATGCTCTCTGTGAAGCTGAACCGTCTTCAAGAGCAGCTCGACTAGAAGCTCTTTCAGCCTGCTGGAGCAATTGCATTGCTGCTAGCATCAACAAGCCACTGTCTGCTGTTGCACTGACATAAGCTAGGTGCCTGTCCCAGGAAAAATTCATCAGGAGCACAGTCAAGATGCTGAATCTGCTTTCAGAAAAGAGACCTCCTTCAGATACGGAGCAAGACTGGGGAAAGGAGGATGGAGAAAGTTTTGCCTGCTCTTCTCACAGACCAAAATTTGTTTCTTCAGATAATTACGAGAAAAGGGGAAATTAGAGTCAAGACTAATTGTGTATACAAATGCTGAGTGTGCTCAGTGAGTGCAGGTAAGAGGTTGCTTTGCAAAATCTGTTCTTGTGACTTTGCTGCAAGTTAAAGATGATTCTTAGAAGCACAAAATCCCAAATGGGGCTTCTCCAGGCATGGAACCATGAGACCCAAATCCACCTTAGATTCAGGACTATAATGTAAGGCCTAACTAGAAATCAGATGCTCTGCTTAGCTGTAGATTTCCAGAGTATTTTTAAGTATAATCAGACAGCTATCTGATTCCGTAACGGATGAGGAGGCAGTGCTACCTCGGGGACCAGTGAAACCCCGAAGAGCAGGCGGGCAGTCTGGTGAGCACATGGCAGGGAAAAGCTGCGCTTTGGTGTGAATGCAGTCTCCGTACCAGTGAATGTGACCCCACTGGCAGCCTAGCTGGCAAAGCCTGGGCTGAGCAGAGCCCAGGCCTGGGCGCTGCTCCCAGCGAGGGCGGCAGCGTGTACGGTTCCTTCATGGCCGGTGCTGGAGTGACACGTGACAAACGCTGCCCATGCCTTCAGCAGTCTACTGGCACCCCTCTTTCTGAGGGCTTCTCAAGACCATTCAGTTTATTAGCTTCTTCAGCACTGCACAGGAGAATACAGAGGCCCTTCCATGCTGCAGATCTTTTAACACATCGCTTGATATCCTAAACAAATCCCCTAAACCAAGTAGCAAGGCATTCAAAGTTTAGATGCATGCAGGGTGCCAGGGCCAGCTTTGCCCAAAAAGCTATCAAAGAAGGACTGCTATCAGGTGCAAGTGCTCAGCTTGCAGGAAGCGTAATAAAAAATTCAGATAATCAGTCATTTAAAAAAAAAAAAAAAAAGACTGTGAACAGATATACAAATATCCAATTCTTTTTAGGGACTACTTGGAATGCTGATCTCACTCAAACATGCTTCCCAACTTATTTTAAACATCTTACGTAATTGTATTCTGTTTTCAAGTTCCTGTCACTGCACAGAGGACCCTTTTGTGTAAGTTCATATTCAGGTCGAGTTCAGAGAGGCTTCATAGCCCTGTGAGACAGGATATTGTCCTTCTGCCAATGTGGTTTTGCCCCAAGCTGCAAGAGGGCTGAAGTAGCCATTGTAAGGGATCTTTGCATTTGTTATTGCTCACAGAAAGGATATTTTCAGCTAAGTAATGATACTGTATTAATTTTATATGTTGTAATGAGGAAATGGGTTGTTGTAAATAATGATAAGTGAATGATCCTGATTGCTTTTGTACATTTTGTTTGAAGGACTAAATATCACTTTGTAAACAAGAGTCCAAGCTTGATATGGTGAATTTTGGCCAATCCGGAAGATCAGGGGTCTGTCTGCATGTTTCCTTGGTGCATTTAAAATTATTCAGGGATACAGCAGTTGATGCCTGTCCAGAATAGTATTCTACCTTCTGCATATGGCCACAAGCTTATGTACATCACAGAACCACCAGATGCGTTATTAATTCACAGTATTGTTGCTGAGAACCTGGCAAAGGCAGCAAGGGGAAATGCTGAAAGTCCCCGTGCGGCTGGGGAGCTTTCTTCTGTGTACATCTTTGGGAGAGGCTTTTCTGCAGGCTGTCTCCCTTGCTCTCCGGGGCACTTTATATCAACTATTATGCCCTCTCTTAGGCTGCTGCTGCAGCTGCACGAAAGCCCCAGTACAACTGTTAGCTCCCATAGGTAGAAAAGTGAAGTAAGTCCTTAGCTCCATATCACAGGTAGGGCTAGTACATCCCCTATGAACATCTGGGCCGGTCCGTTTCATCACAGAAGTCATTGAGATTCCCTGGATTATTTCTGAGCTCGGTTAGAACCTGTCTTCTAAGATGGGCATCTCTTGAGGTGAAAAACACCAGAGACAAAAAATCCGTTAGAATTCTCAGCAAACTGTTCCAATGGTTGACTGCTTCTCAGCATTTACAGAAAATTGTACCACTCTACTCCAGTTTGATTTTGGTCAGCTTCAACATCCAGCGATTGGATCCTGTTACGTCTTTGTCAGCTAGACTGAAACACAAGCATCAAGTTTCTGTTTCACTGCAGATACTTTTGGACTGCAGTCAATACCCTTCTTATGTCTGATACACCAAACAGAAAAACTTCCTTCCATCTTTCATGCTATGCCACATGAATCTATTATTTTTCTGGCTCTTTTCTGAACATTTTCTGTTTACCAACACCCTTCTTAAGTACTAGAACAGGACAAAGTATTCCAACAAAAATTGTTTCAGTGCCAAATGTAGAACTAATTGTCTCAGTAGTCTCTAGAGCTTTCTCTTTGCACAGCCAAGAACTACCTGAGGCTTTTTGACCATAGCACCATATGCAGGAATTCATTCACTATTAACTTTGATGCCACTGTTACCTCTGCATCCCTTCATTTCCTCCAAATCCCTGTATCCAAAAAAAAAAAAAAAAAAAAAAGGAGTAAGAATCCCCACTAGCATCTTCTGTTCTTCCAGCAAAACACAAAATCCTGAAGATGAAAAAAATGCTAGAGCAGCACTAACTTTGCCCTAATATGGCTAGTGATTAGACCACATGAAATTGGTTGTAGCTGTATCAACAGACACGTTCAGAAGTGATCTGGAGTGATTTTGCAGAGCTCTAACTCTGATATTAGTGAAGCTTGGGAGGCCCTAGAAGAATGAGCACATGGAAAGCACAGCACACATGCCCTTCAGAGACCCACTAATCCATTAATCCTGCCTTGTATAAGCATGGCCAGTGATGGAGCCACAGGAGCCTTTAACATGGGGACCGCCTGCATGGGGAAAAAGGCGCCCTGTGGACTTGCTGATGGCAAGCTGGAAGTGCAGTGCTGAGTGATACCATACACACGTGTCATGGATGGAAAGGCTACATAATGCAGAGAAGGAGTAACGGAACTTGTGAAGCATCTATGGCATAAGCCAAATATTTTAAAAGACAGGTTCAAGAATGTTCAAAAGTAGAGTAAATCTATAGCATAGGAATATTATAGCATTACTCTCAGATGCCATAGTAAAGTTGTGTAAGCACAGACTATAACTGCTTGTTTTAAAGATGACCAGAGCCAAGATATACAGGGAACCTATGAAAACAAGCTGGAGGCTTAGTTTCCCCTAAAATAAGAGGTAGTGTTTTCTAGTGAACTGTATTTTGAAAACACCTTGTTCAAAGGCATTTCCCCCCAAACTTAGGGGTCCTCTCTCTTCTTTCTTGAGTGCTGATATTTGGTTGGCAGATTGAATAAACGGATAAAAAGGACAGGCTGCCTCCACTGCTCACAGATGTGTCACTTTATAGTTAGCCACAAAACACTTGTCTGCTTGCAACCAACAAAGTCATCTGGATTGCATCAGTGACTTATCTTTGTTGTTTATTACATCCCCAATCTTTTGGGTCATCTACGAGCTATGATTAATAACTCTGTAAATCTTTGATATCATTTAAAACAAGCATCAAATAACACATGGCCAAAAGCAATTCCTAAAATAATCCCCATATGAATGTACTTGCTTGTTAGAGTTCTCCATCTATGGTTTCATTTTGAGCTGTCAGCTAACCAATATTCTATTAATTAACAGGCCATATTGATTGAACTAGCATGATACTCAAAAACCGCAGCACTAAATCAAAATGGCTGCAAAAAGTCTAAGTATTACATAAACACTGCTATTACATAAGCATTCTTATTTTTATCAAGTGTGTTGTTCAATAAAACTAGGGTCAATGCATCTATTTTTCATATACCCACATGGATTGACATTAGTGCTACTGATTTCCTTTCACAGCTTACTGATAGGACTGTATGAGTTATCTCTTATTTCACCTTGATAGGCGAGATTGATGGGAAATAAATATCTGTGTTGTCTTACTTATCCCTTTTCTCTTACTCTAGCTATGTCAAGTCTTCCAGATTGCCTTTGTGTTTCTAGTTTATAAAAAGTAACAAACTGGAGAGCTGCTTAGTTAGTTTAAAAAGAGATAATGGAAGTTATCTGAACATGGTTCTTCAAACCTAGCAGGCCCCTGAGTTATTGCTGCGATGAAAAAATGGCTTCTACCCACATGTGCCAAAAGCACAAACACTCAGGCTTTCGCTTTTTTTTGTGTTTTCCTGGTGCCAATTCCACCATTTCTACAGATCCATATCATTGTAAGACACCCCTCCCTAAATATATCATTTCTAGTCATGAGGGCAGGCAGCTCGGGAGATGAATGACACTGTGTTCTCTGCAGACGTAATTGTCATTTACAGCACTGAGTCAGAGGAAGCAGTAATTCTGCATAAAATATTCCATCAGCCTGGCTGATGTGTTATCCCAAAATGGTGTGTTGAGGCAATGAAGAACAGTCACTTTTCTGAGCAACTATTAAAAGGGCAGAGTCAGCTTCAACTCCAGCCAGCTTATAAAAGTTAGTTAAAAGTAGTTCTACACTTTCCTACACATCTCCAAAATGACTTGTGAAGCTTATTTATAGAAACACGTGCCTTTACATGAGATGAAACCGTCTTAAACAAAAAGTCAGACACACAGAAAAGTGCAGGCAAAAGCAACCAGGGAAATATTTTTGTTCAGAATTACTCGAACAGCTGGTGTAACTCTCAATAAGAAACGTGTAGGTACATTGATCCTATGTTCCTTTCAGAAAGTGGCCTGTGGAGGGACACGAAGAAACAAGCTGTTATTCAGCTCAACTTCATTCTCTTAGACCCCAACTTCCATGAGATAACAAGCAACAACAAATTTAGCTGTTAGGTTAAGTTTATAGATACCAGTACTGTATCAATACTTTGCAAGGGACAGCAAAGGACTAACACAGAAACTTCCTACTCCATTCCCCTCTTTATTTCCATTCATCCTTCACTTTTTTTTTTTTTTTTTTTTTTAATATGCAAAAAGCAGAGCCTTCATCTTGCCTAGGACCAGTAATTCTATATATTTTCCACGTAAAGTAATTTTAATCATCCAACAAACTACAGCTGAGCATAAAAGGTTATTAGCATTTGTATTTTTAGGTATATTTCATGCAAAATGCTGTATGAGGCTTGTCAGAATCAAAGCTGGACATTTATATCACAATGCTCTAACGCAGCTAGGTAAGACCTATACAAATGATAGCACAACAACTTTTGGGGACATGAGCTCTAGATGAAGTACTAAGTTTGGCATAATGTTCACTCTGCAGGTGCTGAAGTTTATCATTACCCTCAATGTAGTCTTGGACATGATTTTTAGCTCTCAAGCCACTTTCACGCAGTTATCTCCTGAATGCTAGTTTCACTCTTGTGTTGGCAGATCCATACTGAGTGTGTCATGAATGTTGCCATGGTTATACTCCCAATTTAGTAAACAGTATGAAATAAACCCCCATCCAATGGCAATAATGGGATTGAGACTGATCTCCAGGCACTATTAAAGTCGTTCTTCTTCATTTACATTTCTTAAAAACCTGAGCAAACAGAAGTTGCCAGTGTTGGGGATAGCACTCCTTTCAAGAAGTGCTCAAAGTCAGCAAACAATTCTCCCCTCCTAGGTCCGTTGTTCCAGAGAAGCCAAGAGATTCCGATCGAAAGGAAAAAGTTGCTGTCCTTCCCGTAGCAAATGTGGTGACTGAGGCTCACAAGGACCAGATGGAGGTCATCACCACAGCATCAATTATTGGGAGAGGAAACTGCAACTTTTGTGAGACCCGGAGTTATTTTAGGAGGATTTTCCTGGTGTTAGGATCAGTCCAGGGTGGATCCAATTTCCTTGGCAGTAAATGCCGTTTGGAGGGTGGAGTTGGCAAAGGGCTGGGTGCTAGATCATCCTTCTAGTCTTGCCTGCATTACTTCTGCCCTTCTCTTCTTCCACTCCTAACCCATACCCTAGAGTCCTTATTTTCCTGTTAAAGAAAATATCCCTAGCTTTCCTAGAGAACATGAAGAACAGCCAGTCAACCACAGCTGGGGAACTTTTGTTTTCAAATATCAAAATCAAAGCCTTTATCTTTGCAAAGATAAGCTGAGAGGCCAGAAAAGGCTGCAAATTGATAAAGTACTGGCTGCCCAAGTTTGCATTTGGAATATTTCCATGACTGTGCTGCTGCCCTGAGCAAGGTGAAAGCTGGACAGCATCTGCCAAGCTTCACTGCTGCTACTCAACTACTGAAACCACAAGGGAACAAGCTGATGGTGGTGGTGGTGGCAAGGAAGCTTGGATGAGCACAGATGAAAGTCACCAACTTGGGACATTGGAGTGGCTCCTCCTGCCTCATAGTTTGGGGGCAGCAGTAACATGGCATCGGACCTTCACTGCAGCCATCACAGCTCAATAAATTCAGAGGCTTCAGAGGCCTGTCCATGCCCAAAACCTCCCTTTTTTTTTTTTTGGAAAGACTTAAAAAATATATTTTGCATGAACACACTGGATTTCTGTCCCTCCTGCTCATCGATTGCAACATCCCTCAGGTGACTGATGCTGACATGTGCCAAAGCCTGCGGCCAGCCTAACACAGTATCTCCTATAGCTGTGAAGCTCACCGCAAATAGAGCCTCTACCCACTGCTTTGGAAGGTCCCCAAGTACAGCTCAGCAGACAACAGTGCCTAGCAATAAGACAGATGCCCCACGAGTCCGGCCCAATTTATTCAAGCCAAGAAACATGGAGACATATTAAGTACCAAGAGGTCCCTTCCTTTTCAATAGTTAGAAGTGAGAAATACTGACAGATTTTTACGAATTTTAGTATCCCCACAGAAGAGGCTCAAAGCACGAACACTCTGGAAAAGCAGGAGGACCTTGTGCCAGTGTTATTCCTAGTGCAGTGGAGGCAGAACTTTCTGCCCATCTTAATCCCTGGAGCACAGAAGAGGAGAAAGAAGAATGTCCTCCCTTTCTATTCAGAGCAACTTTAAAAGTTAGATGCTGGTTAGCCACATGCCAGTGGAAAAAAAAAAAAAAAAATAAAGCCCTGCTCCAAGAGAGGGATTCCAATGAAACCTTTGAAGCTACTGAAGTAGAAAGGAGCACTGGCTTTTCCAACAAAGTTTAATTGCAGAGCTGCAACCACAGTTTATCTTCTGAATTTGATTACAAGGCTTAGCTGAGATATTAGCTCTGGTACAATTTCCAAGATTACAGAACAGGAAGAATATGACAAAATGTTGAGGGGGTATTAGTCAAGAGAAAGAAAAAGTGTAATGTATGTTTTACTCTGAGTTTTACTCGCTATCAAAGTATTGTCAAGGAGATATGGGAACGAGAAAGAAGTGGAAGAAACAAACAAATCTACAGAGAAAATACATACAGTCAGTGTAAAATGAAGTACAGGCATATCAAGATCACCCAAGGTACTCACTGGTAAAACTTGTTAGAAAGTTGAGTGCTACGGTGGGATGCAGCATTCCCCGGCTCAGTTACTTGGCTTTGTGGGAAGAGCAAGACAAAACAAACATGCCTTTTTCTAGCTAGCACTTGGCCTACACAAGATCTAGGACTTTTCTAAGCCCTGGGCCAAATGCCAAACTTTTTACTTAGCCTAACCCAGTCTGATAGAATACTTTTTAAGCAGCAGTTTCCTTAACGATGGAGTTGACACTAAATAAAGCTATGCAGCTACAGTAAGTAGAAAATGAAAATGGAAGAGGGTAAAAACAACTCCCCCAAAAGTTACACCCTATCATCAGGTCTTTACCAGCTGTTCTTGTGTGTTGTTCTCTTGGCCTAAATGAAGCTTAACACGATGGCAATTTTCTGCAATACAGAAAATCTCAGTCTTACTCCACAGAATGTCTGAATTACGAAGAAGCCTTTATATCCAAACCAGATAGGCTGAGGAGCAGAGTGAGGCTTTGGACTTCCTTAAACTGTTTTATGAAAATAAAGACTCAACTCACACAACCAGTGCTACTCACTGTGCCCTGCAATTGTGTCACAGAGCGGATACTGTGCTGCTTGGGCACCTTGAGAAAGAGGGAAGCCTAGATTCTGATACAGTGGGGAGGAAGAGGAAGGTTTTTCTTCCTGTGTGAAGTTCTGTGTGAAGGTTTGTCTGACCTGCACCTGGAGACACACTCAGTTATGCCAAACTATGACCACATTTGAGTGGCTAAAGCTGCACAACATGAGCCAGCTCTTAGACCTGTACCTTGCAAGCTTGTCTCTGATAGAGTCTGGAAAAGACTGCTCTACAAATCCAAACTGCATGTATCTCAGCTCCAGCAAAGCTATAGGCAGGTTTGTAATACTCTTCGAATATTTGTGAATCAAGAGCTTAACAAGTAGTAGGAATCAAAATAGCAGTGGATTGTTAAGAAAATATGTTTAAATCCAGCTCTTGCATGTTCCCCCTTTTGCCATAGACAATGGCTGGTGACTACGTCAGAGGAAGCAGACATTGTACCCAGCTTTTTAAAAGAATGGCGGCTGTTTAAACAGGAACCAGTTAAATACTGCTGAACAATGTCTGCCTTTCCTCTGCCTCCGTAGCTTCTGTAGGACCTCTGTAACCATCTGCAGCCAGCAGCACAGCGAGGCTCCTGGAAACTGGCACCATGTCTGTATGGCCCCAGGAAGCAGCTCCAGCCCTGCAGGGAGTGCCCCTTTTTGGGTTTGGGGCAGATTTAACCTGTTTAAGTACAGCTCTTCACCATCCCAAGTGAATCTGGGTTCAGACTTATGGAGATGGGAGGAGAAAGTTTTACATTTTTTTGTTCTCCCTCCTTTTTTTTTTTTTTTTTCTCTCTTTTTCCCTCAGATCTGTTCTACTAGCACTGAGTATCCTGGAAAAGGCACTTCTGAGTATTTTTAGTTACAGCTGTGCAGGTAGTTCCTTGCCAAGGGTGACCATCTGGGTAAGCAACAATTTTAGTTGCTTACTGCCATTAGTGGATTGAGGTTTTCATGCTCTTCTTTGAGCAGAGTTTCCAGCCCAGACTACACTGCCTGCCACAGCCCCGTGGCTATTGGGCAGGGTCTAACGCAAGGCAGTTTAAAGGGAGGAAGCTGGAGGTGCTATAAGTAAATTCGTTAGTGCAGAAAGCTTATCCACAAAAAGCCAATCCAATTATTTTTCCATTTAGACAGTTAGCAGCATAATTTTGACTAAATAATATTTCATTATCTGTACATTATATATGCTGAGAAGCTCCTGTAAAAGTTGGAAGACAGATCAGGAGCATTTTTCAACTGATTAACTTCTGAACTGGTCTGTCACATCTCAGATAAGCAAAACAGGGTGAAGCTTTAGGAAACTTGTGTTTTTACTCTGGGGGCGATTTCACAGACACCTTACCATAATTAAGTGCATGTACTTGCATTAAGGGGAGGAGAGAGAGGACCATACCTAGAGGGAGAAGTTTTTGGCAAACTTATATTGATCCTACAAAAATATATACCTTTAAAAATGGAGTTTACAAAATTTTGCAAAAGGAATAACACTATTTTTACTTTGAGAGTTCAAACATTTGGCAACCTGAATCTATAGGTCACAACAAATGTACAGTGATGTTAAACAGCATCCTCTCAGAGACAGAATTTTATACTTTAGATTTTTGCAAATATTAAAGAAAAATGTTAAAACTCTGAAGATAGGTGAGATGATCTTATTCCTTTATTTCAAGACTGAAATTCTCACCCTTCTAAATCAGTTCAACATGTTTAATTTTCAGGAGTCACTTGCACACTTTCTCAGTACTTGCAACAGTGATGCTTTTATCCCCAGTAACTCAGTAGAGAGCTTGACTGTCCCAAAAGCTATCCCAACACAAGGCTCCTTATAAGGAAGAAATAATTCATTCCCAGGGTCTATTCTCAATAAATGTAAACTGAATGTGCTCATTCCTTGAGGAAATACAGAGCAGTATTAATTCACATAGCTCTGGGACTCTAGCGCACACAATGCCCTCCCCTTCAGCCCATCTCAGAATGACTTCATAAGTCAAGTATCAAGCCGCAGAAAGGCAGAGGACATAGCAATGAAAGTCAAGAGGATTTAGCTCAAATTGTTTGTCTCTTTACACAGTTCCAGAAAACTGGTAATTCATGCTTAGTATTTTAAGTACATTTTCCTAAATGTTTTTAGACTAGCATCTGACTCTGGTTTTGGAATCATTGTGGAATTTAATTAGAATAAAAAGCAGTATTTTGAAAGGGCTCATTCAGTGCCATTAGTTTATTTTCACTTTAATGGAAGGACTCTAAAGTCTTAAAAGTGCTGGCAATATTTATCCTAGAGTGTTTGGTTTGATTTAAAAGGCTTTTGAAAGGCAGAATTTCTATTTTTAACTCAGAGGTAAAAATAGTTGCTGAACACAGTGAATAAAACTATTTAAGAAAAGATTAAAAAAATGAAGATATTGTTCAAATAACAGTATTTTTTTCACCTACAATCTTAAGATGATCACTTCATCAGTTCTCATCTCCATGGCTTCTTTTACCAAAGAATTTGCTAATTGTGAACTTCAAGCGGCTAACACAAAACATAGTGGTATTAGCTGCCTTTTCCTTAAAAAGGAAAAAAAAAATCTTTAAAGGAACAGGTTAAAAAACATGTGTTTAGCATTGTAAATTTACCTGCTTCAGTATACTGAAGTATACATAAGCCTTTCTTGTATTATTAAACTTTTAATTAACTCTTTTTCTTAAAGGCTTAGCTTTAAGAGAATTCTCCCAATTCCAGCTTCCTTTCCCAAATTATTTTCTCTGCACCTGTCCCCTGCCCTCCCCATTTAGAAATACTTTATGCAAAACATGAATTTGGACCCTTTTTCTACTTGAAGGCAGTAATGCCACTTCTCCTGTTAGTGGTTCTTCTTCTTATCTTTCCAGATAAGATTTAAGCACCAGGGTGATTTGTGTTGTCTAGCACTCAGTTGTATGAAATCTAGAGTTTTCTGCATACAGATCATTTTTTATTTCATACAGAGTATGAGATTTTTCTTTTAAAAAAGCAAAACCTATAAAATACCTTGTATGTGTTACTGCACAAATGAACAAGTGGCCCCGAGCACTGCAACTTTATTGAGGAGCTGAATGGAGCTGTTGCCAATGCTCTGTCTGCAAGCAGCTCGCAGAACACCTTTGGCCAAGTGTGGGATGTTAGCCAAGCTCAGGTTGCTGTTCTGCGGCCATTGTTTCCCCTGCGTAACTTTGCAATACAGCCCTCCTAAAGCATGAAGCAGGAAAAGAGGACCTCAGTCAGGTCTCCTCACAAAAGAACATCTACTGAAAGACAAACTAGCTAACAACAGATTTAAGTACATTTATGGCATGGCTTTAACACACCTTGATTTCTTCCCTGGGATTCATGTTCCTCGCCAGTTGCCTTCAGAGAGTTAAATGAACTCAAAGGCAACTGTGGCAGGACAGAAGAACTCCAGCTTAGACAAAAACGTGCGAACTCTCGGTGCTGCTGCTGGTGTTGGGGGTACCTCAGTGCGGAAGGAGCCAGGAGGAGTGTACCTCATGCTTGCAGCATAACCTCGGGGACAGAGACGTGCTTACTTCTTCATTTACTCTCTAGCCCAGAAAAGAAGAAAGTGTCAGCAACATCCTGTGTAGCTACTAATATTCATAGACCTAATGGGAAGCTGCTATTCCTGCTGAGCGGTGGATGAATGAAGCAGGTGCATCTATGGGCTTTTTGATCTCTGGGATTATTTTTTGTTAATTCTTTTTCCCAGATCTGAAAAGGTAGAAAAAAATTGACTCATGGGCTACTTTTGCTTGCCATAGATACTTTTTTTCTCATTGGCACACTCCTTATTTCTCAGTTTTTAGCTTGCTTTTAGCAGAAATTATGCTCAAAAAACACAGAAGAAAAATTGCTTCAAGGTGTGGAGAACTGTTAACAAAGATGGGAGCAAAACTAAACACATAGTTCCTCTGCTTTCAGACACATAAATTTATAGGCAATTAGAGTTACTCCTTTCTTATCTTCTACATTCTCCTTCTCTCCTTCCTCTGAAATACTGAACCCAATACTATTTTAATGACAAAGAAAACACAACGTCCTCATTTCTTGCCTGCAGTGTTCGGGCTCCCAAATACCCCCAGGTGTACTCAGGTTAAATATATGAATGCAGTAGATTCCTTGGAAGATATGTGCCCCAAATGATGAAGAGCTAGTTGACATCCTAGCAAGGTGTCAGCAAATGTGGAAACCAATGCCTCAAGAGTGACCTTGGTCCCAAGGTGCTACTTGGGAAGCACCTTACATCAGTTTACACCCATTTCCCTTCCAGAAGGCAACTTGCATGAACCCAAAGTGAAAAAAAAGAAATAATAAAACAAGAAAAAATAAGGTATGCGAAACGTAGCTCAGACCTCGTCTCTTAGTTTGTAGTTTAAACATCTTGGTTTAAAGTCATTAACTGTTTTCTTAATACAAATGACAGTAACAAAAAAAAGTTCAATTGCTAAACATAGAAAAATTCTTTTGGGAAATTAGAAGTCGATACTAAGAACTCAGTAAGATAATGGAAAGCCAGTACTTGTGTACAGTAAGCCACTGTCACGTTTTCCATTTTTTCTAGAAATCTAAGCAATTTTATAAAGTTGACGGTTTTTATCCATTTATCCATTTTCCATTTTTTCAATGGAAAATGCAGTTTTGGCAAAACTATTCAATCACCTGTTCAAAAAAAAAAAAAAAAAAAGTGTGTATATATATACACATATATTTCTATACGTATTGCCCTAGTCTAGCTTTCAGGTGAAAACAAAAATAGGTCTTAAGTTTCAAGTTAGCTTGATGTTATCTGTATTTCTTGGCACAGTTTCAGCACGTTCCCCAATGGAGCCATCTCCCCAGCCCTGGGTGCACCTCCCTGTGCACTTTGCATCATGGAAAATGTAGTCCCGCTGCATGAGCTAAACCATGCGAGCAAATGAAGCAATGAGGCACTCGAGTTATGGATTTGGCACAATATGTCAGCAACTGATACTGACTGCTAAAAGGAAGCAAGCTATAGTCTTTTTTTTCCACTATAAATTGCTAAATATAGATAGATAGATAGACAGAGCGGTAGATTTTAAGGTGAGGTTTATCAGAATGTTTAATTCCATTAAAAAGAGGAAAAGTTGACTGCTCTAAGCCAAGGTTATTTCAAAGCTGCCCTTTGTAAAGGGAAAAAATGCATTGACTTTATTAGTTAGCCGTAATCTTTCCTGCGTGTTATTTCTTTGGTATTTCCCATCACCCCAGATGTAAATGTGCCCAGAGCTATGTCCACTATACCCAGTGGGGGTAATGCCACCCAGACTTCATTTGGCAGTGACTCTCTCCTATTTGGGGGCCTTATATCCCGATTTCGAGCCTACTGCTGCATTTCCTTTCTCAAGGAAGGCCTTGCATTGAGCATGGTTTTCAGGTGGCTTATTTGAGTGGGTTCTGAATTAAATAAAAAAAAATAAATCGTTTTTACTCTATGCACTGCAGAAACTGCGAGCATCACACCCATGCCCCTCCCACCTCCCCCGGCTAAAAATTAACCAGAACAGATGGTTGATGTCAGTGATATATATATATATATATAATATATACACACATATATTTATATGGTTCTTTCAACACCAAGGCAAACACAATATTTTAACTGCGCGCAATTCACTCACCACGGGCGGCGGCACCGAGCCCGTCTTCACCTTGGGCTGCCGCGCCTGGAGCTCGGGCTGCGGAGCGAGGTGGCAACGTCCACCCGCGTAACGGCCGCGCAACGGCCGCCGCGGCGCTTAACGGCCGCTACCGTAGTATCCCTGATAGACGGGGCGGCGCTCTTCGCGTCACGCGTGGGAGAACCGACCCTGCGGCAACCTGAAAGCGGATTCGCCCCACGAGGCCTCGCCCAGGGCTGCCTCAGTCGCGCGTGGGAAAAGCGACGCCGGCCTCCTGGAAGGGAGAACGGCTGAAACGGGCTTCCCCAGGAGCCCGGGCCCTTCTCCGCCGCGAGCCGGCCGGGGGCGCCTCTCACCTGCTCTCCGCCGCCGTCCCGCCGCAGCCCGAGCGCCGGCAGCTC
>VZSV01000003.1:10598496-10628394 GCA_013398735.1 Nothocercus julius
CGGCCGCGGTTTTATTCATCTGCTCAACTTTGCTGCGAGTTTCCTCGCTGGGAAGGGGCGCGCAGAGCTGTGGCTCCCGCGCCCCGGCTGAGCGGCTTTGGCAGCGCTGCGGGTTTCCTTTTCTTTTTTATTATTATTTTATTTTTTTCCTCCCCCTTGCTGGCGCTTGATTCTGTTTGCAAGCGATGAGGAATGACAGGAGTGCACACAGGGAGGGTTTCTTGGCTGATTGCGTCTGAGGCAGGAATTCGCTGTGAAAATACAGCCAAGGGGTGATAAATAAAAGATGCTGCCTCCTCCGGGAGGCAGGCACCCAGCGTGGGCTCCGCTCCGCCAGCCCCCGGCGCTGGGATAGGCCTCCCTGAGCGCCTGGGAGACGAGAAGTAACTTCTCGTATGGCCTCGGAGAGGGGGCACTGAGTAATGTTGGCAGAGGTCAACGTGAAGAAAGAAAATAGGCACAAACATGCCTTGAGTGCTGCCTGCTGCTCCTGGAGCCCTTGAACACATTCCTGACAAGAGCTATACGTGGTGCCAAAATATGCCTGGGAGCCTCTTCTGGAAAGCTGTGAAGAAAGAATGGGACCTGGTGATCCCCAGCGTGCCCATGTCCCTGATGGAGGCTCTTGGCTTGGCTGGAGGGAGCAGCGGGACGAGCGCTCCGGGCGGGTTGGCTTCCCGTGGGAAGCTCGGGGTGTCCCTGGGGTTCAGCCCGGATAGCTGTGTCCGGGGGGCTGGTGAGGGCTCTCGCCAGCAAGGTGGACGCTCTTGGGAAGCGGGAAGGCGTGAGTGTGAGAGCGGGCTCGGCTGAAGTGACCTGCACTGGGTGGGGAGCGGGTGCCATATAATGCAGCTCAGTGTGTAGCATTGAGGGGAACTGAGCGCTGAGTTCATACAAGTGCATGTTTAGCAACCATATAAATGTGAACTTATGTTCTTTGCAGTATGAGTAATGGAAACTCTGTCAGTGTTTACTATTGTGCTATGGAAAAGTGTGGTTATTGGACCAAGTACATTTTATTATATATCAATCCTAACAGCCTTACTTGTTAGACTGAGCATTACTCTAAACAGGGAGTGTAGGGCTTGATATCTGAGGGGGATGCATAAATTTCATTTTTTAGTGTTAGTTAATAGGACTATTTGCTTCTGCATTTTATGTTTTGTGATCTAGCTGTCTAAAACGGTTGAATCTATCATACTAATTCTTAAGCAGCAGAATTCTTAAAACCTGGATTTTACGTTCTTTTTCTAGAACTCTTCCTCTCACGCTACTTCATGTTATCCCTTTAACTTTGGTCTCCCATCTGAAGTTAGTAGGAAATCTTAAATAAAAGGAAGATAAGACATTAGTCATACATGTAAGTTTTAATAATGAGGCAAAGAAGCTGTCCGCTAGTGCATTTTGAAGTTAAATGATGATGCGCCAGCGTAATAATTAGTGTCACTTCATTTTGAAAGATTTTTCCCAAAAGAAGTTGATTTAAAAACTCTATTTGCATCAAATTTATTGATGGCCTTTTTCACTTCTTTAGGTGGTATGTTTGAACCAGACAAAGGATTTTTTTTTTTTTTTTTTAGCCTATTTAAAAAAAATTCAGAATTCAGGCTTAAAAAAAAAAAAAAAAAAAAACCTTTTCAACTATATAAAACAAAGCTTTTCTCCTACTTGTTTTCCACTTATTTCAAGCTCAATATTTTTGGTGAGAATTGCGGTCTAAAACACAGAGGCACTTTGAGCAAATGCAGCAACGTGGGAGGAGAATTGGAGATGGCCTGCGCTCCGTTTGGCCGCGTTTCCGCAGGTGCCTGGAGTGTGTGGCCCGTCCCAGCCGCCACGGGGTGTGTTTGGCCTCTGAGGTCAGTCCCGAGTCGGGGTACGATGCGCCGCTGTCGTCACGGCGGCCGCCGCAGCGCTCGGCAAGAGGCGCGATCCTCAACGGCGCAGCTGACCGGGCTGGGGCCCTGCGTGCACCTATTTTGGGAGGAGGAGGAGGGGGACAGCCCTGTGCGTGCTTGCACGGCCCTGCCTGGGGAGACGGCGCTGGCTGCGCTGGCACTGAGCTCCGCTTTGCCGCGCTTGCTGCATCACGCTGGCCGTTCGTGGCGTCACGTAGGTCCCCGTAGGGTCCCCGCTGCGGTGGGAGGTCGGCTCCGCTCTGCCGCGTAGCCCTTGCTCGTGCCGGCCGGCGTGGGAGGCGTCGCAGCCCTTCACCGGCAGCGTGGGGCTCTACAGCGCCAGCGGTTGTGCCCCTCAGGTATGGGTGGCACGGCAGGGAGTTGGAGGGCAGGACTTGCTCGGGAGGGAAAAATGCAAAGAACTGATTACACGAGGGCTTCCATGGCTCTGGAGTTTAATGTTAATATTGGGAGCTAGGAAAAACCCTGCCTTGCCCCTGGAAGACGGTTCAGTGAACGTATTTGTCAGGGTGGAACTGTGGGTTTGTGTTCCTGATCCTACAGGTGAGATGTGATTGGGGGATGTAACTAAAAAGGAAAATTTCTCAAGTGTTAAGTAATTGTTGGAACTCTCTGGATGTTTCCTTAGTTGATTTTCAGATGAAGCTAAAGGATTTGTGATTTCTTTCTTTTTTTTAAGTTTTCTTTAAATGAGAAGTATTTATCTTCCTACTCAGGTCTTTTTATCATCTAGTGTTATAGCTAATTATTCTTTTATTTTTCTTTCCTTCCTCAAATATGAGCTTGGTAACTTTTTCCAGAACCAGGAGAAGCCCTCCTTTATTTATTTTTACCAGGAGCAGGAATCTTTAGAGGACTATGCTGGTTACTGCTCTCTGTCTTTCTGATTGAACGCGATCTGTGTTTGTTGTGATCAGCAACTTTCAGACTCTTTCCAAAGACGATGATTCAAGTAAATCTTTTTTGTTCTTTGTACCCATCTTTGCTCACCTGAAATTGTGGAGCAAGCAAAGCAAGTGGAATTCGTTTCATAAATATAATGCTTAATTGTTGTAGCGTCAACCGTATTGCATGAAACACCTTTCCGTTGATGAAATGACACTGTGTATTTTAGCAGAGCTGGCTTGAACACCCATGTTCTGTGAATGGAAATGCTCCCTTTGGCAGACATCGTGTTCTCCTCTGAACCATGCACCTGACTGTTGATGAAACCTGTACATTATGTAGATTTAGTAAAACAGTTTTTTGAATATAAGTAGTGCTAAATGGCATGACTCAACTAAGGCTGCCATTCCTGGAGTTGTTTTGCATTTACTTCTTGGTGTCCTGTGGTTCTGAACGGTCGTGGAAGGGGTAGTGACTTTTCCAAGGGGAGAGCTTGTGTTGACCTTCTTGTCTTCCTCAAATAGGCCGAGCTGGTTGTGTCTGCTGACTTGCCAAAGAAACAACCAGGGTTTCTTAGGCAGTTGGCCTGATGTTGGGGTTTGGTTAGGAATGTATGACTAAAACAAGTAATCCAGAATTTGTTAATACAATATTGTGGTTGGGGAGTAAACAAATGATGTCTGACTTCTTGCTGGGCTTTTTTTTTTTTTTTTTTTTTTTTTTTTTTTTTTTTTTGAATAGCTTCCAGGAGTATTACAGTCTTGAAAAAATGTCTGCAGTGATTCCAGTTTCAGTTCACTTTACGAAATATCTCCCAGTATTTCTGAGTTCTGGAACAGAAACCAATGAACTCATTTTAAAATAAATCTCTTCCTGAAGGAGAGAGATCTGAATGCATTCCAGTTTCCTTGTTAGAGTTGGAATGCAATGCATTAATTAGGGGACACGCAAGCTATTTTCAGTGTGTATGCATGTGTGCCCTAATGTACTATTCTTGACCTTGAATAATTTCTTTGGAAACCTTAAAGTTTTCTTTCAAGACCAGGCTACTTGGAAAACTAATGAATCGGTTCATGCTTTTAAAAAATCTTTCCTGAAGTATCAAATCTGAATTTCAAGAGAAAGTATTTTAGAGATATTACAAAAGGTAAAAATAAAACTGTCTACTCTCTTTCTTTGTCACTGTTAGTGTGGACTTATTCTTTAAAAGGACAGTGTTTCTGCTTCCAAGTAACTCTAGAACAGAAGTAGTAATGATCTGCCAATCATTTCCCATTAAAATATTTAAAACACAGGCACCTTTTATAGAAACATTTATATTGACCTAAAAAATAATAAAAAAGTCATTATTTGTTTTATATCCATTGTTATGTTTCTTATATTTCATTTCCTCCCTAATTTCAAGGCTTTCTTCACTTCCAAGTAAACTATTTTCACTTTCAAGGCTTGCTTTCTGTTTAGGAAAGTGATTCCATCGCCACGTACGGTCAGATGTTGTGGTATGCAGCAGTCCTGAACAGGAGCCAGTTGTCATGCCAGCAGCTGAGGCTTTTTCCCTCCATTCTCCCCTTCCTTCCCCCACCTCCTGTCTGACTTTCAAAGATACACAATTAATTAAAGGCAAATCCCTATGTCAGGATAGGCTGAAAGCTCTTTCAAAGTCAGCGCTGGACAAATTGGTTCCTTTAAAAATCCCTACCTACTCCTCGGTACTATGGTTTGTCATAGTACTTACTATTTTTCTTAAAGCTGTTAAAATGAATCTTTCTATAGAACTGGGTGACAGCTGTTAATGTGAAATTAATCTGTGTATTATGGGAGGAAGTGTATGTTTACTGGTGAAAGATATAGTGCGCTGGATTACGCAAAAGGGTCCATCTCTATGGATTCTATTTTAGTGTAACCTCCTATCTAGGTAATAGTCATGTCAAAAAAGAAAAAACCCTGAAGTTTTTAATAACAAAATACTGCTGGTTGTTCAGGAATGTAGTTGACACCCTTTAACTTTTGCTCTTTCTCAGATTGCCACTGGGGACTAAGTGGGAGAATTCAGTGCAGTTTAAAAACAAAAATAAAAGCTATTTAACCTGACAAAAGCTATCCTAATTTTTGAGTATGCTGTCAGTGACAGGAACTAATTTGAAATTTTGAAGAGCTTTCATCTGTAACAAGGGCACAGATTTAATGTGAATTCTGATTGCCTGGAATGCAGTCAGCCTGAGAGCATGTGAATACTTGAGCACCGTCCAACAGCTACACTTGTTGTTCTGGGGGATCTGACTCCTCGAACTTCCCGTTTTTCCTCTTGCTTTACTATCTGAAGGGCCTATGTAAAATGCTGCTCTGTGCTGGCTGTGTAGGTAGCTCCTGACACGGCTCCATAACCTCCGGTGACCTGCATCTCCGGAGCTCTGGGTGCCGAGCGGTGCTTTGCTCTGTGCCCGTTGCGGAGCCTTCCGTGATGGCCTCCGAGGAGGCCTCGCGCGTGGCCTTCGCCGCGGTGGCCACGCGTGCCGAGTCTGTCCTGGCGTTGGCCCCACCACTGAGGGCCGGGATGTCATCTGTCTGGAAATAGCTTTTTCCTGAGTTAATTCTGCAGATGTGTAAGGAGGGCAGGGGAGTGGAGCCTGCTCATAGGAACTGAGGAGCAGAGGATTCCTGTGTGGTTAAGTCAGAACCGATAAAGGCCTCGGGTAGGAACTTCGAGCTTTTACTGAAGGCTTCTCTGATTCGACACAGCCGTGTAGGCCAGAGTGTCTCTTGCTGTAGACTTTTTACCTACATTTGATTAAACTCTTCCAAAAACTGAAAAAAAAACCCATGTATGGAGGAGGAGAATCGTTACCTATATTTCAAGTCCATTCAAAATAACCGATGTGCTCTATCACCTACTTTAAAAAGGCAAGCCTTTTTTCTTTTTCCATTCTAACTCTCTATTCCTTGTTGCAGCCGAGTGCATATGACAATTTTTGAAATAGCTGGAAGACTTTTGCTTTGCAAATGCATGGGCAATGGCTGCGAAGGTCTGACGTTAATTGGAAGGATGCTGTAAGACCTGTCAGTGAGCTTAAATGCACACGAGTAGAGCTAGCTGATCAGATAAATCGGAAGCTCATTTACTGAATTAATGTGCTAAAAATTCTGGTGACTTACCTTTTGTCCTGCTTTATTTAACAATCTGCCTGTTTACATAAGTCATCTTTCATTATTAATTGGTGTCAGACCTCTAATACATTATGAAAGTGTCTAAAAATATGTGGGGGAAAAACACATAATAGGAAGAAACTCACAGAAGTAGGCGTTAATATATCTTTATTGTGACTTTCTCTTTTTTGGGCCAAAAGTTAATTACATCCAAGCAATCATTTTAAAGACTGAGAAAATCAAATGTTGCGGAGCTGTATGACTTCTGAGAAAGGAGACACTTTGTTGTACGTGTGCCAAGCTGAACTGCTAACTGGTTACTGACAGCCGGTAGTAATGCAAATACTGTGCAGGAACTGCGCAGGAATGGTGTAGCTGACTACAATGTTTAATTTATACTGACTAATGATAGAAAGAACACTTGACCATCGAGGCATTTAAAATTGGATAATCAGTTATAGAGTGTGAGATGAATTTACAATTTGTAATATACTAGATAGATCAAGTTCACATGTGCTCCTATTATGTTCTTGTTTTTAATATTGAACGTGTGTTAAAAGCAAGATGTTTGGTAAAGGTTTTTATTGGCACTGGCTCTTTTGGATTTGTGCCCTTTTGCTTAAGTTTAACTTTCCCTGTTTCATGCTAGTGCCTTGTCTTTCTGTGTGCTGAGCACAGAGGCAGTGCTAACTTTTCTCAGATCAGCTTCTAGTTTACCCGTGTCAGGAGCAGCTGGTGAGTCATTTTGATTTTTAATTTTTAGGTTCAGCTTTGATATTTTGGCCAGTCTAAAGTTCATGGAGTGTCAATCCGTGTTTGGTGATTAGTGATGAGCTTGAGAGTGCATTTGTGGAGAGTATAAATAAGTGCAAATAGCATTGTCAGCAGGGTTTCATGTGCTTGGTGGCAGGTCATCCTTGTCAGTTTGGTTTTGGGCATAATGTAATGCTGGATAAAACGTTTGTGATTAGCCAAAATGTTCACAGTACTGTTCCTGGTGTCTTCTGGAAAGCAGGAGTTGTAGTGATGTTGCATGGAGGATCTCACAGTAAGCTGTTGGTGACTTGCACTGCAAGTAGCAGTAGTAGTAACCAAGTAGCCTCAGTCAAGTGCTGCTTTTCCCCCTCTTTTTTGTGGAATACATTGTGCTGCTTTGGGCACCTGAGAAGTTGTCTTGAAAAACCTCTCATTTGAGTCCTTGCCGAGGTGGCCTTGGTGACCACACTGTGTGACACATGATGCTTCACAGCACTCCACTCCTGCTCCCCACCAGCTTTACCAGTCGAAGAACAGGGCAGAATTGATAGGTGAAATGAATTGTTCAATATGCTGACTAAGGAAGGAATCCTGGAATGCTTTTATTATGAGAAACTCTGGTATGACCAGTGACAACTGGGACAACTGGCTGTATTGCTGCTGTTGTGGATGCAAAATGAGACTCAGTTTCTCCATTGATTTGGGTTGTAAACTGAAACCTTGCAGACTGACTACAATTAGTGTCTTGAGATTAAAATATCAAGTGCCGGATTTAGTGTAGATATATTCCATAAAAGCTTGGCGCTTCAATTTTGCTTCCTACAGTGCAGAGGGATGAGGACAATATAACATGCATATCTGTGTGTTTAAGCTCTTTGTTCTTGCAAGATATGAGAGCCATCATACAGTTCTCCTGGTTGAATCCATATGCAGGAATGAACAGAGATGACTCCACATGATGGTGCTACTTGGAAATGGGGGACAGGGACTAGAAGTGGCACTAGATGCAGCAGATGCCTTGGTAGTCTCATGGGATAAGGAAGCTGACAGTTAACTGATTAGTGCTGGTTAGATATTTTAGAAGCAATGTAGTGCTTAGCTTTACTAGCAGTTTTTCCAGTGATCAAACTTTACATTTTGTCATGTACCCTGGCAGTAACTCACAGGCATTAATTTCTAGTTATGTAGATGGTAAGGGTAAGTGACTGCTTGGCAGGAGTGAGGAAGCATTTAGGAGTGAAGAAGAGTTTGGCACATGCTTCTGAAGAGAAGAAAGATAATAAAATGCAGGGCTGACCTTTATGGATGGAGAGCTAGGAGAAGTGGGGAAGTGATGATATCTGCAGTAAGGGAGAGCTCAGAGCTCCATAGATCCTGGAAGAGCTGTGTTTAGGGAGGATACTGTCCAAAGGCTGCTGCATCTCATCTCCTTGCAGTGGGTTTTGGCAAAGATTTGGAAGCTGATGGATTCTTTCCTACAAAATGAAACGGAGCCTTCAAAATGGACAGCAAACGGGCAAGCTTGACTGTCATGTAGTATTTGAAGCCATAAAAGGTGCTTAGGATTATAATTTGGGTCTTCTGTATGTTTTCTTCCATTTGATTTATGAAACTGAAATTGGGATGTAAGGTATCTAGCACTGAGGAAATATCTGTCCTTTCTTAGGAAGTGCCAACTTTCTGTTCCCTCTGCAGGGCGCTTGTCAGGCGCTACTTCCAGTTTAGCACAAGTGGAAACTGCTCTTGGCTCACAGAGGCTCTGTAGTCACAACAGTAACAAAGCCATTGGCTTAGTTTTGTGTAACTTCTTGAAACAGATTTATTCGTAGGGTTACGTGTATGTTGATGGGATCCCATATAGAATAAAACTAAATTTGTTTTAGTAAGAAGTGTAGCTAAACTGTCTTCCAGTTCTCTGACAGTTCTTTTTGTTTTAGGATCATATATATATTCCACAGGCTTGAAAGGAAAGGCTTATATTTGTGCAGGAGAAAGAGGGATAGGGAAGGGTGCTGATGTAGCCAGAAAACTGAGCACTGCCCATACAGAGCAACCCTGCAAGGAGCAGGATGGCAGTAAGATCCAAGTTGCTACTTCCTGATTACTCACACATGTGAAACGATAGCTAGTGAAATGTTAGCCTGGATAAATGGAGGGAGATGTGAATCATGGGCGAGTGCTTTAGTGAATCCCTGCTTTTAATGAGGTCTGCCTTCCTCTCCCTTCTTGAATAACAAACGGAAGTTAAGAGGTAGGGACAACTGTTGAGAAATGTCTATTGAAAGGAGGAAGCAGAGGAGGGTGACTGTGCAGTGAGACATAAAGCTGTGATTTTTAGGAAGTACAGAAAGAACCGCAAAAGGCAGTAAAAGTCAAAAGTTCTCGGAACTCTTCTCATCAGCCTATAGAAGCACTAAAAGGTGGAAGGATCCACGTCCTGAAACGTCGCATCCAGAAGGATGTTTGCTGGAGATGTCAGTGAGGGCAGCCACAACGGGTGCCCTTGCGCTGGGGCCAGAAGATGTGCAGCGCTAGAACCTCGTGCCGGGCCGGGCCCTCGGGGTCCTTGGCCGCTGGGCAGTGCCAAGGCAGAGCGTGGTGTGAGGAAGCTGGTGTGACACGGGCCCCTCTGACGGGGGGTGCCTGGAGAGTGGTGGGGGTGAGCGATGCGTGCAGGCAGCAGCGCAGAAGGGCTGTGCTGGCGACAAATATGTAGTTTAGTGGCAGGCAGCAGGAAGGGCCTGCGTAAGTACAGTGCGCGGGTATCTGCAGGGTGGCCTGGAGGTGACGTGCCCTGAGCTAGACTTCTGTGACTCAGCCTTCAGTGGGTGGCTTGGGTACCAGTAGCACAAGTCAGCAGGAGGCTGTTGAGCAGAGGCTGGAGGTGTCTTTGCTGTGTCCCCCGCAGGGCTCGCTGCCGTCCCGCGCCGCTGGCAGCGCCTGAGCTGCTCCCTGCGCAGGCGGGAGGGCTGCCAGGCCTGCGGTCAGGCTGCTCTCACAGCATCACGGAGTGGCTGGCGTTGGAAGGGACCTCCAGGAATCATCTAGTCCCACGCCCTGCTCCAGCAGGGACACCTAGAGCACGGGGCACAGGGTGGCAGCCAGGCGGCTTTGGAAGTTTCCCAGTGAACCGGATATGCTCTGAGCAAGAGGCTGTTGTGGAGCTTGTGGACAGGCCGCTCTCGGCGCGCGTGGCGGCGGTGGCCGCGTGTCCAGCCGCGTGGTGGCTGCGGCGCCGCGCGGGCCCCGGGGCAGCGGGCAGGGCGCTCGCTCCTCTCCAGCAGCCTCCTCTGGCCAGCGTGCTCCCTCCTGTCACTAGGTGAACCCTTCTGAGGACAGGCTCCGAAACAGGCCCATCAAAATAAACGCGTCCCATTGTGAAATACTCCAATCATGAATATGGTAAATGAAATAACTGACTCATGTACTGTGCTCTGAGTCACTGCTCTGTGCCTCATTGTGTAACCCTTGGAACAGAGAACGCATTGCTGTGTTTATAAGCATGTGTTCTGAAAAGGCTTCATGATTCCCATTTTCCGGCCTCACTCACTGCGTGCACTTCATGCTAAGGTCTCATGTTTTCTGTAGGCTGCCTTCGAGGCGGGCTCCTGTCAAAGGGACGTTGCCTTCTCCAGCTCTCATGGTGCTGCCAGGGTTCACAAGCTGCATGGAGAGCCCGAGAGAACTGGCTGGTTGAGGGCTCAGGTTTCACTAGGTGAGTTTTACCTTGTAGATTGGCCATGTAAATGCTATTGTTGATTCAAGGGAGAGGAAATGGGAAGAGGGGATGCAGGAAAGCGTGAGAGGATCATGAAGCCCTGGCTGCTGCCTGGGAAGGAGATGGCTGTCATGCCTGGGAATTTGCTCCTGGCAAAAGGTGACCTGATTGTTCTAGAGACTGGAATGGATGTGATGTGTGTTGGGCTTGTAAGAGTGGGGGTAAGGGAGATCCATCTTCCACACCTATTCATTCATAGTTTTTTTTTTTTTTTTCTCCCCCCCCCCGTTAAAAAAAATCTTTGACTTGAGAGGTGAATGTGTGGGTGTGTTTTTCCATCTTCTCCCCTGTTTTTTCCTTTTCTTACCACAATGGGTAAAAAAGCCAGACAAATGTTTACCTGAATAGTACAAGAAAAGGGAAAGAAAATACTGATTTGCTCACTTAGTCACTTATTTCTCCATTTACTTTTGCAACAGCTGCTGCCTTTTCCCCCTTTCCCTGCCTCCAAGCTCAAATGTTGCCTGTGCTGGTGAGACAGAACTGAGTTTCATCATACCTGGGTATGAGAGACTTTCAAAGCAATTTTGCCCTCCCTATTGTTCCCTGGTTGTTTGAATGATGACCAGGTTGCATGTTTCCTATTCTTCATTCATAGCTGTTGACTTAAGTTGCTAAAATCAGTGTTAACAGCTTTTTGTTCTGTTAGCCTGGCCAAACCCACATAGCTCAGAGGGGGCTGGATTCTCCTCTTGCCTCCTTAGGGCACCTCTGCAGCCTCACTGAAGCCTGTAGGGTTAGCAGAGACTTTATCTGCTGTGCAGATTCCTTATTCCAGGTAGGAATGCCAGTAATGGAAGGAAATGGTAGTGTGACATAGATCTCAAGCTGATGGGCTGGTACTGGGGGCAGTGCTACTGCTTGTAAACTGAGATGTTTTGATATGGACCTCACTGAGAATCTAAAATAGATTTTTTGAGGGGGGGAGTCGCTTTCCTTGTGACTTCCCATGTAAACTAGCATTTGAGCAGGATGTTGCTGCTTTGGTGCAAGGACGGAGAGCTGCTCCTAGATGGGAGTCCTGTTTACTGACATGACCTGTCTTCAGGACTGAAGCAGATGTGTGATTTATTCGAGATGGATGTAAGGCAGAATGGAGCATCCCTGTTGCAGGGGCTCTGACGGGGGGCAAGAAGGGCCCTGAAAGCCCTATTGTACATGGAGAGGAAGAGTGGAGCAGGAATAGCTTCCCTTCCTAGTGAAGAGAAGAGATGAGGTGGAGCTGTGCGTGTCTGTGTGGGTGGGATGGGATGCTCTGGCTTTCCCAACCGCCTGGGCTGGGGGAGATGAAAGGTGTTGACTGACTCTTCCTGTTCCAGTGGGAACAGTGATCCAGGTTACTCGCTTTCTAGAGCCCTCCTATAGCTCTGCCTAGGGGATGGGGGCTCTGCCTGAGGTCTTAAGGCTGCATGGGTGAGAACCTGGTCCTTAAGCTGTGCAGTCCTTGGAGTACTTTGCCTTTCCTGGTTGCCTGCTGCTGGAAAGCAGCCTGCGTGACCTCCCGTCCTGACTGAAGTGTCTAGTTTCCTTCCTAGCCTCTGCAGATGGTGTTTATTGTCATTAATGTATGTGTTTATCTAAGCTTCTAAACCAAATATATTCTCATTGGGGAATGTGCAGTTTATTCAGTCTTATCTTTCCTGCTCCATCACTGCGCTGCTGACTTGCTTACTGAATTAGATGGTGATTCTCTAGCAAATCATTCTAGGCTGATCACAGGTGCTTAATGTCTCACTTGTGAGACCACCATGATTTCTGCAAGCCAGGTTCCCTAAAGGGATGTTAGCTTGAACCTTCCTCCACTTAGAGCTGCATACGCTGAAGTGGTGTCCCAATTAGGCTGGTTTCACAACTGTCTTCCTTTGAACCCATCCTCTTCTGCCCCCACTCCCTCGTTACTGTTTTGAAGACAAATACAATGAGGGGAGACTGTCTGTTCAGAACAGTGCACTGAACGATGTGCAAAGCATCATTGCTCACATAAAGCTAGCACAGGAGAAGGAGCAATCCTGTGAGTAACGCAAGAAGTTCTCTTAACGCAATCAGGTGAAACAGAAATGTTCCCTTTGAAGCTTGGTTAAGATACAACCAATGTAGGAAGTGCTGTTCTGGGTGGGGAGGTAGGCAGCTTCCAGGGCTTTGCTGGGAGAGGAGAATGATGTTCATAGGATTGATCCTCTTGGTGAAACTCTTAAATTTTCATTTGATATGGATGATTTTGAATTTCTACTATATTTACCCAGATAAAAGATCATGACAAAAGTCAGTGGTTTAAGGAAAGTATTTTAAGTTATGTTTTATACATAACTAAGAATACTTCATTCTTCATTTTGAGTACTTTTTTCCTCAGTGAAAAAACATTATGTTGTTGGAGAAACATTTAAATGGGTCAAAAACCTGGAATTCTGTGTGTCTCCCCAAGCCCCTTAAATCTCCAAAGTGGGTGAAAAATCTCCTCAGTGGGTTTGACTCAGTGGAACAGACATTGCTCCCAATGGATGCTCTCATGAAAGTTTTGGACTGAGTGAAAAAATGGTCAATCACAAAAACAAAAAAACAAAAAAAAAAAAACCCCAAAGCTGAGAGCATAGCTCTGTGTACAGATCTACTCGTGTGTTGAGAATTTCACACAGCGGGATCAGTAAGCTTGACTTGCCCGTGTTGTGCTTCCGAAGCCTCCAGGAGCCCCGCGCCGCCACCCGCGTGCCAGCTGGAGGTGGGAATGCTGCGTGCGTGTGGCGCAGGCTCGGAAGCGGCTCCGTGTCAGCTGCTCCCTGCAATTCCCTCCCCTCAGAGCTTCCTTGCGCCTTCCTGGAAGGCAGCTGACCCCCTTCCACCAAGGGGTGAAGTGCTGTGGGTTAGTTTCCCGTCCGTGCTGGGAGACCGTCCACAGGGCAGTTTCCCCAGAGTGGTGACCCTGTCACTAGCTGTCACCTCTGCACAGTTTTTGTTCCTGCAGTCAAGGGAAGTTGTGCAATCTTGTCCTAGTAGATAAGTCTAAGACAAGTCTAAAATCTCTCTGATTTTAAAATTTGAAGATATGAGAAAGGTTGCGTTGGCTTTGGGTGACAGATACTACTGACTTTTTTTCTTGTAGTTCTATCCACTTTCGTGCTGTTTGAGTTCAGACCAGACAGTTGCTGTCATTCATGCTGTGCAGGTGGCAGGTCTGGTTCACCCAGCAGCCTTTTTAAATGTATCCATCTTTAAAGATAGTGGTGCACAGACTAGGGTCTGGCGCTCATGAAATTGCTTTCGCCACAGATTTTTTGTTAAATACGTCCCAGAAGACTGTCAGAGTGTGTAAGATGATTTGAAAGGCTTCCATCATGTTGAATTTGTTATGGATTCAGGGCATGAATCCTGTTTCTGTTTAGCTCAGTGCTTAAAAAGGACTTAAAATTGACTAGCCTGGAACACTGAGATGCTCTTTCAGAGGTAGGGTCTTCCCAAGAATAATACTAGACCAGATAATGAAGCAAATAAAGATATTTTGGGTAAACTCATGGAAACCTTGGCTGTTGGGATGCTTCAGAAACTTCTTCACTTAAGTGAAGTATGTGAAACTTGCATTTAGATAGGAATGACTAGTCTTGATTTAAGACAGTTGCAAATGATTAGTAAATCAAGACATTAAAAGCAGTGTGTCAGTTCTGGAAGTAATAGTTTTCTCAGAAGAAAGAAGATCTATTGTAAATGATGACTTATGGTGAGTATGCAGGTCCACACTGTGCTTGTCACGAGCTTCTGATACTGAAGCATCATGAGCTTCATGGTGCTTTCAATTTTATTTCCTTCCCTCTTTTCCCTCACCATATAGAAATGACAAGAGGAAGAGGCAGAGCTGAACAACCCCATGTTGTTTTTATCATGATGACACCACTAAGCACAGATGGTTCAGATCTAGACCTCCTGAGTTGTAAGCAGAATGTGACATTGACCTCATTAGATGCAATAAAGTTGTGAATGTTTTGAGGTGCTTTAACTCTTAATTACTAAAATTTGAAATACGTTCCTGATTGCAAACTTTATATGTTGTGCTCTTGTTATTTTGAATGCAGTCTGGCACATCTTGACAAGCCCTACTGCAAGCTGATGCATGCAGACAGAATGAACGGAACTCAGATGACAAATCTGAGTTCTCTCAATTGGCAGTTGAAATAGCTGGACTTCCCTCAGCCTGGTCATTTAGGAAAGAATGTTTCCTCAGAAAATGGAATAAAGTATGCATGTGCTGTGTCTTGGTCATCATTTGAAGCTTGATGTTATGCCTAAAAAAGCTCAAAGCAGAAACTGTAGCATAATTGACAGGTTATTTTAGAGTGAAAAATATAGCAAGCAAAAGGAATCTGTGGCTTTTAACTGTTCAATGGAAGTTGTGTAATTCTTGAGTATGCCTGTAAAAGCAGGAAGGGCTTTTTTTTTGCTGTTACAGAATTCAGAGTTGATGTGTATCTGCCCTGTGTTTAGATTTGTATCAGCCCACCTAGCATTTTACATAAAGCAGGAATGCGACTGTAGGAAAGGCTTCATTAACCCTATGGGCTGATGAGAACTCCAATGCTTCCCTTGCTAATGTTTTTGCATTTCACGTTAGCACTTAGCGGGGGGATATCCTATATTTGGCACTCTGAGGTTAATTAAGTTTATCATGCTGTTTGCACAGAGTAATTTTGAAGGCTCTCGCAAACAGATGTGAGAATGAAGGGGGGGTAAAAGATCTTTCAGATATGTTGAAATGCTCATGCGTTTGGGAGACTTGTCTTCTGTTATAAGCATGGTAACTGCTTGCCAGCTTTCATTTTTCAGGCAGTAGTAATAGGTTTTCCATGCCCCCACAGCTGTTTATTGTGTGAACAGCTGAGAAAAGCTCTGAGGGCTTTCAGGGGTAAGGTGAGCTGGCCTCTGGGCCGAACAAAGACCTTCGGGGAAGGGGGAAAGGCTTTTTCCCCCTCAAGAAGCACAAGTGTAGAGGCAGCTGGCGGCATGAGTGCAAATCAGAAACATAGCTGGAAACTTAAGTCCCCCAAATAGGGTGTTACTGCAATGCAGGGATTTATTTTTACATTACTGTCTTTGAAGGATGTTAATACTTAGCAAATAAAGTTGCCTGGCGCTGCTTTTTGGATTGCAAAAAAAAAAAAAGAAAAAAGCTGCAATGCACAAAATGATTCAGTTGAAATAAAGGGAAGGAACTGGCGGCACAAATGGTGTGATTTGTCTTGTGGTGGGGAACGGGGCAGGGAGGGGGGTCACCAGGGTGAAACTAGATTAAATAAATAAACCCTGTAGGTCTTGGAGCCCTTGGGTTTTCCTGAGTTTGGCATTGTGTGGGAGTGTTTTGGAAATACTCATTCAAAAAAAGCAACCCCTGATGTTTGTAAACCACTATCTTGATGTGCTTGCTTTTGTAATGCCCCTTCCCGCAGCCACAGCACCTCTTACTTTGCATATGTATCATTACTTAGATAACCTTAGAGGAATGCTGCTCAGCTCCCCCTATTTTTTCTACATATCTAAATCATTCCCACTACCCCTTGATCTGCTGTGTGACTGGTTTAGCTCTTAAGCTGTTTGTTTACCCTGCCATTTAACCATACAGCGTGGCAGCCCTGCTTCGAGCAGTTGCTGGAGGAGAAATGCATGTGCTGCTTTGAAGCCGCGTGTGACAGGCCCAAGGGAGGCCGTGCGGGCAGAAATCCCATCGAGTTCCCCTGGCACAAGCAGAGCTCGAGCACAGGGCCCTGCTAAGCAGAGAGCAGCGCCAGCTGCGCAGGCTCCGTGACGCAGGGACAGCAAGTGCACAAAGGCAGCCAGGCAGCATTGTATAATCCATCTTGCTCATTTCCTCAGCACAAATTGCTCTGTCGTGATGACAAAAAGAAATTACAACCTTCATGATTATCAAGCAGATATTTTTGTATTACTATTTATAAATTATGTCACTAACTCTGCCACTTTAAAACCAAAAGTACAGGCTACTTGTGCATTTTAAAGAGTATTTCTAACATGACTTACTACCTGCTTTTAAAGTGTGAACTATTCAAGACCTAGAGTTTGCCTGGAAAAGAACTATTAACCTAGCTGAGTTGTGATCTGGAAGTAAAATTTGAGTTTAATATTTTGTTGGGAACTTAACAGGTACTGAATATGGAGTGAAAATATTTAGCCAATTAGAATCAGTCATTATAGTATTATTTGTTGAAGTCAATTTTTTCTAATCTTATTCTGTCCTGTGTTGCGCAACCTTCCCAAATAGGGCACAGGTCTAAATTCCATATTTTGCAGGCAGGAGGCATTGAGCCTGGTTACAGCAGACTTGAGTACTCAAGCTGCTTTTACAGGGGAGAAGATGCAGTGTGTTCATCGAACAATAGAAAGCAATTTAAAATTGGTTACAGCCACCTTTTTTTCCCTCAGCTCTTTATACTGCTTTTAGATTACTCTGCTTTGCAATTATTCAACTATATTGTCCATGAAGAGCAAGAGATTGTCACATTTTAGGATTCTTTTCTTAAAGGGCATAGTGCATATTTGAAAAGCTGTCGACTTAGAACAGTTCACTGACTTACTATGTATAGGGCTATCAAAACACAGCATGCTCCACAGCAAAAGATACAGTGAATTACACCATTCAAAATGCCCTTCTGTATGGGAGATAAAGTTGAGCTGACTCTGACAGAGCAAGATCACGGATGGCAATTGCTCTGTACCCCCACCAGCCCAAGCCCTCACCAAGGCCTCTGCTGTAGAGGTGATGCACTCTTCCTGTCTGGCTTGTGGTAAAATCTGTTAGCTGTTGAAGGCACCTTCTAGATGCCGAGAGCAACATCACCTGAGCTCAGAAAGTCATGATCCCCTTAGGGATCCCCTTAGCTGGATGGTGCTATCAGCAGGCTTCCCCCTCTGGAGTTCTCCTCTAAGTTTTTGGTTCCATATTCATCCGTTTCAAATGGACGGTGAGGTGAAGTCTGTTGTCAATGACCCTCATCATAGTTTTTTCTTATGTCACCTGAAAGCTTTTGTAGTTTGTATTACTTCAATAGAACAAATGTTTGTTGACAGGAAAGAACTGATCCCTTGTGCATTGTGTGTCCGAAGTTTTACCTTCTTCAAGGGCTGCTTTCAGTTCTTGAAATAAGATATCCTGTGAAGAAATGCACAGCTTAACGTTAGTTAAAATAGAGCTTTTTCATTGCCAATTTAGAATGAGATTGCCTTTATAGAAAGATGGGGCTATGCAGCACCAAGAAGATGTACATGTTTGTGCAGCTAGAAATGGTAGCAATGTGGGTTTAAGGTAGCTTTGGCTACATCTGCAGCTGAGGAACATGGATTCTGGCAGTGTTGATGGGCCTTAGATTGAATTTACACATTTTGCATGTGCTTTGAGGCCTATATTCCCAATATGAAACTTACTGAAACTTGATAAGTTATTGAAGAACTCGAAACTACTTTTCACTGAAAATGGAAACCCTTGTAGTCCTATGCTAAGAGTATTTTATGCCTAGATGTGTAGACAAGTGTGTAACTCAACAGTAGTTATGTAGCTAATCACTTGGTTCATGTTTGTATTTGTTGGCACTAAAACCTCTTTAAAAAAAACAGGCCCTCGCTGGTCTCTTTCATGAAATAACTGCTCCTTGAAGAATGAGCTTCAACAAGAGATTTTTTTTTTTAAACAAAAACAAGTCTTCCCCTTTTTCTTTTGAACCTTTCAGATCTTTCAGCAGGCATTAACCACATTTGATGGCGTCTTTGCTGGCAGCTGAATTTAAGCTTTAGAAAATTTTTGGACAGTTATCAATATAGTTCAGGCCTATTGTCTCCTTTTTTTAAAAAAAAAAAAAGTGACTAGCTGAGAGTTGAAACCCTTGCGTCTGTTTTTTGGCAGAGTTAATCCTGGGAGAATTCTGGGAGAATCCAGGGCTAGTAGTTTTGTTTCTGAGATTTTGAACTCTCTGTAAAGACTGAAGAATATTGGCAGGCAATCCATGCAAACTACTTAGCAATCAACTGTTTTATCAGACTCCTTCCTGAGATTTCCACTTAGTTTAAAGCCAGGGCCTGGAAAATGCTTTATTTGTTTGTTTATTTATTATTCTCTATGCTACTTACCTATATGTGGCAAGTAAGCAGGGTATTGGTCAGAAAGTGTTCTTGCAGTTGGAAAGCCTAAAGGAAAGCGAAAACAGAAGGAAAAGCAAGCTGGATCTAATGAAGTGTTCAGCCTGTGTGAGGCTTGTACCGCAAGGGTTAGATAATCTGAAGGAGAGCCCCAGCCTGCCGCTGGCTACGGATTTTGCTACAAATAATGGCAGTGTGAGGCAGGATTTGGACAAAAAAAAAAAAGGAAAAGACAAAACTTTTATGAGTAGATATCAAAATAGCACTTAAAAATACCTTGAAATACATTGCCCTGTAAACACAAAACTGCTTTTAGTATAGGTGACCATGGAAAAGAACATTATTTTTGCCACTGCAAAGAAAATAGAGCTTTCCTTACAGCACAACTTAATGCTGCTGCCCAGAGGCTTGCACAGCAGGTAGCACATGAGAACTTTTTTATTCTTGGGCACAAGAGGTTTCTCCCAAAGTAGCCTTGTAGTAGATTCCTTGGGTCTGGGCCTGTGGTAACTGCCTTTCTACTGACCATGAATTCAGTATCAAATTTGGGGTCTTGGATCTCTTTAACACTCCCAGTGATCTGGCACAGTTGAGTTCCGAGCAAACCTGACTACTGGGGCTGACAAATTGTCTCGGCGTCAGTAAGAGCATCTGGTAAAGTGACCAATTCCCAAGGTAGCTTTAAGAAACCTTCTTGATATCTGAAGTACATTTGGTTAGCAGAGAGCCTTGTAAAACATCCTACATCCCTTTATTCCTTAAGCATACTCAGATTTTGCCTGAAAAGGAGGATAACTGTTAGAGCAGGAAGAAAAATCATGTTTTTAATCTGGGATGCAGATACCATGGAGATTGCTGTAAACAGTGACCGTGTTTTGAAGTTTATTTTTTTTCTGCTCTGTTCTGGAGCGCGAGTCCCACTCATTGTGGATCTTGGTGGAGTACAGGCTAGTAGAAGAAATTTGATTTTTTCAGTCTGGAAGTTCAAAGTAGTTAATGGTGGCTCTGGCTGCAAATGGAATACAAATTATTTTCTTATAAGTATCTTGGGTGTCTTTTTCAAAGTTATTCTAAGCTTGTTAATGAATGAGATTTTGGACTTGTTTGTGAGATTGGAGTATCTCTTTTTTTATTTTTGTTGTTGTTGTTTTTTTCCTAATGCAAATGAAGAGCTTTAAGCATTAACTTTTTAAGCTTCTAACTATTTTTCAACTATCAATCAAGAAACAAACCCCCAAAAAAGAGTAATCTAACTTTTTTTTTTTAGCTTCAGAGTTTCAGATTCCCTTTAACCCCAAAGACCACTGAAATAAAAAACATCTGTTTTAATTACCAAACAATAATGAATCCTCATTTACCCTGCCTGTGTAATTAGAACAATTTCATTAATTACTCTAGGAGAGGGAGTAGGTTTAAAGCTTGAATTTATACCACCAGCATTAATACTGGTAATGTACCTGCCCAATTCCTTTCTGAGCCCCCAGATTATCTTGAGCAGAGCAAAGCACGAGTAAGGAGGAGTTAAGGATAATCTCTTGGAGAAGGTTTTGTTTGATGACATCTTCAGCATGCAATAGTTAACTACTACATTTTAAGTAAGTGGTCTAAAAAAAATCATTTTTTAAAGTCTAAACATGTGACTTCTGTGTACAGTAAAGCTTATAGAAGAAGTATTTTCATACAAGTGAATGATAACAATGTATGACTGCTAAACTATATATACATATAAAAAAATACTTGAGGTGTACCATCTTAAGATGGATAGCATAGGAAGAACTTTTTTTTAATGTAATAAGAAAAGATTAGCACATTTTACAGTGGCTTTTATTTTCCAAAGCTTACATGTAGAGCCCATTATTGTTTTTGTTGTCATTGTAACAAGCAACTTTAGATTACTCGTAATCACTTTATTTTTGGATTACAATTGAGACGTGCATGTGGCTGTGGTTTAAGGAGAAGGCTGGCATATGAATGGATGACTGGAAAGTTGCGTGTGTGAATATATATATGTATATATAGCCTTGCAGTTGAAGTTTTAGCCTTCATTTATGCTCAGTGAAGTTGCTTTTTTCCCCATTTATGAATTTATTTCTTGTCGTGTGGTTGCAACGATTATAATATCATAGGTTGGCTCTTTTGTCTTGTGACCTTTAGTGTAATCAGTAGTTCAGACTTGATGTAATGAACAACTGTATCATCTCTGTTCACGTTGACACGTTTCGTGAGTACCGTGCAGCTTACCTTTGCAAAGCTAGAGCCTAGTTAACTTTGCATGGGACTGTGGTAACAACGAAGTATCTGCCGTGTACCCACGGTTTCTTAGATGCCAGGGTCACCTGTCAATTTCCAGCTGAGCACTGTTCAAAAAACAAACAAACAAAATTTGCCAGTGTGTCTGTGACACTAGTTTAGTTTGTGTGCTGGGCTTCTGTCCTAGCAGAATTTTAATAGTGTTTTCTTTGCAACATCTCATGTTTCAGAATTGCCATCCTTTGGAGCAGTTTAAACAAAGTTTCTGAAACCTCATTTTTCCTTGCGAAGATGAGCTCATGTTTTTGAACACTTGGTGGAAAAGAAACATTTTTAACCAGTAGCTCTAGCTGTTGTTGGAATGATGTAGCTACAACCTAATTGTCAACGCTTGTTTCTTGTCAGGTGTGTTGCTATGGGTGGACCTAAGCTGACTTGGGAGCTTTTATACTTGCTTCTTACATACACTTGAGGACATACTGCAGCAGCAGGGTATAAACATGCAGGAAAACTTCATGGTAGAGATAATTTGGCTGATTCCAAGAGCTTTGTTTTGGATTCATTGCAGGAGCATTACTGTTAAGTGGATGTTTGAGTGAGATCTTCAAGTTACATCCTGAGTGGAAGATAGAAGAATTTATGATAATTTAGGGTCAGTTTGTATATCCTGTAATGGATTGTTGAAGATGTAAGACCTAGTAAAACCTCAGGTGTTTAAGGTCATGCCAGATACAGGAAACTGGAGGACTCATAACTATTACATTAAAGGCAGGTGACCTACCAGATGCTTGCTTGTTCGTATTCACCCCGAGCCATGAACACATTTAGCGCCTTGGCTAAACCTGTTTTTTTTTTTCCAGTCACCAGAAAGGTCACAGGAATGTTTAGTTTGAGTGCAAGGGCGCTGTGTAAATTAGTCTGCTAAGAACACGAGTGAACTGGGGAGAATTCCGACGCGATAGCTGCCCGTAGGGATGAGCAGCACGGTGATGGCTGGATCTAAGTAACTCACTGAAGGAGGCGGATGGTTACTTTTAGTCCAGAAAAGGCAGGGATATTTGGGTTTAAGCAGCTTGGTTTTGGAAGACTGTTGGTGCTAACGTGTGGATAGTTTTTGTTGTTCTGATAGGGAAACCAACAGTTAATAAAATTTATCTTTGGCTGTTTCTGTTCATGTCCTCTGCACCCACAGCTCCCCGTCTCCGTCGCTGGAGAGCAGCACGCCCGAGGCTGCGACGTCTGCTCTGGGTCCTCAGCAGAATTTCGACACGTTCTTTTCATTTTTCTGGCCTGTTCTGCCCCGGCAGCGCTGACTCCAGATTCCCCCTGAGCAGAGACGCGGGCAGGCGCAGGCTGGTGGCCCAGCACATCGTGCTCTCAATCCTCTGGCAGAAGTTGGAGCGGCAGGTTGGGCTAACCTGACCTGCCTAAAACATTTGTGACACGAAATAGAGCCTTGAGAGGTTCAGTGACTTTAGATTAAGGAGTTATCACTTTGCTCCGTGATTAGGGCATCAATACGTGCTGTGCGGCAACTAGGATGGCGCGGTGTTTCCTTGCCGGTTCTCTCATTCCTCGCAGGGCTAGTGAGGCCAGAGCAGAAAATAAGCTGCCTTAGTAGGGCCTGCCTGGGACTTGCCTTCTGCAAAGCAGGGACTTGTTTAAGACCTTTTCCTCAATTCACATCTCCTTTTTCTTCAGCCCATTTCAGTCTGCAGCAAGGGAAGTGGCGCTCCTGCCAGCACCATCCCAGAGGGAGAAGATAATGTAACTTTATGTTTCGGTTAGAGAAATATTTTCTCCCTCCGAAGCAGATGTTGCTGCAACCAAGTCTGCGGCAGCAGTTAACTAAACGTTTTCCTCTGTGAAGCATTAATGTCTTCACCTTCTGCTATGACTTCCAAGCTCTTCCGTCTATCAAAAGGCAGCGTTTTCTCAGAGCTTGAGACCGGAGGGGATTTCTCAGCAGGGGTTTTGGCTTAGCTGTGCTGTAGGCACTATAATTTATGCCTCCTGCACTGGGACCAAGTGGGGCATCAGGTTTTCAGATAAAATCTCAGGTAATCACCATCAGTCAGCTGCCTAATTGGGAGACTTGCAAGGCTGTGTTTCGAGAAGATATTTTTTAGAAGTTGTATTCCTTGAAATAACATCAGTGAAGTAAAAGGGTTTGAATTGAAGGATTTTATTGATGATTTGGCCCTTGAGAAATAGTGTAGTATAGGAACAACAAGGGGAAAAAAAAACAAACACATTTAACTTGTTTGTTCTTGATGTTGGTAAGCCCTTTATATTCGATCTTCAGGGGACTCTAAGTGGACCCTTCTGAAGAAACAGATGGCCCTTGGGGACCATTTTTTTCCTAAAGAACTTTGTAGAAATTAAGCTACCCGGAGTGGGCTGGCTGCCACATCTCCCTTTGCAAGGCCAGTTGCTGTAGTTGTGTCTGCTGGGAAGCACCCAGGAGCCTCCTGGGTGGCTGCTGATCTGCACTGACCTTCACCCTTAGCTCCCCAGAGACACTGGCCCTTTTTCGAGGACACTGAACATTCTTTGGGAGTCTGCACTGAACAACCTGGGACTCAGCACTGTTACCTTAGCTCCGACAGTCCTTTTGATTTTATATCCTATCCTTAATTTGGGGATGAAACCTCGTAGTGTGACAGGACACAAAAGCAGTGTTCTGTGAACAGGCCAGGAGCCCGGGACTTTCTAACTAGCTGCTAATATCGCCCCTGTAGGCGATGTTGTTGCTATGTTCCTTAAACATCCTGCAAAGTAGCGTCTTTGGCATTTTACTGCTCTCTTAACTTTTTTTTTTTTCTTTTTTTTTCTCCCATGTAACGGTAGCTTTTCTTGAATGATAAATGTGATATTACCCATTTTTTGGCATTTCTTGGGGTAACTTTGAGTCATTAATGCCTCTTAGTTTTGCCCTTTAGCAGTTGCAGTGCAATGTTTTACTGTACTTGGTAATCCTGTTTGTTCATTTAATTTTATATTTTGCCTCAGCAATAGCACAGTTCTAAACTGGCTTTTTTTGGTGCAAGATGGGAATTTTTCTGATCCGTGAAGAAGTCAGTGATAAGGGTGATTGCTCAGAAGAATCCGCGTTGAGCAGATAACTGGCTAGCGGCTTACAAACTTGCATTAAGTCTCTGAACTTCCTCCTTTGCCTGCTGTTTTCTTTCGCCCCATGTGTTCCTCTAACTACTCCGGTGCTGAGCACCCTGGCACACTGCCCTTGCTTTCTTACTTTGCTTTCGCACCCTGTGCTGACACTCTTTCAAACCACAGACTTGCAGTTCTACCTTGGTGACGCTTTGCTGCTGTTGAAACCATTTGATGAGGAGTGTTAATACTGTAGGCAGGAAATACAACACAGGACCTGGTTTGAACTAGAGCAGCTCTCTCCAAAGGCTGGAAAATACCGGGATAAACTCCAGGATGTTATATAAGCCGGCTTAACACTTGTTAAAAGTTTGCAGAATTGTTCTGAAGGAGAGAAACGAGCAATATATTCCCTGAACGAAGTTGTAATGAAACACAGAAGTTGGAACATGGAAGTCTTTAACTTGCAGGGGGGTGGGCATGTCTATTCCGAGCGCTTGGGAAAGTTTCAGGCTGTTTGGGGAGTGTTTATGCTGTGGTGGTTTATTAGCTGAAGTAGCGCTCAGAGGAGAAGTGTTCGGGAACTGATGTTTTCATGAGAGATCAGCAACTTCACCAACAAATATGTGGCTTGTGGGTTTCCGAGAATTTGACAATTCTCTGAAAGTACAGTGGGGTGACAAGAAAAGTTACTGCTCTGAAGTGCACATGCCGGTCCCTAGGTGGGAAGCTCTTGCATTTTTGGTTCAGTCAGTTTTGTTTTGCAATGCATGTGTTAAACTGGTGAAAACCTATTAAAATATTTCCTAAGATAGGCTAAAGATTTGCAAGTATGTTTTACCATGTGCCAGTTGGGGAACTCGATACAGTGTTCAGTAGGATTTAGGCCCTAGTTCCACACGCATTTCCTGCAGCGTCAGTATGAGCACAGGCTGCCCTAGCAGTGTGTGTGTGGCCTTATAGTGATGTGGATCAGGGAACTTACCCAGGGACAGATCACTTCTTAGGGCTTTTCCCTTTTTTTTTTTTTTTTCTCTCCTCTCCTTGCTGGGTCCCGCCTTTGATTTAGGTCAGAGCATTAAGGTGTAGGGGGGATCAGTGACCATCCTGTGTAACCTAAAACTAAAGCGAGGCAGAAAAATTCCTGACAACAGAACATCCCTTTCCCCAGAGTGGTTCTTCCAAGGGTTTGACTTATCCGATGTGGCAGTTTGTGTAGAACAGTCCATACAATTTGGCCCTGATGGTCTGGCTTCTTCCTATCTCTCTCTCTGTTCGTTGGAAAAAAGGAATATATGCAGCCCTGCTTTCTGAGATGTGTCCAGATTGGCTGAGGAAATCAAAGTACCAAAAGTTCCACAGGAACTTAAGGAAAAATTTCTCGACAGTGAGGGTGACAGAGCACTGGAAGGGGCTGCCCAGAGAGGTTGTGGAGTCTCCTTCTCCGGAGATCTTCCAAACCCACTTGGATGCCACCCTGTGCCACCTGCTGTAGGTGACCCTGCGTGTGCAGGGGGGTTGGACTAGATGATCTCTAGAGGTCCCTTCGAACATTAATGATTCTATGATTCTATGAAAGGAGGGTTTTTCATGACTGTCAATGTGGGACTATTTGCTCTGCATCCTCCACCTCTTCATAGGTCTTTGCTGTAGAGCTCTTGAAGCAGCCCGGCCCCCAGCGCTCTGTTTTTAGCCCTAAGGAAGCAGTCAATCTGCCACAGGGCATCCTGATGAAAACCGTTGGGAAATGCGCAGGATCTGTGCTCTTAACCATCCTTTGCAGTACAAAGTGTAGCAGTGCGGGGAAGGAAGGGGCAGATCAGGTCACTGAAACTTCCTTTTTTTGTCCTCCTGCAAGTCATATATAGGAGTGCAGAGATGAGCATCGACCAAGAACTGCATGTTTAGAGAGTGCAGCCCTTGCATGAGAAATCCATGCCTCGGTCTGCAAAAATAAAATCTAAGAGGTTGGTTTGTTACTGAATAGAGCCTGTGAAGAGTTGCCAGCTTTAAAAGGTGCAGTTTAGCATTGAAGTTTGTCTTTAAATATAATTGCAAGGCTAGTAATTTATATGCAACTGCAATAAAGATGCTTATTGGTTATAAGAACGACCTTAGCTTTCCTCTTGAAATGGCAATTTTAGCTATATGATCTTCTTGCTGAGCTGTCCTTTTGCTTCCCTTCACTTCCTTGTTTAAGTTTTCCTCCCTGGATTTTCTGGTTTGAACTGTTCATGTTGAGAAGCTATTTTATGCCATATTCAGCCACCTTACAAAGTGTGAATACTTTGTTTAGAGCTCGTAAGACCGTCTTTGGTTGATTTGGTAGAGGAGTGGGCCCTCCGTGACTGAAGGAAGGATTTATTCAGGGTGTGTATACGCGCTTTCCACAGAGCTTTCCCGTTGCCTCTACCCATTCTCCCCGTACGCGCCTGCACACTGTGTATTATTTTATCCTGTTGGTTGTGCTAGATCCTGAACAAACTCCCGTTACTGGTCAGCCTTAAAATAAAATGCAAAAAAAGCATAGCCAAAAAGAAAAAGAGGAATAGTGTATGAAAACAAACATGTGAATGTGTGGTTTCACAGCCTAAATAGGTACATAATTACACAGTATTGCATAATTGTCAACTACAGTGTTCAGAAATCATGATCGATTTCCTCTGAAATCAAGAGGCTTAAAAAAAACTAAAGAACCCCAGGAGATATTTTTGAAGTTCCATGGTTATTTGCCTTTTGTAATGCTTTATGGGTTTGCAGTTTTCAAATTGTTCTTTGCTGCTAAAAAGGGAAGTTTAAAAACAATCCAAAGGCCAAAAAAATGGGACACAAATAAAACTTAAATGAGAGAAGCTCAAAGGCAAATAGAAAAGCCTGAGCAATTTAACACTGGGTTAATTTTAAGAAAACTGTTGGGCAACAGTGGGAATTGCCTGTGCTGGTATTGAGATGAGCAGCTTTTTCAAATGGAAAGCCAGCAGTGAAGCAAAAATTCGGTAGCACTAAATGCTGCTAGAATTGGAATGGTCTGTAGCCCATCAGTCATTTTCCTGTTTTCAAATCCCCAGGAAAATCCAGAAACAGCACTTACTGTCCTTGGTTTCTGTGCTGAGGATCTTCTCCCCCCCACAGTAGTCAGAAAACTACTGAGGTAATTGTGATGGTGATACAGCCAAGCCATCAAAATAATATTATTTTCCATTAGATGGTGCCTGGATTAGTCTTGAGGAAGTATTATAAATAAGGCATAAAGCTAAATGCAAAATTAAAAATACCTTTCTACTTCTGCATCTGTAAATAATTCTTAGTTTGAGTTTTATAACTCTCTGAAATGTCCAGAAATGAGATGTGCTAAATATCTTTCCACTAGTGTTGTATCAAAAAAAAAAAAAAAAGTGATTTAGGAGTATAACTGGAACAAAAGGAGGAGGGAAGATGATGCAAGGGGAGTTATTTTTAATAGTTCATGCAAGTGCCACAAAAGAAAAACTAGGAAAACAGAAACTCCGTAACTGAAATCCCTTTAACATCACTGTCAGGTGCCCAGCGGAACATTTAAGTTAGTTTGTGGAACTGACGTCATTAGGGTATTTTAGGAAGATTTTATAAATCTGTGAATCCTGCTCTGTAATGATAGAATAGATCAGATAAAGCAACAGATCCTTTCCAAGCCAATTATCTCATAAATGCAAGATAAATACAGAGCTGGCATGTTTAAAGCGAAGACCAAATTTGTAAATGTCAAGAAAACTAAAAATTATGACCCCCACAGCAAATATTAAGTCATTCCCTAGTGCATTCAAGTTTTTTGTGTTGCTATATATACTGATAAAATCTTGCTTTAAAATATGTATGTTATGGCAGTTATGGTAGCTATGGGGAACTTTTATTCAAATAAGTGCCCTGGTGCTTGCAAAACATTGAACTGATTCATTCCATGCATTTAGATACTAGATACAGTTAGGCATTCAGATAAAATGCTTTTGCTTGTAGTAGTTAACTGTTCAATTTGTCCAGTTTGCCAACAAACGCAATCTGTGCAAGATTTATAAAACTTCAGATGAAAGGAGAAGTAGAAATGCTTGATATTTGTTAATATTTGGAATCCTTTGTACCATCAGTTCGAGTAATATGTGGCATATGTGTTGCAGTCTTCAGATGTTGTAAACCTTCAACGCTGGAGTGTCTTGACAGCTGGAGCTTCTGTGCTTCCCCAGGTGGGGGTACAGGAGGCTGGAAAGGGAGTTTCTCTCAATCCACATTGCGGATTGCACATGTAGCGTGGAGGGAGCGCGAGGAACTGGCGGCCTTTTTGTGCCTCGTGCTGGCTGCTCAAACGACGGGCACGAGCCGGGAGCACCGGTATGGGGAAGCTGAACTGGTCTTCTATAACGTCTCTTTCAAATTGCAGTGTGGCTTGGAAATTACGATTTCAGAGGACAAAGCTTTCATTGCGCTTGGACTATCCCTGAGCACTGTCCAGTTCTGAGGAGCGCTGGATTTTTTTTTTTTTTTAAGTGGGAAATTTATTTTTTTCGATTAAAACATGAACACCCATTTTAAAACCAGGAGCCTGTAATGTTAGGAGACTTTGCCAACACTGTATTTGCACCTCTTCAGGAAGTACATAGATGTTTTTTCCTTTGGGCTTGTGTCATCTGTCATGGTTGCAACAAGGTGTCTTGGGTTGTGAATGAGCATTGCCAACAACTTGTTTTCTAGCTGAGTTACAACGGCACCGCTGAGTTTACTCTGATGTTGCTCAGAGATGGTCTGATTCAGGTGTGGCGCTTACCTGGTGGTAGTGATGAGAACGGAAAGATTGGATACAAATCCTTCCTAGGGTGACCATTAATGACCTGCAATGTGTCGTCCCTGGTGTTAACTGTGGTTAACAGTGGGTGCGTGTTGCTGCAGTGCAGGTGTCCGGGTGCTCCCAAGCGGTGCCGGGGCTGGAACGCAGCCCTCGGGGGCTGGCGGCAGCGTGAGCGGGAATGTGAGCGGGAATGTGCTGCGCGGTGCCGTCCTAGCAGCTTGTGAGTAGGAAATGTGTGGTCTCGAGTGCATGAATGAGACGTGGAAATCAAGGTTGCGTGACCTTCAGAAAGCTTCCTTTGGCGTTTCGGATTGGCGGAGATTATTGGAAGTTATCTGCGTAGTGTGAGTCTGTAGCAGACGGTCACGGCAGCTGCTCTTAGCCTCATACCCACCCCTAGTTTCAGATCTGCTTGTCAGCGTAGTGGCATCATTTTCATGATTCTGGGGGGTAAGCATCATAGAGTGTGTGTGTGTCTGTATATATATACACGTGTATATATAAGTGATTAAGATCCAAGCCGCAGAAGATGCGGTGTTTGCACCTGGCTGGGTGTCTCAGAGCACCGACCCGTCCCGGGCCGGAGCAAACTGAGCTTGGCTGTGCCTGGCCCCGCTTTATCTGCATGCGTGCCGTGGCGCTCCGCATTAGTTCCCCTTTTCCCTTTTCAGGCATTTACTTCTGAGGAGTAAACGTGCAGCTCGCCCCCCTGCCCCGGGTCTGCAGCCTCTCCACTTGTTTTCGCTGTTCCTCTGGAAGCGGCCGGACGCGTGCGGCGGGAGCCGGCGGCGTGAAAGCGGCGCCTTGTAAGCGCCATTCAGAGGTGGAGAGGGGTGACTAAAGGGTTAAAGGTGGAACTGGCGAGGCATTATGCAAGCTGTTAAGTAAAAAGGAAGTGCATTACAAAATGCTGAGCTCAGTAGCCTGGCTTCCAGCCAAGCCTTTGCTTTCTTCCCTACAGCTGAGGGCTTTCTAAGCTTCCCACCAGTGGGTTTGTCTGCACTGTTCAGGAATGCTGCCTCCGTCGCCAGCTGACGTCAGCGCGGGCGGTTCAGCCGAGGGCCAGCGGGATGACAGCGCCGGAGGGGCCGCGGCCGCCGCCGCCGTGGGTG
>VZSV01000003.1:10628409-10640087 GCA_013398735.1 Nothocercus julius
GCTCTCGCCCCCCGCCGCAGCCCCGCGCCCCCTCACCGGCCCGCGCGGAGGGCGGCGCTGCCGGGAGCGGTGCGAACGGCGCCCGCCCCCGCCGCCCGGGCTGCGCTTCCAGCTTCCTGCTCGGGGCTTCGGAGGGTGGAGGGTGGCGCTGCCGGAGCTCCCCTCCCGCCGGCCCTGCCGCTCCTTGGGCCCAGCAGGGCTTTGGAAGGCGGAGGTGGCAGCCTGTGCGGGTGCCGTCTGCCCCGTGCGAGGAAGTGACGTGCCCGGTGCGGATGGAGGCCGGAGCCGCGCGCGGCCCTGCGCCCCACGGCGCTGCTGTAAGCTCAGCGGAAACCGCCCGCGGCAGGCCTCCCTAGGACGGAAAGGTGCAAAGATTTCTGCTCATAAAGAGTGAAAAGAGCTGCTTTTTGGATTTGACTGACTCCTGGATTGTGTTCTCTTCAGCTCTGTAGTGCAGATTTAAAGTTTGGGATATTAGGAGCAATATAAAATATGTTTGTATCAGATGGATCTGAGGTACTAAGAGAGTTTCACGATGGAGAAGGGGAGGCAGAAGAAACCAAGGAAAGCCCTGTGCTTTCTGCTCTTCCGCCTCCCATCCCGTGAATGACATTGCAGATGTGGGTGGCATCGGTGTAGTTTACCTGTCCATAATAATAAAGAAGACAAATGAGAGAGCAGTCAGCAGAATGGAGAGAACAAATTTTGAAACTAATAAAAGGAAGAACTTGTTTGTGCAAGGCAGGACTAGTCCATGAAATTCATTGTCAGATGGTATTGGGGCCAAGTTTTAAGCAGAGCCAAAAAAGACCAGATATACTAGTATGGAAAACACCTTTTAAAATTTGTGTTTCAGACACAGCCTGTTCGGTGGCGGGGCTTTAAGAGTCAGAAGAGATGAGTTTTTTCTATACCACTGTGGTGCGGTATGAGTGTGGGTGAGTCATGCTGCTTCTGTGTGTGTGTGTGTGTTGCTTTCTCCTCCGTCCTTTTCCTGTCTGGTGTGTTGGAGAGTATTATTAAATTTTGTGACTGCTACTGGGCAGTGCATACCACAGTGGTGCCTCCAGGTTTCTCTGGGGCATCCAGGCAGCAGTGATCCAGTAGCTTGACTACCTTGAAGCCTCTGCGTTGCCGCATGAATCAGGGCAACTTTGTACCTCTCATTCCAGTGAGTGCAATCTGGGATTTCCTCTTCAACTGGGAGATGACTAAGGCCAGTTAAGCGCAGCGCAGCACATACAGAACAGAACTTGGGAGGTTTCAAGCAACCTAAACGTTGCTGTAAAATTGTGTAGAAATTGGATTTGAAGTTACGTGTTTCTGCAAAAAGGCACATAAGGCTTAAAATCTCATAACTGCAGCTGAAATTCACTTTTAGAAGTTTAATGTGTGAAAATAGATTCAATTTCATTGTTTTGGATTTTACTAAAATGTTTACCCAAGTGTTGCATTTCTTGCCATTTGTTCTGTTTGCTAAATCTGTGAATTAAGATGGCAGAAGTGATCTTTATTGTGTAGTTGGGTTTCGTTGGTGTTAAGAGTATATAGTGTTCCTCATAGTTGCTGTTTCACTTCTCTGTTTTGCAGCCTGGTTTGAAAGGTGCAGCAGCCCTTGCGCTTGTGCCTTGAAGTCCCACATCATGGCGACTCATGATGAGAGAAACCCAGAAGCAATGCAGGAGAGAAATACCCTTCCCCTGTAAACTGAAGGGAAATGCATCCAGAAATGTCTCCACTAAGAAATCCTGTGTGGCAAATTATTTATTGGGATTTTGCAAGGCTTAGGAGAAGTGCAGATGAGTACTACGGTGCCGGTACCAAGTGACGCCGTATTTTCCCTTTGTGCCCGACCAGCCCATGGTCCTGTCTCGATAGGCAGCGATTCAGCCGCGCATCAGTGCAAGTACGTGGGAACAGCCCACCCCAAGGCTTCTGAAAAACTGGAACGAAACAGCAGCAACTCCTTGTCATTTCAGGTGCTGCTTCCTTATTAGCAGGCTGAGGATGACAGTCAAAAAGATGAAAGCTCTTGTGAAGGCCATGTGTGTGTGCTAGCTACCTGCAGTATGTCATCTTCCTTTCCCTCACAGCGTATTAAGTACCATGTTGGTTTCTTACCCTGTATTGACTACTTCGATTGAGGGGCACTGGTGCTAAAATTGCACCTTTGCCTGAGTTGTAATAACCAAAGAAGTTTGGAGCAGAGCATGTCATCATCTCAGTTGCTTTCTAGAGGCAGTAACTAAAAGGCAACCTCACGTGCAGCTCTACAGAAACTACCCTAGCACGGCTGGCTGACCCCAAAGCCCCACGCTTCCCTTCTCCCGCTAGGTCTCTCTTCGGGGACTGCCTGTCTGCTGAGCTGCCTGCAGCCAGGGAGCTGAGAGCAGAGCTCTCCCTCACAGCTGCCACATAATTTAGGAAGAATAAATTAGGCAGCTATTTGATTAGGTAAGAAAATAATGCTCAACAGAACTAGTTTCCTGAATATTATGCACAGCTAAAAGTGCAGCAAAAGGCATTTCTAGTCATTCTGAGCAGAACTGTTTTGCAGAAGGCAAAGGTGGAGATTTACCTGGTGCCATCCTCCCCTCTCCTTCCCAATGTGCTATGGCAAGTAAAGGGCTCTGTTCTGCAGCCGTTACTTCATTTTCAGGGGGTGTGGGGATAGAGATGCCCCTCTGGCGACAAAAAAAAAACCCATGCAGAGTCTCTCTATGTCCCTTCCTCTGGCTTGCTGAATGAGGAGGAAGAAAATCTTTCTTGCTGATGATCACTTGCCTTGCTGGGTTTTGGACATGATGGTGGCCGTGATAAAAACAAACAAACCTTTCTGTCCTGTCCCATTTACTGCACATCACTTCCTTTTCCATCTCTCCTTCCCGAGGCGCTTGGCAACTTCTGCTCCACGTCTGTCTGTCCCGCATCCCATGCTGTTAGTGCACCAGGATGTGGGACAGAGCGGTGTAGTAGGAGGTCCTGTGGGGCTGTGGGGATGGAGGAGCGAATACACTGCCCTGCAGAGCCCCGCACCAGGTGCAGGGGGTAGCTCAGGAGGGTGTTATGGGCAATGCAGACTTGACCTTCGTAATAGTTATTTAAACTCTCCCTTAATGCTTTTGATAATAAAATAACTGTATCCACAGGGGGCTGTAACTGAATGAGTGAGTGGAGCCTTTCTTAGAAACTGTTAAGACATCTTTTCAGGCCCTGAGAAAGTATTTTGTTAACTTTGCACTCAGTTGTGACTTTGTTTCCACCTTTTTGATGCCAACCTTATTCCATTTTTCACATTAAAAAAAAATACATATAAATTCTGTTTCACAGACTTGAGAATATAAATGGCATAGTTCTTTGTGCGCATTCCATCTCTTGTTTGCCTCCCACAGGAAAAACACTAGCTGGCTGGCATGCTCTGTCCGTGTTTATGTTTTTGCCTGTCTTAGCAAGAGGCCCAGAATTAGGAAAAAACGGATCTTGCTCAGTTACAATTTGCTGAAGAGATTTTTGAATAGTCTTTGCTGTTAACCACTTCTCATGGTTCAAGTGTGCATGAATAATTTCTGTAAAACACGGTGTACCCTAGCTCCATCCTTGAAATGTATTACAGACCGCTTTTGTACTGGCTGACAAATTCTCGTATCACAGTGTGGTACTGATGTCACCGAGGTGCTGAACAGAGCACTGAGCCCAGCATCGTGTGTATTCCCCAGTGCTCTGAGATGCTCGGTGTCCGCGGGAGCAGACCAGAAGAATACAGCCTTATTTGTCATGGCCAAACTCATGATTTTGTTTTTTTCCTCTGAAATGTTACTTCAAATTATGCTCTTTAAAGTCAGAGTTGCTGCACAGCTCCTTTTATATGGGCAGCTTACTGTGGTACCAGCTAAAATGAAAAAGAGTAAAGGGATGCACGTACATTTCCATTTGTTTCTCCTTCCTGGCTGGAATTACTTTGCTGTTTTAATAAGAGTTCATTGCAATTTATTGGTTGCAGGATGGATAATGTAAAAGTATTGTGTCTGGCTTTTCATGCTGATAACTGCACACAACAAAAGGAGGGAAGGATAATTCTGCAGTGTTCGGAAGTAACATCCGTGGGTAACTCTGTACTAATACTTTTCCCTTTCCGTGCATTGAAGTTTCAACAAATAACACAAATAACAATTGCAGGAAAGTGACAAAGCAGCATTTTATAAGCAGATTTATGCAGGATTTATTTGTTTATTTTTTTTACTCACTACTATTTCCCCTCAATTTGGCATAAAACAGTGAGATAATTTTCCCATATCAACAGGTGGAAACATGGAGAAGATTTTGACTTCACTTGCCTTGTGTTAGAATCTGTTGTCTGACATTTTCTGCTGTCTTCAAAATAACAGCTGTTTTTGTACCAGCGATTTACAATTGTATTTACTACGAACTAGTGCCTAGCAACATCTAGGCAATGTTTTTGTTGTTGCAGATTACTCTGTCACAGGGCTTAAACTCGATAGTTGATTTTTTAGGTGAGCAGTGTCTGCTTAAAATGTGGTGCAGCGCCCAAGCTTGAGCGCCTTGCCCTGGCTAGAGCCAAGCCATGAGCTTTCCTTGGTGCTGCGCCAGAAACATTCATGCTTGTAAAGGGGCATAGAGGGTTTTTTTTTTTTGGGAAGAAGATTCAGGTAATTCTTTAAAATTTTTTTTTTTTTGCCTGTGCACGTGGCGCAGTCACATGCCACGAGAAACCCTTTAGCCCATAGGACCTGTGCATGGAAAGGGGCTCGGATTGTACCTGTTTGGAATAACTTATGAGGTCAACAACACAATTGCTTTTGAAAATTATTTGGGAATGTTTTATAAGCTTGTGAGGCTTTCACTGAGATGCACTTTTTCATTGAGGTGATGCTAGTTGTGAAGCGTAGTTGAAAACCTTGGGTGATTTTAGATATGAGGAGTGCAGGGTCTAATGTTTGGAGCACTTGCTCCCAAACATTTATGGTTATGTAGTTTAAAAGCACATAGGCTTGTTTGCTTCTTAAAGAAAAAAAAAATAGTACTTATAAGTAATTGTGTTTGTGTTATGAGTAGAGACTTAGTTTATTAAAAGCAGGAACAGCAAGAGCAGTGTTGTGTGAAAGACTGCAAGTCAGTGCAAGGGAACTGCGGTTCTCAGGGGGGATTTCACGTCCGAGGTTTTAGAGACGGTGCGTGGGCAGGGAGGGAGGAAGCTGGGCATGATACGCCAAAAAGTGCTGCTTTGGTAATTAAACACTATTTTTTTTGACACCATTTCAACTACCTGCTTAATTTGTGAAGTTTAATTAAGATATAGTTAGCTTGTGCTGACATGGTTGTAAAATCAATGCCTAGTTTGCCTGAAGAAAAGGCTCTCTCTCTCTCCTTTTGGGGTCTGACCAAGTCTTTTTTTCTTTTTCTTTCTTTTTTTCTTTTTCTTTCTATTTTTTTTAAGCATAAGCAATTCAGAGAGCAGAAGCAAATAGCCGTTTTTAAAATTCATGTCCTCAAATGTTAATTTGATGCTTTGAGGCATAAATGACCTTTCTAACCAGCCCAAACTTGTCAAACAAAGGAACGATAGAAACAAGCTGCTTTGTTCTAATACAACAGGCTGCTTTTCAGGGAGAATTTCAAAACAATTCTGCCTCCCTCTTCTCAACAACATTAAATTAAACTTTGGCCTGTGCCGCATTTGAATTTAGATGTGTGTGCATCATTGGAGAGATGGTGATGGAATCTAGACAACCTGTGCAGATGGAGCCATAGACTTGGGTTTCTGCAGCCCAGGGCAAGTGCTTAATGTTTCCAGCCAGGGCTGCCCTCAGAAACAGAGGGCAGAATTAAAGGGGATTTCTGCTCGTCTCAACCTTGGTGGAGGATGAAAGGAGATATATGCTATACGATCAGGGAAAGCACTCTATACATCAGTGCCTAATCTATGGCATTGTAAGATTTGCCAGGTAAAAGAAATACCCAACAGGTTGGTGTGGAAGACACAAACCTAAATAAAAAATGAATATATGCTTTTTTTCTATCTCTTTCCAAAAAGAAGTTAAAATGAATTTGTCACTTGAATATCCTTCTTTCCTGCCAGCTTTGCTTGTAGAAATCTGAAAATAGGCTCTTGAAAGTGTGATGTGTTTTTGAAACATGCAATGCAGTAAACTTCTCTTATGGAAGGTAAGAATATATTCCAGAGGCAAGGAGTAGTAACCTGGTACTGTAGCTTTTGTATCTTATAATGTTTTTTTTTTTTAACTTGGTGAAAGTTCACACATTGATCCACATCCAAAAAAATGAATATCTAATTTCTAAATTTGTTCAGATATTTTTTTAAAAATGAAAGTCTTAAAATTGTTCACATTTTTTTCCCATTTGCTCATCTGTTCAGAACTCTTCATGGCATGTTCTGCTGTATAATGTGTTACTTTGTTTACCAGAAGTGCAGACCTTCCATAAGATTCTTAACTGTATGGGAAAAGCTGCAGGCATTTGTCATTTTCAAATATCCAGCTGAGCAGTATCTTAAAAATCCAAAAATTACATTGTTACTGTTCATTAATATTTGATTAATTGAATTTTTAATATTATACTTTGCTTTATTTTAAAGATACAATATAGGGTACGTTATGGAAATACCTGCAAAAGCTGATGTGGTCTCCTCAGCTTTTCTTTCTAAAAGATAGTTCAGTGCTTATTTTTTCCTATAATTCAGCCTTTGTCTATTCATGAAGATATTTTACACTGATAGACCTTTTGATTTCCAAATTTATTGCATGATTTGCTTACATAATTGAGATTTTTTTAGTTGTTTATAAATCAGATGTGTTTAGCTTTGTTTTAAAGCTTTCTTTTCTTTTGATCACTGTTTTATTTGATCAAAACTCTTATGATTTCCAAGCAAAGAGAAGCTGTCCTTAAATCTTAGATAAAGCCCTCCTGCCTGCTCAGACTTGAACTTGGCCAAGTGCTCTACTGGTGTCAGTCATGGTGGGCCAGGACATGTGACTGGCTCCAAGGACAGGAGAAACAAAAGTAAAAACTTCATTACTGCTTCCAGGAATGCTGAGCTCTCTCTGAAACATCAACATGTGAACAAACTGTAGCATACAAAATTCTGCTTTCTGCATGAGAACAAAGAGACTCTTCCTGTCTCCTACAGTGTCTGCAAAATCTGTCTGCAGAGCTGTTCTGGTCTGCAAGGTGCCTTATCAGTCTGGAGCCTTCGTTCAGATCCAGGAACTAGCTGTGACTGCTGCAAGGAATCCATATGCACGTGCCAAGCTTGTACCAAGTTGCTGGTGTAAAACTTGGGCCAACAGCACATAGCTCAACATATTCACATAAGTATGAACTACACTTGTTAATTATCCCATAGCTTATTAAGTTCGCAGTTGATTCTGGTAGTTGATCCAAATTGCTGTCAGACTGTATTTCATTACACACAAACACATGTGCTTTTGCCTTAAATTGCTACAACTAGTTTCAAACCTAGTTGTGCATATTTTAAGCAACTGTCAGGCTCTTGGATATTTGGTTTTTGGACTACTGAAAAGAATAGGGAGCTGGATGGAGCTTTAGATGAAGTTTAAACACCACAAAACTTTAAAAGAAAAATTATTTGTAATTACATTAGCATTGGCCTTTATCCAGTCAAGCATGTCTGCCCTCCGAGGCCCTGAACCTTTTTTTTAATCATCAGAATTCTTCTGTATGCTGAATACCTGTAGGATATCCAAGGAATGAGCTGCTGAAAATGCTTCTTCACCTGTTTGGCCTTGAGAGTGTTTTGTGCTGCCATGACAACCTGGTCACAAAGAGCCTTGGGCTTGTGGTTTCCAGCCCTGATTAATACAATGAGCTGTAATTAGGAATAGGAAAAACCCCCACAGGCTTTTTTCCAATTTAAATATTCCCACTGCTCCCAAGACTTCCCCAGTTTTCATTGTGCATTGTTTCAGATTAGTCATATTTGAAATATTTATTTTGTTTTGTGTGGCCTAGATGTTGGGAAGAATCCCTGGAAATTATCGGGGCTTTCAGCCTCAGAATAGCTCTGTACTGGGGTCTCTGGGAGAGATTTGTATAATTTGTTAGGAACCCTAAGTACAACTTGAAGCACTAGTATTACAACATTTCTACCTTTGTAGCGCCAGTACTCATCCAGCAGGGAATTATGTGTAATATAAGCAAACGGCCTGTTTAGCTCTTGACAAATTCTCCAGTTCCTGTTACTTTGTTCTTGTGTCAGCATAGATAGATGGGAAGTAAGTTGGTGAAAAACATTAAAGCACTGAAATGGGAAAGAAAACAAAACATACAAAGCTGCAAAGCTATCTTTCGTTTTTCTAGGTACAATGGTGACTGATTTGATAAAACATTTTTAGAGTTTTTTTTTTTTTAAATGTGAATTGTAACTTAACCAAATGGTATCACTTAAAATTTTTGACTACAGCTGCTGCAGAAATGTGTGCACAGCTACTGTTTTGGTAAACAAAGCCTAGTTACCAGATGGCAGTAATATTTAAAAAGTTGAGCGATATGGTTTGGGAAGCATCCAACTGGAATATGCTGTGCTTTGCCTAGGTACCTTAGATTTAGTACACACTGGAAGACTTTAAATGTGTTATCACTGCAGTGGCTTGAAAGAACAAATAGACTATTATGTAGAATACAAATAATGCTTATTAAGCTTGCAGTTGATTCTTTCTGATAGATGATCCAAATTGCTGTCAGACTGTATTTACTTACACATAAACAGATGTGCTCCTGCTCTAAATCAGGGTAACTCTTCCAAACCTAGTTATGCATATTTTAAACAACTGTTAAATACTGCGTTTCGCATAATTTCTGGCTTCATGAAAACTTAATTTTTATAATAGGCCCTTTCCTCACCCCGACTCCATCCCATCCTTCTTCAAATGGTGAATCCTGGTGTGTCTGTTGGCTGCTGTGGGGTGGCAGACCTGCGGCTGCGGCAGGAGGAACGTGGTGGTTCCGCAGACAGCGGCTGTCTGGGCCCGCTGCTCTTTTCTGGCTCTTTTTAGTCTGTCAGGTAGCTGTTTCTCAGGGTACCTTGCAGCAGTCAGCTTAGTTTTGATGTGCGGAGAGTCTGTGAAGCAGCTGAAGCAACTGTCTCAGCTGCCTATTCCCCCGGCGAAGGTCCTCCTGGGCCCGGGCGCTGCTTGCAGCTCAGGCTGCTCTGCTGCGGGGTCTCCTCTCCGTTCTCCTCCGCCTCGCCCGCCTCCTGTGGGAGTCCTGCAACCTGGCCCTCGCCGTACCCCTTGTCCCCCTGCAAGCGTTTGGGTGGAGAGCTGTGTTTCTTGGCACGGCGGCAACGCGAGGCGCTCCTTGGCAGCGGCCACCTCGCGGCCCCCGTCACCGCGTCCCTCACGGCCGGGTGTCAGAGCTGCCCGTCTGCCGCTGCGCCGAACCCGCGGCCCAAACCCAGGGCTACGGGCGGAAACGCGGCTCCCCCAAACGCACATCATCACCAGCCGCTCCTGCGGCTTAGGAGCGCAAAAACGCCCTGCAGCGAGCGCCTCGGCACCACGCAGCTGCCCCTGGCGTTTCTGAGGGTGCTTCCCGGCCGTTGGACGGGGCTCCGGAGCCGATGGGTGGCGCGTGACTCTCCAAGGGCTGCAGCGAGCGGCCTCCTGTCCGTTAGGGGTTGGAGATGTAGGTGCTTAGGAAGGTGGTTGTCATTTGCCTTCCGTTTGCCGCCCTTAAAGAGCACCGGGAAGGGAGGTCTTCCAGCTTGGAAGACAGGAGTTTTCTTTTTGGAGACTACCAGGCTCTGAATCCAAGCCAATTCTGTCATCTTTTTATTGCAACTTTTTTTCTCCCCTTTTGTTTAGCAGTATAATTAAGAAAAAAAAAAATAGTAGTTTCTGTATGTTTTACTTCTGAATGCAGAATTAACTCTTCAAAGAATAAATACAAGTGATAGTTGTTTTGATCTGGTCGGAATCTAGAAACTGTTTAAGGTAATTGCGCCTTGCCCTACCACCATGCCCTTGCAGCAGTGCTACCAGTATCCTCAGAAAAACTTTGCATGTTTGGCCAGAAAAACTAACTCCTGTAAAAATTTCCTGTCCGAGTGTGGTAAATGGTAAGTTTTCAGGGGACAAATAGGCTAAAAACAAGATCCTTGAGACTCACTTAAAATAGAAAGAATTCTTGTGGCTTTTTCAGAGAAAATACCAGGGTTACTTCTCTTATTATCTGGGAAAACTCATTTTTTTTTTTTTTTGGTCTTGCTTTTTTTCAGAAAAAAGTATTATCATGGTTTAATGAACAGTTTCTTCAGTCACCTTTTGTTCTTCATAGTCTAGAAGGTTTGGGATTTGCATTGCCCTCTCATGCAAAAAGCAAACATCACCTTTCAAAACAAAATGTTTGAATTGTGACATCCCTACCCTTAAAGAGAAAATAAATGCTTTTTTTCTGGAGCTGTTTTTATCTCTGGCAGGAATATGTTACAGGCCTACTAAATTTGCACAACCTGAATGTACCAGTCCCCTTTTCTACTTCATGAATTTCACACAGATGATGAATAAAAAAAATTAACCTTTTTTAGAAGAAACGTGATTCAGCTTCATGATCTGGGTGTTGGGGCGGTTTCTCTGCGCAGGGGCTGACAGTGATTGTTGTTGTTAAATCTGCCCTTGATGGAAAGAAGAGCCGGATTCTGCTCTGATCCTGGCATGGTTTATATGGGCAGCGGCTCCAGCAGAACCTCCTCTGCATCCCAGATTTCAGTAGCTGTGCCTGTCCTTCCTCAAGGATTGGGTCACCATTGCTCTAATATTAGTTTTCTCTAGGCAAGCCCGTGTTCTCATCATCGGGAGAGGTATTTGTTGTTTGACCAGCTCGCTGCTTTAAAAATACGTACCTTGTATAGCCTAGTAACAGCACAAAAGAGGATTAAGATATCCGTGTTGTTTCTTAATAGAACGCCTTAACCAGACCCAAGGTGGAAGAGTAACTGGTAATTTTCCTGTTCTTGCTGCACACAGATAGTGCCCGTGCGTGTGCATGGGGTGGTGGCGGGGGTGAGTGTCCCCTTCACGAGTGCTCCGTGGTACAGTGTTCTCAGTGCTTGCCGTGCGTGCTGTGCGACAGGCAGCAGCTTATTTCAGCCTGTTGCTTTCTCCAGGCTCGCAGTGCAGCTTCTGCTTTACCTCGGCCTCCGTGCAGCCTTGGGGTCGCGCGGCAGAGCAGCCTACGCGTGTGCTTTGGAAAGGGAAAGGCCCCATCCACTGGAATCTCTTGGTCTTCAGGAATGAGGCTTGTCTACTGCATATATTTAAAAAAAAAAAAAAAAAAAAAAAAAAAAAGGGGGGGGGGGATAGGATAGCCTTGGGCATACTTTCATATCAAAACAAAGGGCTGTTTGACTGTCACATGCTAATACCAGATAAGAGGAGTCTGGATGGAAGATCTGCCTGTCCAACAAGTGGTGGCTCTGTTTCGGGAGTCTCATATTTATTTGCAGTTTGGGACAAGAGGAATGCAGCAGTTGGAATTTTATTTGTAGTATCTTCAAGTAGCCTGTGGGGTACTTTGTGTTGCCATAGTTTCCAAGTCTTTACATCAAAATTGGCTGAAAAATAACTGGGGAGCAAATGCCTGCATACACAATCTGGAACATTTAGCTTAGAAAAAGCTTTTTA
>VZSV01000003.1:10640212-10701608 GCA_013398735.1 Nothocercus julius
ATTTTTTCTTCTTAAGCAAAGTATAGCTGGAATCTCCTGTCTTATATCACATTGACCCTCCAACAGAGAGCAGATTAGCAGATTATCGCTCGCTCCAAAGTGCGTTTAAATGAGGGCATTGCTTTAGTAATGCAGAGCAGATTGATTACACTGACTTGGGCTGCTTTGGAGGCATGTGATTAAAGGCCAAATCTGCAGTGGGAACCATGCATACCAATGCTCTGACCAAATGGCCAAACATTTTGTCACCTGGATTAAACATGTTAGTAATTTGATTTTCCTGCCTTAAAATGGTTGGCTTTCCAGTGTAAAAATGATGAGTGACACTGCCTTAAAAGGAGGACATTTGCATTAGGGGCATATTGAGGTCTTCCCTAAAAGACATAAAACATTTTATGTGCAGTGATTCAGGACTAGTCTCCCCAAACCATGTTTCTCTGGTTTAAAACTCCCCTTTCCTTCTCCTAGTTGTTAACTAACATGAATAAAATGATAAATAAATGAATATAATAGACTTTAATATATTGAGTTTAATAGAGAAGAATCTGTTGCCAGATTGCTGCTGTAAGTATTGATATTTGCAGTGGCAAGAATGGAGCAGTTTTGCCACCAGTTGTTGAGATACGATTCCCTTCCTGCTTCCCTGCATTCCCACAGCAATACACTGGGGAGTGAGACCCAGGTTATAAATGGAATTACATCAGTAGTTGCTGGCCAGAAGCTTGTCACATTTGGTTTTCTCGCCTGGAGTCACATTTTTTGGGTGTCAAATAGTCCACAAGCCCCTCATTTGGGAATCCGTTACAAAGAACGCTAGGGAGAAGGCTTAATAAAAAGTACAGCGTTTTTCAAAGGGAATAATGCTACTTAAGAGTACATAATATCTGAACAAACAGGCAATGAACAGCATATAATTCTGCACATTATGGAGCAACATTAAATATACATATTAGTAAGGTAGCAGATGCTGTAGTTCAGAAATTGCCATGTAGAGTAGCAGTCTTTCGCAGCAGGGTGCTGCTCTATGTGAGACTCCTTCACATGTAATGAATAGCTAATTTCGGCTCTATAGTCCATGAGAGACCGAAGGGGAGCGGGGAGGGCTAGAGCATTCCAGCAACCAGACCCAGCAGGATGTGCCGAGATGCGCTTTTAATGGAGCAACATTTCAGAGCTCTTGGGGGTAAATTCATAAAGAGGGCTGCTCATCTGTTACTTTGTATTCAAAGCGAGGAATTATTATTGCAAATGGACAGGCAGGCATGTGAAGTGCATGCTTACAGTGAGTCGAAGGTGATGGGTTTCTGGGCCCGTTCTGACTTGATGGATCCCTTGCTTTTGCTTTGTTTTATTTTCTTTTTTAAGCAACAAAAAGGTGAAATAAAAGCAAACAAAAAGCATCCGCAACAACTGAAACGCACTGACAATGTGAGCAATGTTTTCCCTCATACCTCTTTCAGAGTCTGTGGGAGCGCTTGTTGATGCAATTAATTTATGTCACAGATTGGAAGACCCAGCTAGCAACCAAATCTGACACCCGTGCATCTCATGGGCATTCAGCAGGGTGAGAAATAGGGTTTCCTTGTTGAGTAAGCAGAGGTCAACAAGCTTAGGGTGCTCCAGACTTATTCCTGGGGCTTTCTAAGAGTTTTGAAAACAGCTGATCTAATGTTTAAGTATTTGTGTAGGAAAGTGACTACATTTTACTTTAAAACAGCATTTTTGCTGTTTAGGAGTAAGCTAGGTCAATGAATCTGAACTTCCAAGAGTTGTTTGGAGAGGAAAAGAAGGGTGACAGACATCAGATGGACATCTGTCACAGCTCTGATCCAGAGACTTGGACAGGAGAGCGGAAAGGCAGATTTTTAAGGAAATGGCTGATCATGTTTGCAGATCCTGATATCTGTCTCACTCCTTATCAGAGGAGCAAGGCTCCTATTTGGTTAAGTAAACAGGAAAAACAGGATGTAGGGAGTAGTAATCCTTGCTGCATAGTCTAATCTACCTTGCCATAGTGAATGGTCTATTTAAACCCTCTATCAATAGATTAAAAAAAAAAAAATTAATCATAGAGTAATCAACCTTTTGGAAGCATAATGCTGGTTAAACAGTTCCTTTCCTTCCCTGTTGACTGAAGAAGATAGGAGGTTGATTTAGGGGCAGGGAGTTGTTTTGATGTGGGAAGTGGGCAACTGGTAGAGTCCCCAGCTGCCTCCTTGGAGTTGCCCTGCCCAAGTGGAGAGCAGCGGAGACATGTGAAGAATATTAGTAGGGATGTTGTAGGGTGCAAGACTGACGGCGCCTTTTCTAGGTATTTCAAATTTCTTTTGAACTATTTAAAATATGAAGCAAATCAATAAGCAGTCTTTGGTTTCAGGGACCTCACTTTGAAATGCTTCTACCTGTTTCGATGAGAGCTGAGATATTTGCAGTGTAAAAAGTTAAATGCCCCGTTTTCAGTTTACTGACCTTTAGCCTCATAATAGAGGCTAGATATAGAATTGAACTCTGTTCTGTCTCTGCCCTTCTCACTGCAATATAGAGAATTACTTGAAATACTAGCAAGTCTCTCAATTTGAGTATCTTGAACAACGCTTAAAAACTAATTAATATGCAATCTTCTCTCAATCTTGTAAGCACACTATGAGAAGATGTTAGACAAGTGATGGTGTAATGTAATTCCAGTATGGTAATTCCAGTACCTTACGGAGTTCTGCCTTAATTTAATCTGACCTAGAAAACAAGTTTTAACCAACAGTAATAATATCAACAATGGTGGTGATAGTGGAATGGTTCCCATTTAACTTTCCTCCAGGAGGAGGGGTGTCCCTTTTCCCTTTCCCTGCAAGTGTTTCAAAGGTCATATAAAATCTGCATAGGTATTTTTCCTTTAAGAACTTGGGTCTGTTCTTCCTCCCCTCTTAATTCCTACTAAGGTAGACTATGATGAAAGTTAAGAGAACATACAAGAGAACCTCTTCCTCTAGCAACAGATGGACCTGTAGACCCAAGACCTGGATCATTTTGATACAGGAGGTTAGTACTAGTACAAAATGTATGTGTAGTGTGAGATAAGTAAAACAGACAAACAGTGTTGACTCACAAAATTAGTCAGCTTAGTCTTGTGGGTTGGGTTTCATGTTGATCAAGCCTAACCCTTGACTGTTTTAGTACGTAACCAAAGCTAACAAAATGAAGTCTTAACCACATTCCCACAAGTACAACACGTAACAACTTACCACAAAGGCTAATAGTCGTAAAATAGATTATCAAAAGCCAAAACCCAAAAAATAAACGGCAAAGGAATACAAGAGTCAAAAAAGGAGAGAAAATCTTTCTGGTGCGAAGATGAGTTGTTCACCACTGCAGAGCCGAAGCCCTCTGGCCGGCCTGCTGCCAGCTGGAGACCTGCCAGCCCCGGGTTGCGCCCTGCCTCCTTGCCAGGGTGTCTCCTGCAGCGGATAACGTGGAACCTCAGACTAGACGATCTCCAGGGGTCCCTTCCAACCCCAGTCGTTCTGTGATTCTATGAAATAAGTGATGGTGTCTTTGCAACTGTTTCTGTATCCTTGTCAAGGGATAGTTGTGTTTCTTGGCTTTTCAGTGAAAGATGTACATAAAAAATGTTAACCAGAAGTGCTTTTCGTTGGGGTCCTCAGTCTAGTAATTCATATGCTGTAAAACCTGGTCTGGGGATGTAACCACAGCATGCTGAACTCCAGTAACTGGAAAAAAAATGATAAAAACATAAATGAAAAAATAGATCATGTTTGGTTGCAGTGCGTGTGCAGTTGATAGGGAAGTGCCCTCCCTACCTTCCCAAACTAATTCACTACCCTTGTCTGTGTTGTTGTCTGAAAAACTTTGATTTTTTTGGATGAGGTACTGCTTTTAAAGAGTATTTTAAAGAGGACACCCATAATGCATTTTATTTTCAACACTAATAGAGACTTAGAGAGCATATTAAGATGCTAAAATATTGTCTAGAATTTGATTAACTGTGAGAGTAGCTATAGTTTGTTAAACTTTCGGGCGCTGCAGGGTAGAAGTAAATATTCCAAGGAATTCCCTGGCTCTGACGCCTCAGAGCGCTATGCGTTGCTCATTCAATGGCAATTAGTGTGTGACTGTGGAGGAAGGGACGGGCTCCTAAATCGCCTCTGTAAGAAAAGTGCACGTGGATCTTCTTGGCGCTGTGTGAGGAGCGGGTCTGGCGCTGCGCGGGCGCTGCTGGGGCTCGGCGCAGGCGGCGGCAGCGCCCGTGTCGTCGCGCGCTCCCGTGCAACGGCTGCCTGTGCTCGGGCGTCTGCAAGGCACAGAGGCCGAGGAATGAGGGCTGGGGAAGCATGCGTGACGCGCACTTGACCTAACAGGTATAAATACGAAAAGGGTTGTAAGCAAATGGCGCTCCGAATTTTCAGCCCCTTTGGAAAGAACATTTTCTCCTGCGAAGCCTTTTCCCGCATCTGCGTTCGTGTCTGCACGTGTGGCAGGTTATACCAGCCTGTTCGGATGATGGGGTGCACTATCCAGCACTTCTAACTTGATTCCATGGAAAAATAATTGGAGTGCTGTGCCGTGATTTAGTTTCCAGCCTAGCAACAGTATGGAAAAGCTGTGAGCAGCAAGAACCTGTTTCATACAATGCGTCCACTTGTTGCCATTGTGCGGGTTCAGGCTGTGTGCCAGTGCCATCAAGGATATTCTGAGTTATGATACAGGTGACCTTTGCATGCACCCTTTTTTTTTTCCCCCCTTCTTTCTTCCTTTACTTTTACTTTTACTTCGGCTCCAGCAGTGCCCCAAGACTGTGGGCCAGGGGCCGCGCCGCGCCGCGCCGGCAGCGTGCGCTGCAGAGGGAGCCACGCTTCCCCAACGCCAGCCTGGCCGCGCGCGGCTGACTCATCTGCCCTGCTCGTGGTTTTATAGACTTTCGGCCTGGAACGCTTTCAACACGATGGTTTCGGTGGCCTTTTCTGTGCTGCTTTGTCAGGAAATACTACGTTGTACTTCATTATTTTTGCTGGAATCCCTTGTAATGCTCTGGTGACCAGAGGAAGTTACTGAAAATGTTTGTGCTGTGAAATCTGCAGTCCAGACTGAGCCTCTCCTGAAGTCCTACATGATGACTGTGCTTTTTTGCTTAAAAACCTCTTTTCCTCCTTTTTTTATCTGTTTTGATTATGAATTAACCGGAATTAATCCAGTTGCAGTAATATGCTATGCACAAATGCTTGTTTAAATAAAATAATTTTGTAAACATGCAAGTTAGAAGGAGACTGTAGCCCTAAGGAAAGGTCCCAGACTTTCTGGCAATCTGAATGCTATTTTTCATTTGTTATAAATGCACCATTGATCTCTCTCTCTCTCTCTCTCTCTTTTTTTTTTTTTTTTTTTCCTTTCCTTATTTTTAAACAAAAGAGAATGATTTACTCCACTGCTAGCAAGGGGAATGGGAGTGGCAGTTTCCTCTTTTAGGCCAAACGTAACATTTCCTGATGGAAGGTCAGTATAGCAGGTTCAAGATTGTATTGGCTTGTACTTTTCCATGGTTTTAACTGGAGCTCTTTGAGTACAGTCTTACATTGCTCTCTCAGTTAAATGGTTTCTGTTGTTGGAATGGCCTAAATACCTTTTGGTGCAGGATGCCTGTGCTTCAAATACCCTGTACTAGATTTTTCTAAACTTTAAGTATCCTCGTGGAAATCCAGACACGCTTTTTTCAGGAAGTAGTCATTTTCTAATCATTTTTGAAATCTCTTCTGAGGTTTATATCAGTGATTACTGTCGTCTTCCTTTTTTGAGTTTGATCCACTTTCCACTAAATGTAGTGGGAATTTGATCAAGTCTTATCAGGAGGATGAAAAGGCATTTTTTTTCCTGATTAAGCACTGCTGTGTGTCAAGCAGGATGTAATTTTTAAAGCGTTTTCCTTCTTGGCCTAGCTTGCAGCCATTCCTTCTCATGAAACTGCATGCTGTTCTGTAGCACACATTAATTCAATTCCCTTTGTCTTTGGAAAAACACGTAGAAAGTTCCTCTCTGATTTAGATTTTGAGCTTTTAAGGAATAGCTGCTAAATGATGGCTTGGCTTTCATTTTAAGACTTACTGCTGTTAATCATTCTCCTTTTGTAAAAGTCAAGGAGTGTTGGGTTCATACAGAAGTACTGTACGAATTATATCAAAGATGAACCTTAAATTATGATAGTAAGGTTATGTTGATACAGCCTGTATGCCATAAGCAAAAGAAATGTGGTGACAGCAAACATGAATAAAATAAGTGCTGTTATGGGGAGAGATAAAGAGTGGGAAAGCATGTGAAAAGTGCATGTTTGAGCCAAGCCAAGGTGAAGAGAGCAGAGATGAGGTTGGACTGGTAGAGGGAGTTTGCAAAGCAAATTCAGTTAAAGCTGGAATCTTCCCTTCTCCCCTCCCTTCAAAACAAGCAGATCTTGTTGGAGGTTTTCTTCAGTCACAGATGAATTAATTTCTTTTATTTCCTTTTGGTGGAGAGAGAAATGGTTCTTAGATGAGGGTAAGCTATAAAGTATAGGCACATAATATGGAAAATTTCTTCTCTTAGCAGTAAGAATGTAAATAGCGACTCTAAAAAATGATCATATTATATCTGTTTGACAGGCAAGGCATCTTCTAAGTTTCTTAAAACAGCTGATGGTCTCTAAATATTTACTTTCATGAATGTAAGAGCAGCCTGTCTCTTGTTCTATTGCTTTAAGGCTATTTTATTGAAAGCAGGAGGTTTAATCTGAGTTTGTTTGGCTTTGTTGCTCCTCATTTGCAGTCAGTTTCCCATTTGCGATATTTATACTTGTGCTGTAGCAACCAAACATAATTTCTCTCTGCAAATTGCCGTGATGCGAAAACTAAGTGGCAGTAAAAGCTAAAATGGCATCACCTTGGGAGATACCCTGGGCTTGTGGGATGAATCTCTGCTTCCTGCAGGAGGGATGCCAGCTTCTGCCCACTGCAGTAGAGCAAATTCCTCCTCAAAAGCTAGCAGCAAATGTCTTCACAGTGATCCTCTGAAGACTGGTAGTGTTCAGCCCTTGTTCTTGGGCTCCCAAAGCGTATTCCCGGGATGGAGATCCTTGCAGACTGTTTGCACATCCTGCTGTCTCAATCTGTTCCCTTTGCAAAACAACCGGGCCCGCTAGGTTGGCCGGCTTGATCCTAGTTTGCTTTGTTTCCCCCAAACTGCGTGGGCTTATGGTGAAGCGGAGGAAAGGTTTGCTTAGCAAAATTTAACTGAAGATTGCTAGCCTGTCTTAACCTTTTGTTTCCAGCTTTTGTTATGATCGAATTTAAACTTGAGCCTGATGCTTTGCTTGTATTTATGTTCCATTACTACTCACCCATAAACATTTACGTACATATTAGCTGGTAAAACTAGCTGGCCTGGTTAGTAAAAGCTCGATTATTTTGGAGTAGCTCCACTGCTAGCAGCTTTCTCGGGCACTAATTATCCTTTTTTATTTTTTTATTTTTTTTTTTTCCCCCTTGCTCTTCCTTCTGAATTTACTTGCGTTTCTCTTTGGTGCTGGTAGCAGTTTTGATGGCTCCCAGTGCACACGTCTGCTATTGCAGCGCCGTTCCAGGCAGCTTCCCCCAGCTCAGATACAGCCCATTACGGCCCCCTCCAAAGTCTGCGGCTGACCATATTCCACGCGTCGTAAATCATAATTTATGTTAATTTGCACACATTCTGTGAAGCTTGTGATTTCCTGGGCATCCTTAATTTCTAATAGCTGTCACCTATTCTCAGGGAGGGGGGTGGTATTTTATTAGAAAAATTGTAGGATGTGTTGATAAATCTCCTGTCTGCTCATATCTTGTAGCAAACGGTACCTTTCTATCTATCACCTTCAGGGTTTCCAGGGTCACACTGAGGGATTGGGGGTTGTGGGTTTTTTTTTGTTTGTTTGTTTGTTTGTTTGTTTTTTGCTCTCATACTGAGAAAGGATGTTAACTTAGCCGAGAGAAGCATTTTTTGTTTTCATCTGATATCCTTTTTAAAACAGGCTCGGTTTATGTAGGTGGTATGGTGGCCTGCAGCCGCTGCTTGCCACCTGCCTTTATCCGAAAGACATCCGTGGCATTCACGCTTCTGGGGAGCATCCTGCACCATTCTGAACCTCTAACTGAAGAGACGCTTCCTGCCGCTGCTCTGCTTGTGCTCTGTGGGCCCCCAGCATCGTTCGTCATGGGGTCCTAGACCACCGGTCGAGCATCGCTGAGCTGGAGTTCTGCTACTGTGGTCAAGAAGCCACGTCTTTTTCTTTTTTAAGGTCTCTCTTACCTATACCAAGACATAGCTGCTTCACTCTGCTGACTAAGCTAGTGCTTGCTAAAATGGGCTGGATTATATCTGTATTAAATGGCTGGAGTGCAGAGTCATTTCAGCTTTTGCAGAGGTATGATCTGAGGATGAGAGCTGTGCAGACGGGATTGTCATTCTGTAGTATATTCCTTGCTTCATACGGGATAGGTTGGAAGTTGTGTAGCCGGAGGGATAGGAGCAGAACTTTCCTTTCCTCCTCCCTCGGGGACACAGGGTGTAGGTGCATCCCGTGCACGGTCACGCAGGGGCCGCGCTGGTCACGGGCCGCTGCACAGCGGCGGCGATGCCACGCGGTACGATGCGATGCGGAGGCATCGCTGGCTCTGCTCTGGGCCCCATGAAGCCCTTGGCAGACGTGATCCGCTCGGCAGTTCCTGGGCTGCTGAAGGAAGTCCTGATCCCCGCGCCAATGTCCGCTCCCGGCACGGCCGGGGTGACCGGCGCTCCCGCGCGCTCGGCCGCCCGGCCCGTGCGGAGCCGCTTGCTGGAGGCGGCCGTGCTCTCCGCCGCAAGCCCTGCTGCCCCTCTGTGCCTGCAGGACACATCTGGTGAGCCGCCCGCATTATTTATTCTTTTTCCCACTCCTTGTTACCTTTTGTGCCGGCATGTTTAAGGTACTACGGATAGGTGTGTTCCATTTTAAATCACTGTTTTCTCTGGTTTATAAATAGGCTCTTAGCATTAGCTCCAGGCTGAGTGGTAGCATGCAAAGTTTTGACTTAAAAATAATATCCAAGTGTATTGTTGATCTGTTCTTAGAGTGTTCCAAAGTTCAGACAAGATTGAATTTAGGATGCTACTTTGCCGTCTGAAAGGAAAACCACTTCTTAAAAAGCAAAAATTTAAATGAGGTAAACATGGTTAAGACTTTTGCTTGTCTTGGGAAAAAAAAGGCAACCACCGATCTAAGTTATGAAAAAATAGCTAATGGGCACAGTTGGGAACTACTTTCCATAAGGGTTTCTTGTTGTTGTTTGGTAGGCAAGATGAAGCAAAGTGGGGTTTTTTTGTTGTTGTCTTTTTTTTTTTTTTTTTTAATTTAAAGAGTGATTATACATTTGCCAAGTAATATTGTAGTCTGAATAAATTCTAGCTGGCAGGTCTGTAAGTGAATTTGAATGACTGTTAAGATAGAGGGTGTGATGCTGCTGTTAACATACACAGGAGGGGGTTGTCCTTCTCGAGCTTGCTCACTGGAGACTCTCCGGCGCTCACACCAGGTTCCTCAGATTGTCTTGAGTTCCACTTTTCTATTAGGAAGGAAAGGTCTTCTATAAGGAAACCTCATCTATTGATCTATTCCGTGCTCTGTGAACAGAAACAGCCTGGTTTATCTGCATAGGAGCATAAAGATGGATCTTGTAAACTACTTGAAAAAAATCAAGGGTTAGTGGGTGAGTAATTAAGCAAATCTGATTTTCAGCCTAAGTTGGTTGCATATTTCCTAATTTTATGCTCATCTCTGCCTAGTGGCTGAGGCACTTTGTGTTCTCACAGGGCATGTGACAGGAAGTTTTCCAAAGTCACTTCTTAAACTTTAGGATATTTCTGTAAGACAGTTGGGAAATTATATATTTTTCATAAATAATAAACTGTAGACAGTGGTGACATATGGTTGATTTTCAATCACAACTTTAAACTGGAGATGCAAAGCTTAGAGCTTGTCTTATGGTTTTTTTTTTTAATCACCAGAAATCTCAACAAAGTTTTGTTGTTGTTTGTTTTTAATATATGGAGTCCATGATTTTTTTTTGTATGAATTATGCTGAAGAAGTACTCTCATGTGTTCATAAGAAAAGACTGCTGCTTTTTAATGTTACTGTACTTTGATGTTGTGTTACTGATGTTTTTAAATAGGGGCTAAAAAGTTTAGCAAAGTAAAATCTCAGCATAAACTTCAAAGTATTGCTTTTCAGCATTTTACGTAGCCTGCCATTCTGATTTGTGTGTGTGTGTTTGTGTTCGTAATCATCTCTTAAAATACATCTTTGGACTTGAGTTGTTGAATTTCTGGAGCTCATTTTTTTTTGACTTGAGTTTGCTTGACTTGATTAACTGAAAACCAACCTGTTGATGCTCCTCCACACGTCACCATCATCTCCTTCCTTAATTCTTGTAATTTGAAGTTTCTTTTATTTCTGTTTTATTCTGAAGTATTTGTTTTCTGTGACAAAACTCAAAAGTACATCTGAAGAATATGTGGCTGTTCCAGCAAGGCATACACTGCAGTAATATGAATGTACATTTATTAAACTGCTTTACAGTCCCAAAATGCTTTAAGGTAACGCGTAGGATGCTGTCAGACAGGTTGTGACAAAAATTACTTTGTAAAATTCAGTGACTTCCTAACATTTTCCTCCTGAGGGCACTTTGGCACAGTCCCCTTCAGGAAGCACAGCAGCTGAACACTCCACTACTTTTCAGCTGTTAAGTAATTTTTGCAGCTCTTTTGTCTCTGAGGCGAGTGTTGAACAACAGAAGCAAAGAGGGAGCTTCATTGGATAGGGTGTCTTACTGCTCTAACTGCTTTTCCAAATACATTTTTCCAGAATGCAAACCCTCTGCACCTTGAAAATGTCAGTGGAGCTTGAATTACTGGTCACATGCTGTTTCGAAAATATTAAAATGTTTAGAACTGCAGCAGCTGAAGGGAAAAGGTGAAACACGCTCGCTCCATAAATAGCTTCAGGAGTGAACACCCACTTCGCTGCTTGCAACCCTTTTGTTGTCTTTAGATAAAAATGAATGAGCTATTTATTTTAAAGGTGAAATGCTAGAGGTCTGGGGGATTTTCTTTGGAAAGGATAAAGGCTTTCAGTAAACGTTTATAACTTCGGGGAGAAGATGAATTTTCTCTTTGAAGGGTAATGCCTGTGAGGAGGGAAGGTTTAGAGCTTTCAGCAAGCGAGACTCTTGGCTCCTTTGGATCTGCTAGCGAAATATCGCTGTCTTCCTGCCCCAGTGCGTAACATCTCTCCTCTTGTTGCGTTGTGGGGAGTTCACTGTTTCTTTCTAGTGAAGTGCAAAGAGTCTGTGTTTTTCTTCTTTCTTTTCCCTACCAAATTTTGCTACTTTTTGCTTGGAGAATTTTGGATGGTCAGAAAAAGAGAAAAAAAACATATATGTCTACACAAGGGGAACTGTCTTCCCTGTACAGTTTTCTGTGTTGCTGCAGGCTTGTGCAAAAGGTGGTGTTTGCTGCCCGCTAGATGATATTCGAACAGCCTTGCCAGGGCCTTCTTAAGGGTCACACTTGCGAACAACGGTCTATTTCTTTAAATACAGAGCCAGAAAAAAAAGGCCAGGAAAATGATGTTTAGTAATTACGGGGCATAGTGTATCATTGCGACATGGCTAATGAAGAGCTTCTGCTTTTTAGGCTGCAGGGGCAGCTGATCTTTTTGTTTAAATCCTCTGTAACCCAAGAAGGACGGGTTAGGTGACCCCGCTGTGTGAGCAGCGGCGTTGTTTAGAGCAGGGCCTCGGTTTGTAAATGTTGCTGCTGTAATGTGAATTCCCCCAAATCTCCGCGGGGAGCAGGGAGCTCTGCTGTGCTTGAGCCTGAGGAGGGCTTCAAGGCACGTGGTACCTCCTGATATTTCTGGAGATGCTTGTCCTTCCAGCAAGGCTGCAGCCTTTTGGTGGCTTGACTTCTGTGCTGACAAATTAAAAGTCGCAATAGGATTGGAGTAGCTGTTTGGCCACCCTTTTTTTTTCTTTCTTTCTTTTTTTTTTTCTCCTCAATCCATTTTGTGGAAAATCTTTTGTTGTGCCTTTTTCTATCGGAATTAATGGGACTTTACCTATTTACTGCGAGTAGGAAGGAAGTGGGATCAGGTCATGTCAGCGTCGCTATTCAAGCGTCGTGTCTTGCTCAGCTCCCCGAGGAGAGGCCGTTCCACGTCTGCTTCGCAGGAAGCCGCTATTAGAAAGAAAGCGTCCCGCACAATACAGCGTTGCAGCATGCTCCCGTGCAGATTTCTGGGAGACCACCAATCCAGCTTTCATTTCCCCGGAAGCGACCGGAAAGAAATAGAGCTGGCTCAGTTTTAACAAAGCCCCTATTTTTGGCTTGTTGGCTTTGGAGAGGGCCCTCCCCGGGGCACGTCATGGCCATTAAACAAAAACGGGGGCCGCAGGGAGGAGGTGATGACTTGAAGGGCCATCCGGCTCCCCTTCGGTGCTTGAGCGTTGAGTGGAGCCAAGAGCAACCACCAAACGCTCTGGGCTTGCTCCTCCTGCCTCCTCTTCCTCTCCGCGCGCTTTCCAGCTTGCTGCCTCTGGAGTTTGAACCCAAACAACGGGTAAACATCCTCCTGCAAGGCCTAGGCTAGCGTGTGCCTGTGACCTTCTCCAGAAGAGCGTATCAGATACTGCAGTTGAGTGTGATCCAAGCAGTGGTGCTGGCTCACAACCTGCTCTGAAATGTACAGTGTAAACAAACACACTTCGGAAAAAATGAGGCGCTTTCCTCTTGGTTTCCTGTAACTGAGCAGGCTTTTCTGAAACAGTTGGAGGTCTAGCATATTGGACTAGAGATACATATATGTTTCTTTTTTCTACCTAATTCTCAGGTAATGCCCCTTCCTACAATGTTATGCTTGCGTTTTAAGAATACTAAATCAGTCTGGGGTTTTAAGGGAGTGTGTTTTTACCTTACTTTCATAGAATCACAGAATGCTTAAGGTTGGAAGGGACCTCTAGAGACCATCTAGTCCAACCCCCCTGCACACGCAGGGTCACCTAGGGCAGGTGGCTCAGGACTGCGTCCAAGCGGGTTTGGGAGATCTCCAGAGAAGGAGACTCCACAACTTCCCTTTATACTTTCATTATAAATAGTTAATGTCTTTCTTGTTATGGTCTGATCCAGATTATTTCTGTTTTATATGCACTGTTTACAGATATAGCGTATGAAATTTGGTTGTGTTGCTCTGTATTTATGTCTCTGACTCAATGTCTGAGTCAAAATCAGTGTCATGCTTGCGTAAAATCTAAAAAGAACAACCCAAATTTTGCTGTTCCAAGATAAAATATTGAGAGCAAAAGTTGGGCCATCATGTTGGGAAAACAGGTAGATTTAGGTCTGAACTTCAGAGCCCAGTGTCTGAGACCCCAGTTTGGAGCTCTCCCTTGAGTCTTGAAGACTTGACTGAGGTGGATTTTTTTTTGCTATGTAACTTATCGTCTTACAATATAGGAAAGCTCTGCCCTTCTGCCGTGTCCGTTACCGTGCTGAATGGAAACCAAGCTCGTGACGCAGACTTCTCAAAAGGTGCACGTGCGCCTGATTCAGTGCTGTAAATTTGGTTTCCTGTAAGGCGGTAGCTGCAGCAGTTTCCATCTCCAAGGCGCTTTGCAGATGGAGCTCAGCGTGTCGCTTGTGTGAGGGCGAGCTCGTGGGCGCTGAGGTGATAGCCGGGGCTGAAGTGACTTGTGCAAGGGAGTTGGGGCAGAGCTGGTATCAATCAAGGCCTGGGTTCGTGCCACTAGAGTGCACTGCTGCCCTCCTGCTTCCTGCAGGAATGTTTGAATTTGCTCCTAGGTGTGTCCTTTGGGGTGGGGGGTTTGGAAAAATGCTGCAAACTTGCTGGACTGCTGGGAGTTTCACTTTGGCTTTGTCAGGGGAAGCTCTGCTTCTGCAGCCGTCCTTTACCAAATACTAACCACCAGGCTCTTATGCATGTTATGGAATGGCAAAAAGGGCTCATAAACCAGCTTTTTACCTCTAATAGCAGTTATTGGAGATGAAGGGGGTACTTGGGGAAGAAAGGGTGCCTTGTAGGTGAGTGTAATTAAAGCAAATGCTTTAAAATATTATCATAAAGACTTTTGTTTCACTCTCTTAAAGAGAGGTAATTGACAGAGAGATTATAGTATTTTACCCAATAATGAAAGCATTTTTGTTTTTTTTCTGCACAGGTTTCCACTTGAGTGGCACAGTGACAGAGCCTGCAATGCAATCGGAGCCAGAAACTGTTTGCAATGTAGCTATCAGCTTTGATCGTTGCAAGATTACCTCAGTGACCTGTAGCTGTGGAAACAAGGACATATTTTACTGTGCCCACGTTGTGGCACTGTCTTTATACCGGATCCGCAAGCCAGATCAGGTCAAACTGCATCTTCCCATTTCAGAGACACTCTTTCAAATGAACAGAGACCAACTACAAAAATTTGTACAGTATTTGATCACAGTGCACCACACAGAAGTTTTGCCAACTGCTCAAAAATTAGCAGATGAAATTCTCTCTCAGAATTCAGAAATCAATCAAGTCCATGGTAAGTTTGATACCCGTTCTTTGCTTTTCCTCATTCTTTGGTTTTGATCTTTTTTTGTGGCATTCACAAGGAGTGTGACCTCCTGAGGTCCCTTCCAACCTGAATTGCTCTGCGATTGTGTGATGTTTTCAAAAGAGGAATCAGTGGCTGAAACTTTGCTTTAAGATGGTCTGGAAAAGAGAAAAGAATTAATAAGCAATGAGATCGGTGCCTGCATTTCTGTTAATATGTCGTCTGTTCTACGTCGCAGCTGTGTTTTCCTGACAGGAAAGCTGGGTGTTCGTCTCTGTGTAGCCACATAGCTCAAAGAAACTATCTTGCAGTCAACTTACCAACTGCATCTTTTTGTTGTTTTGTTCTTTTTAAGCTAATCTTTTGACAATTTGGTTGTGTAATTTTGTTTAATGGCAAAGTATAAAAGCAAGAGGTGTTACTTTTTTTTTTTTTTTTCATTCATTAAATATGCATTTATTATCCTTTGGGGTTTCTTTTCAATATGAAGTCAGGAGAAATGTAAATCCTGTGTTTCAGTATTGTTTTCCTATTTCTTTTGCAGCAGTCTCAAAGCATCAGCCAAGGTCTTGATCTTTCTGCTCTCTTTCTGCAGCACGTAGTTTTAATGGCTTTCAGTTTCTTGTGCTGAACATCTTACGTCTGTTAACTGACTGATTTGAGGCTTCTGAGGTGGCTGTTCTTGTTGGACTAAAAGTGGGTAATGGAGGGGTTGAGTTGACCCAGCCAATTTCTTCAAGTCCTGTGTTCCTGAAATGTCAGCTGATTGAAAAGTCCCCTAATGTGACCAGTGCTGTAAGTGCGGTTTAGAGGGGAAAAATAAGGAATCTAAATGCAGCCTTTTGTTTGTTTGCTCATTTACAGCAAGAGTTTGTTACGTGTTAGATTTCTGAGGTGAGCACTGTTCCACAGAGTTTGCAATATAAGTACAATCAAACTGCCTAACATCAGCATAAGAAAAATACACGTGTTCATGAGGTACAGTGTGAATAGAACAAAAAAAGCAAGTCCTTCCCATAGCAGGGCTCATCAGCAAACTAGCACATCTTCCTATGGTCGGGTGGCCTATATCCTTGATGATAGCAGGGAGAGGCTCTGCAGAGGGGACAATGATGTTGCAAAGCTTTGTAGTGGTGGCAGGAAACTGTGTTTGAGTGTGACTGGGTAGGAAGCTGATAAAGGGAATAAAAATAATCACTACATGATGGGATTTGGGTCACGAGGAAGCCAAGAAGCTCAGTTTCAGGAGCCAGTGGTCTTTTACCAGCTCTGGAGAGGCAGCCAGAGCTTCGAGGAAAGGCTGCGTCTTTCCTTGTTGCAGAACGTAATGAGAAGGTGGATGCAGAACTGTGTGGGAGCGGAAGGAAGGAGAAGATAAATCCGATAGAGGACAGTGCTTTGGATAAGAAAGCTGAAGGAATGTGTAGCGTGCGAATTGTGATAGCCTGAGCAAAAGGAATTAAGGGGAAAGAAGAACAGTTACGGTGCGTATGTGAGTGGCACGGAGAAGATGGATAGTTGGGAGTGATTAGAAAAAGTGACAGGGGGGACTAGGGAAGGCAAGTGTGGGAGAAGAAAGGCTGATGGGTGTATATATGATATTTTGTTTTATGTATATGATATTTCATTATTGTCAGAATAAGAATAAAATGCTCATTACTATATATTTATTTGAAAGATGTTTAATGCATATAACAACCTGAATAGTAAAAAGAGTAAGAAAACAAAAATTAAGTTGATGGTTAATTATGAACTTTCATGGTACATTTGAGTGGGGTGGTTTAAAAAATTCCACTAAATTTAAACTTTTTTCTTATGCTTCATGATGCTTTCCTAGTAAAATGAGATGATTCTGTGTCTTTGTTGACTGTTTCTGAATAAAATATCAAAAACTGAACTACAAAATCTAGGCAGCATAAGAATAAGCTGTTATTACCAAAAAAAAAAAAAAATAAAGCTGAGTCTATAGGTTTCTGTTCTTCCCCTTGAACTCACACAATACCATTGTTTTATTTTTAAGTGTGTTTGCTGTGCTAAAAAAATAATGGATTCTTTTAAGGGAAAAGTAAGCTCCTCTGGTTGCATAACAAGTAAGCATTCTTTGGGGATTTGTACTGTAATTAGTTATTTTGATCTGTAGTCAAATTTCTTGAATAATAATAATTAAAAAGAAAACCCTACTCAAAAGAAATCCACTCCTGATTCCAGTAGCACATGCTGAGAAACACCAGATCACCATTCATTTTGTTGTATCTCTTGTACTGCGTGTGTCTGTCTGTAATACAAATCTGTCTCGTAGACCTCTCTTCCTTTGAACAGTTTAACCTCAATAAACCATTGATTGAAGAGAAATTATATTGAACTCTGCTTGAAGGCACAGGTGAGTAAGAGGAAAGGCTTACTTAGAAAAACTTACTTAAAAAAGAAAGAGGAGCCATAGCAATGAAATGCCAAAAATAGCTTTAATCAAAGGAAGTCCTGAATCAGTAGTTGTATGAGAAAATCACCTTCAGTGTTACCTAGAGGTTTTTCTGATTCTTCTTCATCTTTGTTATATATAACTTCTTTTTTTTTTTTTTTTTTTTTTTTTTTTTTTTTTTTTTTTTTTTCCTTTTTGCAGTTGTGGTGAATGTGCTAATTCTAATAGTTTCAGTAGTAAGTAAAAGAAATGAGGTCTCTTGAATACTTTGTTGTTGTTTAAGAGTGATCCATGGCTTTCAAGAGCTTTGACCACAGCATTTTTGACTTGTTTGTGAACTGGCTAGGGAGATGGAATAACTGTGCAAGTACTTTCCTTTCACAAAAGGTATGTTGTGTAATTGTTCATTTGCTCCAATTTTTGTCTTATGCAGCATCTGATGACTGCTTTTGGTCACGTCGCTGTGAAAGAGGTTACTGGGGGAGCTGGTGAAGTGTGACTTACACTGATGACGTGGGTTTTGAGATGGCAAATCCCTCTGAGTTCCTTGGTGGATAAAAGTGATGCAATATCCATCCCTTCTTGTTTCCTGACTGAGACCCTGCGCCAGGGAAAAAATAAGGGGTTGCTGCTAGAAGCACAGGAATTACGTGGTCTGCTCACAGACTCCTTCGGAGAAGCTGAGTGTCATGTCAGAAACCCTCTCTGTCTTTGCCGTGCTAATTTGCACTTGCTGGTCATTGCCTTGCAAGTGCCTTTTTCACAGAATTTTGGAATTTCAGAATCAATGATTTTTGAATGCCTTCAGTACGTAAAAGCACTTTCTGTGTTTGGGAAGAAATGTCGTGTCCGATTTCTCATGTAACGCTGTGGATGCTACAACTGGACTTGTTCCTGATGGTCTCGAAGGTGGGGAGCTGTGGGGGTGTAGTCACCTTGAAGAGCCCCCAGCCCTCACAGCTGGAGGGAGCGTCTGCATCACCCACGGACACTGATGAACGTGGCTTCTTCTAGACTGGTGTCATTTAATTGAAGTGACAGGGGGTTTTGATGGGAGATTGTAGCGATGGAAAGCTGAATGCTAGATAACTATGTATTTGTAATATACTGGAGTTCTTCAACAGTGAAAAAGGAAGTTGATTGCCATCAAATCATTTAAATCATATAAAGATTGATAGTCTTTCTTATGGCCCTGCTTACACCAGAAAAATTGATCGAGAAGAAATTTGCCGGTTTTCCTTTCAAGAGGATAAATGTTACGTGCTGCAATACTTGATGTTAGACTTGTTTGATCTGGATCTGGAAAGGAAGGAAGGGACAAGAGCTAAATTTGCAAATGAGAATGAAAACTAGTCAAAATTAGAAATATTTCAGAAATTCAAGTAGAGGTAAATTAGTAAAATGTAAAATGAAATTAAGGGTTGATAACTGCAAGATGAAAAAAAAACCCTAGATGAATGTGTATTTTTAGGAAAGGGTTTCAGATACCTTAAGCATTAAAATTAACTTATTTTATTGGAAATCATGATGTTTTGTTCTGAGACATGCAGCCTAGGATAAGGGGTCCCCCTGAAAATGCTGCTTTATACTGGCATGGAAATTCTTCTGTCCATCCCACATGAATGGACTTTGAAACTTAATGCTAGTAATGTTTGTGAGACTAGGATTTTAGCAAGAGAGAGTAGATGCTTTCAGGAGATAAATTTATGCATTCATCTGTACATGCAGATGAAGAGGAAAGGAGAAGGGTTTGAAAGTTAAAAGCGTGTTGAGGATTTGCAAGCCTTCCTCGCCAGCTCACTGCAGACTGTCCTGCATTCACATGTTCTGGTATTAAAACTGGTTGCTTCACAGCAGTTGCTGCTTTTCTCTAATGACGTGCCTGGGGTAGCAGGTGCTGTATTCCACCCAAGAGTTCTGGAATTAAGGGCAAGATGAAGTGACTTAGGTATAAACTTTGAGGCATTTGGGGAATCAAAGACATAATAATATTTTTGAATCATTAATTTTAGGATCTTTGTTTTTATTTAATTATTGTTTAGGATAATTCTGAGTATACCAGGTTTATACCAGGTTTATAAAATCAATTATCATTCTGTTGTGAGTCAGTATGCAGCAGCCTTGCTCTCTAGCTGTGGCCGTTCGATCTTAGCATAGCACTCTGTAAGTCATGCTTTCTTTATCATCTTTTTCCACATTTTCTCCTTAATGCTGACATGGGATGACATTTAATAAAACTTAACCGATCTACAGTTCATTTGTATACTTAAGCTCACAAGATTTTCATAAAATGAAGTTAAAAAGGGCAGTATTGCTATGAGTAAGTAATTTGATGCGATTGCATTTGAAGATGAAAACAAATGTTGGGATACTTCAGAAATGAGGATCAGGGAAGCAGTTTGTCTTAAAGACTCAGCGTTTCAGTGGCATTTTATCCAAATTACACTGTTGATCTGCTCCAGAGTAGATTTCAGCTTAGGCTATTTTTTGGCCATATTCTGTTCATTCTTGATACAGATTTAAAAGAAAAGTCAATGACCCGTGCTTTGCTTCTGTTTGCTTTTCTTTTAGAAGTTAAGTTTTCCATATGCAGCACAACTTACTGAGTGCAGTTACTTATTTTAAAAGCAGTTGCTCTTAGAATTGCTATGTAAATGATGAAAGTTTTGTTTAACGCTTGTTCAGCTTAGCCTGGGAGTGGATTCTCCTTTACGTGTAAAACGTTAGGACCATTAATATAAAGGTCCTTTTAAAAATGGTATTCAGGTGTAGGTTTTTACAAACAATTGTGCAACTTGGTATTTTGCTTTGATTGCTAAGATTGTGTGGATGTTTTAATTTTCCATAATCAAGCATGAGTAAAAATGTATGGCCATGTCTATAGACTGAGGATAAAGATTTTATTGAATGTATTTACCTATCTGTAGGTTCCTAATATAAAACCTATTTCAGAGACCAGTCATGACAGGAGTTAACAAAGCCAGAAGTTGGGGGGAGGTAGTTTAATATGTGAGTGTCTCTAAACTGACACCGTTTAATTACAGGTTTTAATATTTAGTGTAATTATACACTGCTTTTCACTTGCATAGTTCAAATGTGAACTAATCATTTTTGCCAAGCATATAAGTAATATTTATACCAGTCTGCAAGTGGAGAAAGGGAGTTGGTCTCGGTACCAAGCAGAGCTGTAGAGACTAATTTCAGACATGCCCAAGTCAAGTCCCGTTGGATATCACTGAAATTTCCTTATACATCCTGATTTTCCTCATGAACAAATTTGATCATACGGAGTATAGCCTATGTACAATCTTGTGAAAAAAAATGACTCCGAATGAGAAGTATCTGTAGCACTATGCTGAGCAGCCTCTTAAAGTTCAGATCCTCGGCTTGGTATCCTCAGACCTTTTACTTGGTAGCCCCTCTGCTGGCATGAGAGTTGCACTGGTGCTAGTGGAGTAGAGCTGAGCCCCTGGGGATGGTGTTTTTGGGATCACAGCAGCAATGTTAAAGGCAATTTTTATTTTATTTTATTTTATTTTATTTTATTTTTTATTAAAAAAAAAATAAAAAAAAAAGAAGAAGAGGCCTAGGGAAGGTGGCAAAGGGGGCAAAGTAACTGGCCTGGCTTGATGGGCGCCCTTGTTCCAATACAGGAACACTGCTGCTAGAGGCTGCAGGAGCTATGAGGAAATTGAACCTTGTAGCACAAACTGGCCAGCGAGCTTTTGATGAAATGCAAACAGTTATGGAAGGAATTTTGTTTTTTTCCCTAAATAGGGAAGCTTAGCAGAGGAATCTTAGGCTATTTTTAATACAATTTAGAAGAAACCATGCTGACATTATTTAAAGGTAAATCTCCATTGAAGTAAGGAATAAAGTATGTTAAGTTTATTTTTTTTGTGTGTGTAGATATATATTTAAATAATTCATTTTCACAAGTCTTTTCTATGCGTTTTAGAGCAATGAAATATTTAAACTATTTGCAAGGTGATACTACAGACCTGGGTCTGTGCAACAGCTGCACTGCTTGTGCCGTGTGGCTTGTGTCCCTTTTTATCTTGCTCCCCGCAACTGCAGGCTTCTCGGCGTGTGTGCCGCCGGGCTGGCTGGGCCGAGAGCCCCCTAAAACTACCGTGGTGCCGAGGGCAGCGCTCGCACAGTGAGGAAGTTCTTCATTCCGTAGTTTTTGTCCTGTCTGGAGCTCGTGTCCTGCCTTAAGAGACGCTCTTATGGTTCCTGTGGAAGGCGGGAGAGTTCTTTCGCGTTGTTAAAGACACAATTTCTTATTAATTTAAAAATATGTGTAAGGACAGCATCAGTGCAGCATTCCCAGTTGGAGATTCTTAAGTTGGAGGCAGGTTAGGAAGTTGCTGAGCTGTATGCTTTTTTTTTTTTTTGACTTTCTCAGCAACAAGCTGCATACAAGATATCTCCTTCATCCTTTAAATCTTACAGTTGTACTTTCACGGAATAGATTCCATCATTCCTTGCAAAAGCTTTACCTGCGTGGCAGAGCTGCAATTGTTAAATGAATGATTAAATCCATAGAATCAATGTTTAATTCCTATAAAGCTGAAGAGTTGTAGCTGTCTTTTCAGATTCTCAGGACTTGTTTGGATGCAAGTTTTTGCAAAGCTGTCTATGTAGTTTCTCTTCCCCAGCAGTAGCCTTCTTTTAATATTGGTTATACGGGTAGCGTGGCCTGGGATTTAAAGGTGGTATATTGTGTAATGTGATTCTGTTCTGAGTATCTAGACACCTATTGGAGGTAGAGATTGTATCTTAGAAGGAGCTCAAATGATTCAGCGGAAGCACATGCTTTGTCCTGATTAGAGTTCTGGGAAGATTCTGTTGATTGTGTATAATTTATACACCAAATATTGTACCTTTGGCCTAACAAAGCTCCATAAAGAGCAATTGAGACAAGCCCCAAACCCTAAATGCCAAGTTAACTTCAGTCTAGGGCATACTTAAAATACCTGACGCCTGCTACAGTGGTGCATTAACTGGAGTTTCTCTGGCAGTCTAGAGAAGTGCTCTTCAATCATTTCAGTTTGATACCTCTGAAAAATATCTGGTGGAAGTGCTGGCTTCTTCAGGAATGTGTAGATTGCTGGCTGGTGCCAAAACTCATGTTAGTTATTTGGGTTAGTCCTTTAGAAAAGGACCTTTTTGTACTGGGCCAGTAACGAAGGAAGAGTTAAGTAGAATTAGCTCCCTGGTAATAAGATCACCTATGCAAAAATCTTCCATGCTCTTGCACAACTGTGATTTTTATTTATGGGAGGAAACATCTTTAGAGCTTTAAAGACATGGGAGTTGTTTGGGGATTTTTTTTTTTTAACTGTTTCTTCAGCTTCTCAGAGCTATCGGCTAGAGCTCAGAGGCTCCATCGGAGGCGATGGTTTTCCTCAGGCTCAGCAGCAGCGATGCTCACTGTCAGTTATGTCAGTATGTTTATTTAAATGCCATTTCCTAGGTTGTCATTTCTTCATGGGCTACTGCAAAGAAACTTAAGTTTATTATAAAGACTGTTTAGATCAAAGACAGGACATTCAAAACATGACTGACCACAGATCCAAAAAGCTCTTCATTGCTCCTCTCCCTTGGACTCATCAACTGCTAGTCTTTGTAAAGAAAATAATGTTGTTTTCTTTTCTTGCTGTTTGCAGGTGCTCCAGATCCAACAGCAGGTGCTAGCATAGATGATGAAAACTGCTGGCATTTAGACGAGGAACAGGTCCAAGAACAGGTTAAACTCTTCCTCTCTCAAGGTGGATACCATGGATCAGGGAAACAGCTCAATTTGCTTTTTGCAAAGGTTTGTTGAGTATTCTAAACCTTTTATACTTGTTAACCATGTTACTAAGTCTTGGGAACATGGAAGCAAGTTAATGAGTTCTTCTACAGCAATGGAACACAGTCTGGTATGTTTTGAGATGAGTTTAAGGAGATGAAGTAACATTTCTACCATCTTCAGCTTTGCCATTTTCTTCCTCCTCACCTCCAAAACATGAGAGAAACCAATCTTGCAGCAGCTTGCGTAATACACAAATCACAAATGGGTTGCTTGTGGAAGGTAGCGTGTTTGAAGAGTTGCAATGACATACTGAAATCCAAAGTCATTGTTAAATTGGGAGGGCAGACTACTTTTTTTTTCTACTTCAAAAACTCACTTCAGGTTTATTATACTTAGGAGAGAGGTAGAATGCTTAACACTGCAGCAAATTATTTATACTATGTATGTGTTTTTTTTTTCCTCCAAGTTTGTATTAAAAGACTCATTTTCTAGGTGCGAGAGATGCTAAAGATGAGAGACTCGAATGGAGCTCGCATGTTGACGTTGATAACAGAACAGTTCATGGCTGACCCTCGCCTGTCGCTTTGGAGACAACAAGGAACTGCAATGACTGACAAGTATAGGCAGCTCTGGGATGAACTGGGTAAATGCACAGACTTCACAATCATCTAGAGGTTCATGTGTATAATGCAGAAACAATTAAATGTTTGGGGGAGGGGGTGAAGCTTTATTGTGCTACTAGATTAAACAGATTGGAGGGTTTTGCATGAGGAAGTAGCGGTGGAAGGAGAAGCAGCATGGTAAGAAAAACGTTCAATTGTAGCAGGTTGTAAATCACTTGGGGAACTAAAACGAACCAAACAAAATGCAGAAACATATCCATACAACTGAGGGTAAGTATATAGACCAAAAAAAAAAAAAAAAAAAAAAAAAAAAAAAAAAAAAAAAAAGAAGTCTGTTCACCACTAGAGAGAGATAGAAGACAATGAGAATATTTGTTAAAAGTATGAGAAGATACTCCTCATAGAAGAAGATGTAACAAAGGAGAAAAGTCCATTATTGAGCAGGGAATGAAATCAAATAAGAGGGCTAAAACAATTCCTTCTTTCCAGCAAATGTTAATTATTACAGGATACACAACTAAGTTGTGGAAGAGTTAGAACAACACAGGCAGTAATAGGAAAAGACTATTTAAACTGATAGAGTCTGATGCTTGCTCTGAAGTATCCAGAAACTAGCTGACACAGTTTGAACGATTTGTAACTGCTTCAGAAGTTCTGAAAAATCTGTGAGAATTTGCTGAAAACTGCTGAAAGGTAAATGTCATTGATCCTTTAAAGAAGGGTGGTGGCAGTAAGTATCGATAGACCACCAGCATTGCTTTCATAGAGTGTATGGTACTGGAACAAACTACTAACCTGTTGGTGTGTGAGCATGTAGAAGATAACAATGATAAAAGACAACCTGATTTATTTAAATTATAATGGTAAATCTAATTTGTTTCTCTAAAAGATAATTTATTAAGTGTATAAGGGAAGAGATTAATGTGGTAGTGTTAGCTGTAGTAAGGTTTTGGATGCTGTTGTGGAGACCCTCAAAGCAAACTGAAGATGTGCTGCCTAAATAGAATTGCCTTGTGGTTCATGGAACTTGGAGTAGCTACCTGTGTTCCTACTCAGTTTGGAAACACACTTCAAGTCTAATCTTACAGCAGTTTGTGTTCAGCTGTGTTCCGGTCAATATTATATGTAATGAAATTTGTATATAAAATGCATAGGTAGTGGCCCATGGGTAAGCGGTAAACACTGAAAGAGCCAAATATCAAAATCAATAAATTTTAAAAGGTTCAGAATAAAGCTAAATGAAATTAAATTAAAACAAGAGTAAAAAGCTTCATTTAGAACAGAAAAGTCAAAAGCAGAAATTCAGTTTTCCACTTGCAGAGGATAAAGATGATCCTGATTTATTCCCTGATATCTAGTGGGCTTAAGACTGAATGGAGTCTGTTTAGCATAAACTATGCTTACCCACAGTGAAGCATTAGGTCAGTAAAGCACAGGTTACATGGCTGAAGTTGTAGACTTCAGTGGAGGAAGATTTCAAATCAGAGCAGACAAAACTCTGTCAGAGAGTCTAGATAAAACCATTCTATTTCAAATTTAATAACCCTTTTAGCTTGTCATTTTTCTGATCTTGCCTTGGCTTGAAGCAGGACAGGGGGAGAGGGGAATTTGCACCCATGGCTCATGCTTAGATGGACACACAGCAAAATTTTATTATTCTGAAAACTGGAGGGTCTCATGCTTCGTTGCTTATGTGGGTTGAGCTGGTAGGTGGTGGGAGAGACAGAAATGTGTTCTCCATCTGTTACCTGTTGCAGTCTTACCACATGCTGCCAATAAACATAAAAGGTTTTGATAAATTGTCTTAGTGGCTCCTCTTCTTGTTTCATCAGTTTCATATTAACATCATCTCCTTGACAGCATCCACCTGAAGGGGGAGGAATTGGAATCTCTCTGCCTGCAGCATCAAATAACCAATATTTCGCATTAATTGCATTGAGTAGTTTACCTTGTTTCATCAGAATTATATTTGCCACCCCCAAAGAGCTGCAGTGCAAATTCCCAGCCTCACCACTACCTCAGCTGCTGTATTTGTAATCTTAAGTTCCTGCTATAGCAGTCCTGAACTGCTCTGTCTCCTGCAACACTATCGCAGTATTTTGATGTCGTTCCACAGTTTCCATTACAAATACATTTCAACCCACTTCAAGCCATGCACTAGAGTAAAGGCAGAACAACGACTGGATAACATAACCTCTAGCTGTAGGTCTTGTGTTTACGTTGTTGAACTGTCCGCTTCTTTCCCACATTGCTAGGATTCCTTCCACTGGTGCTTAGCAAGTTCTGTAAAAATTGTGGTCAACTTGATGAGTCTTTCTGGGTTGACTCCTGCCTTGTGTGAAAAATACAAGCTGCTGCCATATTTTTGCTATAATTTCATCTTGAATTTCACTCAAGGTAAAAAGTAATCCTTTTCCAAGGTGAACATGCTTCTCTGAATAAACTTGAATGTTCAAAAGGCCAAGGAGGTGTTAGGGCAGACCGGAGTTATCGTAACAAACTGCAGAGGTAGGAGCAGACTGTCCCTGCAGACCTGAGACCTGTGCCAGTAGCAGCAGAGATAGCTCAGACATGGGCTAAAGGGGTGATGGTATCATCATGTTCTTAAAAAGTCTAGTTCCTGCCTTGTCATCTTCTCCTAGCGTGGGACTAAAATGTCAATACAGGGATTGGGACAGGCCTTTGCCTACTTACCTTTTGGTGTCTGTTCAGAGTAACCTGAGATTGGCATTTATCAATGTCCTTAAAAAAAAAAAAAAAACCCTTAGCTCTGATCTCATTTATTTCACAGGTAGGTAGGAATTTTACATTGCAGCTATGAAGGATTTTAGCACACGCACACACAAATTAAGTCTAGAGTCCACTTAGTGAAGGCCAGTTTGCTCGCTTTGGGGTGCTGCCTGCCAGCCGTAGGGCCGCAGCTGCGCTGGCAGGTTGAGGCTGCCCTGGGATTTTCAGCGTACTTGAAAGCTTTGAGCTTTGCTCCTCGATTGGGTCACTGGAGCCATTCATTAGAGTTTAACTGGTGCTTCCTCTCTGGCGCTGCATATTGGCAAGGGTGCCCTTGCCTCTCATCAGGATTCCTGCTGAAGTGTTGGTGACTTGTGTTAGCTTCAGGAGAAGGCAGGTTGAGCTTTGGATGTTTGAAGGTGCTGATGTACGTAAAAAATAAATAAATAAATAAATAAGCTCACCATTGTCACATTCCCTTCCTCTGCCCAAAACTTTCCCAACTAGTGTGAGCCTTCATTTTCTAGGAAGTCAATACAAAATCCCAATTCCTTAACCAATTTGCAGTTTTAAGAACCTCAAATTAGATGGCTATATGTTAAGGTGTTTGTTGTTGTTTTTAAAGATTTTTAGATCAGAAGATGCTATAATTATGTTGATTCCTCTGTTTTACCTCAAAGAATGGATTGAGCTAAAAGCTACTTGCTGTACTCCAGATATGTTTTATTGGCAAGATCAAGATTGCAGGTTGAAGCTGTAAGACTAGCTTATTTACTTCACAAGCCAGAAGGGATAAGGGGTGACTTCAGTGATGCATTGGTGATTGCTTCCAACTTGGAACAGGAATATATGAATGCACTTCGCAGAGTTTGTCGTTGAGCGGGAATTCTCCATGCTGTTGCTGTTTAAGTGATATCTCAGTAGGTAAATTTCACATGCTGATCTTTAGATGTTAACTCTATATATGGTTCAGCACTTAAATGATTAATTAAATGAAGCCCCTTGGTCTGTCTATTTAATTAAATTGCATTGATAAGATGGAGGAATATGGAAATGCACAGTAAATATCTGCCGATGGCTGATGATCAGAGATCTCTGATTCCAAGAAAAGGTCAGTTAACCTTCTTTATACTCTTGAGGAAAAAAGTCTGTACAGGCTTAGCTCAGCAATAATTTTTGAATATTCATCCACCAAAAATTAAGTAAAAATTGCTTGTGGTCTACGAAATTGGGGAAAAAAAATCCTTAATAAAAGGGGAAAATTTGACTTAGTGCCCCAGCACAGGGATCATGATGGCTGCAAGGCTCTGCTTTGGAATTAAATGTTGAGAACTGCCAGATGCCAGACATCGAGAAGAGGCTGAGTTTTGTCGGCAAATGGGATCTGCAAGTTAATTGGTGTTTTCTGCAGGCTTCTGGCTGTGAAATGAAATTGGAAGCCCTTTAGCCACATGGATAATACAGGACCTGAATACAAATGTCACATGTCACCATCAGGGCCCACTGTGAAACAATAGTGTTCCCACTCGAACACTGCGCCATTACAGATCATTTAAATATGGGGATTACATTTAAACTAAAAGCCCCATTTGCCTTTTACTGCAATTTAAATGTCCTCTTAGCAAAAGCTAAGTGACAAATTAAATGAAAAAAGTGCCCACATTTTTAAAGCTGTAATGCAAAACAACCTTTTATTGCTTCTCATGTGCCACGAATGAATCATTATACTTGTCAACCCTAAACCAAGCCATAATTGGAGCAGCTACTGTTATCAAAGCGGGGCCGCTCTTGTGACAGCTTAATAAAGCTGAAACTGTTAAATTAAATCCCAGATGCTTAATCTGATGAAAGCAGTCAAGTAGAAGAATCTAAGACAAGTATCTACTGCTTGGTGGAGTGATGGAGCCCAACAGCTTGTCAACACGTAGATTACAGGATCAGATGTATTTTTTTTGTGAACTACCATTTTCAGTATCTTTATATCCTCTTGCCTGCCTTTGCGGTGAAGCAACTTCACACAATTTGCATGTTTCAAAACAAACATTTCTAATAGATTTCCTCCATTTTGATATTTAAGAGTCATTTAATGGGGAGGGGAGCTGTTTTTTAAGTGGAGGAATATCTTCTTAGGGCACAAAAATAAGATGCCTGTATCCCAGGGAAGCTGGTGGATCCAGAAAGCTCTTACGAGGCCGGGCAGTGGATAACTGGCCAACAGATTTTGGGCTTTGCTCGTTCTGATTTCTGATTCTTGTATTTCACAGAGTTGAGGAGAACTTAAAGGTAATCTGTTCTTCCAGGTGGGTACTCTCTGCATCTTAATGCATAAGTTTGTTCTGTCTGCTTCAACCACTTGTTGGTATCCAATGTTTTTAAGTGTGGGAGCCTCCTGTGGTACTGCTGTGAGCCTTATTCATGGCATGAAGCTTTCATGGGTGACACTTCGAAAATCCTTTGTTATGCACAGTGAGTGAGTTGTTCTTGTAAAGGTATTTCTTGAGTGGAATAACATGTCTTTGCTTAATGCATTATCTTAGTAGTTTTTCTACTACCACTGTGCTTTACTGCAGGTTGCTTTTTCAGTGCAGAAATATTCTGGTGGTCTAATTAGGATTCTTATTTGCTGATATTTTGGGTTGTTTTTTCTTCTTTTGGGGGGGATCAGAGTGGGTATATCTGTGTGTTAAAATTTCATTTAGAAGGTCATGTCCTGCAGAGAAATAATGTATTTTTTTTTTTTTTTTTTTTTTTTTCCCTAAAGGATCATGCCTAAACTCTTTGTTCCTCATCTAAACTTAATTTAAAATGTTGAAGTTAAGCAAGGAATCAGAATATAATAGTTAAGAAAGGTGTAGTTAATATTTTACCATGTTCAAATTAATGCTTGGGCGTTAAATAATGTGGGGCTTTTGGTTCAGAAAACACTGTGGGTTGTTTTTTCTGATAGAAGTTTGTATTCATTTTTAGAAAATACATTAGATTCTTTTAGCCTTAACTAAATGAAGCAATTCTCCATCTATGTTTCTGTCAATCTCAGGCATTCCTTCCCTTTGCAATTAAAGAGACAAACTTGAATGAATGGGATGTGCCAGCTGTCCTAAACAGATTATCTCTGCTTAGTACTTAAGGGAAAGGAAAGAAGCACAAAAGCAGTTAGGCTTGTTGCTGGTCTGCCCCGAGAGAAATTCTTTCCTGGTGCCAGATTTGGCAACTACTTCAAGTGCTGCCATGAAAAAGTATCATGAAAGTTAAGCATCCATGATGCTTTTTGCACTCCGATACCATTTTTTTCTGGAGCTCCATAAAATAGTGCAATCCCTTTTCAGAATCATTTCTGCAATAGAAACATTTATTTTTCCCCGTGTTTTATGTTTTTTTTTTTTTCTAAAATGGTAGAGTGATGCTGTAATTCTCAAATCTGAGTGACAAGCTTATATCCTCATTTAGATAATCTCTTTGGGTACCTGAGCTTCTAATTGAATCATGTTCTACCTTAATATTGATGAGAGTGCAAATGCCCTGCACCTTTAGAAAATGAATCTACTTGAAATTTGCCGTCTTGGCTTAGATTGATCAGTTGCACCATATCTTAAAATTCTTGGTCTTGAGGTGAAATCTATAGGAACATCTATGTTCCAGAGGAGCTGGGATGCAGCATGCTTTGTGATTTCCCTTGGTCTTTCATCATGGCACTTCTAGGCAGAGTGGTATCCTATACATATTTTTGGATGCAACTATATAATTTCCTGTAGGCTACCCTTGCTTAAGAGATAATCCTCCTCTTAACGTTACTTTGTTGAGGCTTTGATGCGTGGTTGCTATACAGTTATGAAATATATATGTCTTTGGTTCACTCGTATACTATTCCATCTCCTTTTTCACTGAATATGTTATTAATATATGTCAATGTATCTGAATGACTTATGCTGTTGGAGACACTAAATTAGTGTATTTGAGTTAGCATCACAGCACAGTTTTGCTGCTATAAGGCCTGAGTTATGGATGACAACTTAAAGAATTTGCTGTCATGGCCCTACAGCGTCTCAATTGTTGCTGTCACCTTCATTTCCCCTGGGACCGAAGTCTGGCTGCGATGCTGCAGAAATGGGTTCTGTCCATCTTCTCTGTGGGTGATTTTCCTCCTCTGTTGTTGGGAGCAGCAGCAGATTATTGGCATATGTCCTGATGGTGCCTGAACGGAGGGTACTTGTGGCTGTAGTGTGATAGTGGGTGGGTGCTCGTTTCAAACAGGGTAGTCTTTCCGGTGGGAAAACTGCATTTAGAAGGCTTGAAGAATAATGGTGGAAATTCAGTCTATAGGCATTGTCTTAGGGGCTATTTTTGTTGCTGTACAGAAAACTTCCATTCAAATGAAAGGAAGGTACTATGACAGTAGGAGACAAATTTCTTCAAGAATCTGCTTTAAAACATTTTTTACAGTTTTTGTTTGTAAGCTGTTGAACTGATTTTCTTACAAGTGCTCTGAAAAAAATCTTTTTGTTTTAGAGCTGGCACAAAACTCATTGTGGCCATATCTGATTTCTGAGCTTGAGATCAGACTTTTACTATAAGCTCGAACTAGCACTTACCATAGTTTTTTTTTTTCTACGAAAGTAGAAGAAATAATATATTTTTAATACATCAGGGACATTAAACTCTCACTTAATTTTGTGATGCCACTTCTAGTAATTATCAGAGCTAAAGAGAAGCAATGAGTTTTACTGCAGTCCACCAATCTGCCCTTGTGGTATTTTCCAGTTTGCTTTCTTAAATGAATAGTGGGAAAATAACTGAAAAAAAACCAGAAAAGTAGTTGAAAGTGAAAGGTGCAAGAATCCCAATGTGCTTGTGTCCATCAGATGAGATGAAGGAGATGGTCTCCTTCATAATTTAAAAAAGAAATACATAGAAAAATAACTTAGTATGGAAGATTTTTGTGCCGTGCAAACAAAAGGATGGTGAAAATCGGAACGGAAGCTGTATAAATTTAACGAGAAATAGGCTTAGAATTAGGAGCCATGGAAACCAGCCAGTGGAACAGCCTACCAAGAACTGTGATAGATTTTCTTAATGGAAATTTTAAAAATTGATTTTTTTTTTTTTTTTTCTTTTTAAAAGCTTAATCATCACTTCTAGAATTGAAGCAACAATTAATTTAGGGAATCTGAGAGTATGAACAAAGCCAAGCTAGATATCAGAATGTGTTCTGGCCATTTATAGTGTTTTTGTTGTTGCTCCTTGTTTCTTTTTTTGTTTTTTTTTTTTTTTAGGTTCTGAGAGCATAATAGTGGTGATCATATTTATTTTTTTCTCTCTTTTCCCACTATGTAGTAGAATGAACTTACCATACTTTTCTGTTAAATGAGAAACATTTTCCTTCCTTTCTTTTATGCAGATCTTGTTTTGTTGATGAACTTCTCAAACTTTCCAACTGTGCATCTTTGTAACAAAGTCAAAGGAGAGGAACTGTTTCTTCTCTGTGAAAAAAATTGAATAGAAGTATGGTTATTATTTGTAGTCAATGATCACGATAACTTTTCTCTGCAAACAAATTGATTGTTGAGGTTATATTTGTAGCAGTTAAAACATTTGGTAAAATGTCTAGATTGTGCCCTGGGCAAGATCACACATTGAATTCGCCCCCTGCCTTGGTAGCTACTTAAAAAACTTGTGGAGAATCATCTGAAGATACTCATAAAGGAGTATTTTTGTACTAATGGTAATAGTACTAGCAGTGCTTTTATTTATTGTGAACGAGTGGATGTTAGGGAAGTGGATCCATGAGTTTCATTGGCAGCTGCTCCATACATTCCTCTGTGTTTGTGGACAAGCCCTTGCCTCGCTACGATGACTAGACTGGGTTATAGGGTACAGTGAGGGAGAGGGACAACTAATGGGCTTGTGACAGACCCCTGGGTGCTCTTGAGGAGAGGTGGTAGTTGCCAGCGATGTTGCTGTAAACGGTGCCTTTGGAGTCTGTTTCTGTGGCCATGGTCAAATGGCAGTGAGGCTCTGTAAAGGTCCAGCACTTTGCAAAGCCAAATAAGATGGGTTAGCCTGGAACAAAGAGCACACGCAGAATGGCAGAAGTGCTTGCTTAGTTGCTGTTGCCATTGTGTTAAAAGGTGACAATATGGGAAATATGGGAAAACTGAAGCCTCAGTTTTCATTACCTGATTCGCATAGTTCAGAGCATGTAATTGATAACAGCTTACAGCAAAATCTCAAAATGCAAATACCCTTTTCCTTTCAGCAGGAGACATGTATGCCCTTAGCCCTTGGAGCACAGATATGCAGGGAGAGAGAAGGGCAAGCTTACGGATCTCTTTTTTTTTGTCCCTGTGTTACACCTACGCTCCCTCTAACGCACATTCAGAGTTCACTGTGCAGAAGGGCAATGATTCCCTCTTGCCATCAGTGCTGCAGGTAATCTATTGCATTAATCAGCCAGCTAGTGTGAAATGCATGGGGAGTGATTATACTATCATACACAATACAATCAGCATGAAGCACTTGTCAAGACCAATACATCAAAGTTTAATTCAGTAATAGAATGAATTAGAGCAAAATGAAACATTCTGTTCTCCAAGAAACACAGCACCCATAGCAGGCCTTTTTTTTTTTTTTTTTTTTTTTTTTNAGAATTCTGATTGCTGACCGTTTATAATGATGGGAAAGAATAGACTAATATAGAATCTAAATAGAGAATGAAATAGTAGCCAGTTTATAAAATACAAGACCATTTCTTCTCTAAACTGTGTTTTTTTGTAAAACATTAGATTCTAATTTTCTGGTGATAGATTTTTTTTTTTTTTTTCCCTTTCTCTCTTAAGGCTGCATAGAGAAACCAGAGTGCATTAAGGAATTGTTTTTATGAATAAAATTGCAACTTAGATCCAACTGAATACTGAGAGTACTTTTCCTTGGGGTTCTTATCGAGGAGAGAGCAGCACTGAAGTGCTTTGCCTATCTTCCCTGTTCCATAAAAGCAACTGTTTAATTGGCGCGTTCTCCAGGGGGGCTCCTGATGATGCTTTGTTCTAATGGAGACCTCGTGGTGCCTGGAGGAGGGAGCTGGTTTTGCCAGTCATTCTGAAGGCACTTGTCCTTCTTCTTGAGAAGCAATAAATATCATATACTGCCTTCTTTGAGGCTTCCAAGTGGCTGTCCCAATGAAAGTGGGACTGTGTTTAAATAACAGATGTAAAGCACTTTAAAATCCTTTGCTGACACTTCTATTTTAAAGGGGTCATAGGTTCCATCTCCTATTATTGTTTCTATTCTGGCACTTCCAATGGTGTAAAATGATGCTTTTGTAATAGAATTGATTAGGCTCAAATGGGGCACAGTGGCAAGTGTGCAGCAGCGCTGAAGCTGATTTGTCTGCTGCACAAAGGGAATGATCTTGATTACCTGGCTCCATCTTCTTTGAATGGGTAGAATGCTACTAATTTGGTAATTTATGGGATTTTATTTTGTAAATGGCAGACTTGGATTAATGGGAAGAGCAAAGAAATATCGAAGTAGAGGTGCCTCTACAAATTCCTTATTTTCATTTTACAAATGAACATGTTGATCTTAAGTATATTAAATGTAAAATTCCAAGGCAAAGGCCAGGTTTCAGCCCATGATTACTCTGGTGTTGTAAATGAGGATATGCAGACCCCAGCTAAACTACATAGCAGCCCTGACCATATATCATAATATTTCTAGGAAAAGCAGATTTCTTGGGAGGACTGTAATCAAGCAGAATTGTAGGCCGAAATCTACACGCAGCTCAGTGTCCTAACCCACTGTTAGAGCTGGTGGTTTGGGATTGTTTTTCTTCCCCTCCACATTTACTGAGGCAAGAAGAAAATATAATAGGATTTATGGAAACTGAGCAATGCTTAATCTCTGAGGAGAGTCTGTATACATTCACTGCTCTTCCTTTAGGTTCATGAATACATGCATACACTGACTGTGTAATTATCACTACACCTACTTTTACAGTGACTGAATACTTTTTAATGTTTTTCAATCTGCATGTTTAAGTTTTGATCAGTATAAAGGCATGCTGTTTCCTGCATGAATCCAGAGGTATGGATGTCTACTGAGAAATGCAAACGTACTGACGTCCGCCTGTACACACTGTAGGGAGCTATGAGAGAACCTATTTTTTTGTGGTATGGGGTGCACTGAAGATGAATTACAGCAGTGCTTTTTCAAAAAGAGGGCTGTTGTAACCAAAGGCCCGTTTTGGCAAAGCTGGCTTTTCCAGGTCAAGAGGATTATTGTTGAACCAAAATAGACAATTCCTCACTGCAATGTGACAGTTTTAATATTAATTCCCTTGTGAAATTAATATCAAATTGCGGCCGCAGCATGACTTATCTTCCAATTATCTTGTGGGTAAAGAATTTTGCATATTGGTTGGTGATATTTGCCTCTCTGCTGTGAAGACTTGTACTGGGTCATGCTCAAAGGATCCAAATGAGAACGTTGCTTTTGTTTTGGTAGCCTGTAGTTGTGTGTGGGGGGGGGAGTGTTTCCATCTTCTTGGGTCCTGCTATGAAAGGATCTCTGATGCCTGCAGGGAAGGGGAGACAGGAGAAAGAGAGAAAACTGTCTGAGGGCTAAAAATAAAATATGTAAACACAAACATGTTCATACTATATTTTTTCCTTTAATGAGATGGTTGCTCATACTGTGAGTGAGTGGCATTGGTGAAATCATTAAATCTAGACAGACAAGTTAACTTATTTGAGAATACCGGGAATGTATTTTGGGGAGCTTCCTTGAATTCAGTTTCTTGTGATCAGCAATTTACAGGCTGAAGTCCCTAGAAATTTATTTAAATGTGTTTCCCTACAAATTGCAAGTAGCTGCCCTTGGCTTTTCCATGACCCTTATCTGTAATAAGGGATAAGCATGTTCAGCAGTTTCCCTGTATAGGAGCCATTAGGCAGAAAGAGAATCTCTGGTCTGAGGCCAGTAAAAGCCTTCAGGTCAGTGGTGACATTTAAGGGACAGCTCCAGGGGGCTTCCAGTGAAGCAGCATTGGAGTTAAATAGAAAGATGTCCTCCAGGCTCCTTCCAGTTGGCATGTGGTAAAATCTGGGCACAAGCGAGCATTTTCCTGAGACTCTTCAGTGCTAGAAGCAGGACAGGAACCAGTGAATTGAAAGAGCCAGAATGGAGCAGATGTCAGGGCTGAAGGAAAGGCGCTCGGGGAGCAGGAGGCAAGAAACACGAATACAGGCGAATACACACAAAAAGAAAGAAAGAAGAAAAAAAAGGACAGCAGCCTGAAGAGGCCAAGGAGTGTCATTGGCATTAAGCTTCTCCTCCCAGATGGTCGCCTTTGGAGCGCTACGGAGCGAAGCCCCAGGCTCTTTCTGTTCCCCTCTCTCCTAGACGGGGAGTTTTTCCGGGCCTGCGCTTCCTGTGGGAATGGGGAGCCCGCGAAGCTCCACAAGGGCCTCCTGGAGGCCAGTGCTACTGGAGGCACCGGGAGCAGGGAGCAGTTGGCCTCTATTGAGATTTTAAGTGGTTGGCATGAGGTTTATTAGAAATGCACTTACCCCTGTGCTTCATTTGCTTCAAAATAGCCAGGGTTTCCGAGACAGCAGCTGCTGGTAGTGTGGTTATCCTTGGCAGAGCTTTCCTCTTGAAACGAAAGGCGTCCTCAGAGGGTTGGGGTGCGTTGGGGTGTCTCTTCCCCTTGCTCCTTCGGTGCTCCACAGGCATGGTGGGCCTGCTGGAGACAGCAAGGGAAGCCCTTGGCCTCTGGTGGCCTCTCTGAGAGGCCAAGAAATGAAAGAGGAGGCCCTGTGTGATTGGGAGCGCGTGCTCTGCCTCGCTCCAATAGTCAGAAATTCTCCCGGGTTTAAAACACCCCACTTTTCCTGTGCTTCAGTCCAGAAACACTGAACAGTAAGCTGTGCTAGCGTAGTGTCCCTCTTTGGTGTTCCACACGTCTTATTTTGAGGTGGTTTTCAGATTTCTTTGGTGTTGCTTCCCATTCTGTGTCACTCTGAGTATCTGGAGACTTCCAGCCTTCAGGATGAGGCTCAGTTTCCACTGGCTCCGGTGCTGCGGCATGCCGACATGCTGAGTTACTCGAGGAATGAGTGCAATGTGATGGCCTGTGCTAGGGGTATCCATTTTGCATTCTTACTGAGCAAAGTGATATTTGGATGTGAGAATTTTACTGTCTTGTATGAACCAGCTGCATTTTCATTTTATTTTATTTAGCCTGTCATGAAGATTGCATAGTTTGGGCGTATTCTCTAAATCTCTTGTAGTGTATAAAGTACATTCTTAATGAGCAAATGAACTGTTGCTAAATAGCACTTTCAGACATCTTCATGCTTCTGTCAAAGTTCACGCTGATCAAGAGACAGCTGATTTAGAGAAAAATCTTTCCATTTGAAAATTGTTGCTAGAGACCCTGATGTATTTATGCCTGCCCTGTTATGCAGTGTCAGGGAGCAGGTTTCTAAAGTGATGGTATGTGTGAAATGTCAGCACAAATTAGCTTTTCCTTAGAGCTCTGTAAAGAGAAAATGTAAAACAAATTTTTCAGTGTAACCAAATTACTGAAGTAATTGCAGTAAAAATGTCTATTGCTATTAGACCTCACAGAAACAGCGCTTAGTAGGTCTCTGAGATCCAGATGTGATTGAAAATGTATTATACGATGAACAGCACTGCTGTTGCGTTTTGAGCATGTATATATGTGTACAAAATAAATATTTTACTAATGCACTTATTTGGTTTCTGTAATGCAAAGCTGGGAAATATTTAGTTCTTTTTCTTAGAAAACAACATTTACTTTGGGTACAAAACTAAAAGAAAAGCTAGGGTAATTTCCTGCTCTTACTATATGCAAGTTCTTGTTTGCTCTTGACTGATATTCCTCTCTGATGAGCTATACACTGTGAAGACCTACTTAATGCCTTTCGGTTAAGAAAGCTGGCTTGGCGCAGTGTTCCAGCTGGCCACATTGTCTCCACGATTCAGAGTCAGGAATTCAGTCTATCTGCTCTCAGGTTTATGTGGGAAGCAAACAGTGTAGCTTTTGAGGGGAGAAAACATATTACAGCATAGAAGTTTGAAGTTAGTCATTGGCTGCTGCATTTTTAATAGAAAACATAATTTAGCAATTTTTTTAAAATCAGGTGCTCTGTGGATGTGTATAGTCTTAAATCCCCACTGCAAGTTGGAGCAGAAGGCCAGTTGGCTAAAACAGCTGAAAAAATGGAACAGTGTGGATGTTTGTCCCTGGGAAGATGGAAACCATGGAAACGAGCTGCCCAATTTAACCAATGCTTTGCCTCAGGGTGCAAATGCTAACCAAGGTGAGCCTAAACATATGCACTGACTGCAACATATACTGTAACCTCTATCTTATGTACTCTAGCCTTGCAGAATTCGGCACACTTTCCTGGGATGAGTGACTTCCTCGTTGAAGATTGACCAGCCAAGTGTCAGTTTATTTCCACTAATACTGCCCTTGCAGAAAGAATAAATAGATTTTTTTGTGCTGGGGCTGCAGTGTTTTTCAAAGCAAGTATTTGTGTTTAGTTAGGTCTTCTAACTTTTCTCTTAGTCCTTCTAAATATTTGTTGCATGAAAATCAGATGTCCTTGAAGTATGTCATGTAAAAGCCTGTTGTTTCTTTGCTTGAGCTATAATCCTATATCCCTTTCGGTGCCGGGGTTTTCATTGTTTGCAGTTACAAAGCCTTTGATTCTTATTTAAAGAGAGATCTTGTGCAACTGAATTAAATTGGGTATGCGAGGAACTAAGGCAGCTATTTGTGGGCTGCAGTCTGTGGTTTGCAGCCTGCGCTGCCAGGTGAGCGTGGCGCAACCGGAGGCAGTACCCGGCCTTCGTGAAGGAGGTTTCTCCTCTTACTCGGTATCAGGCTCTGTCCAATCTAAAATGCAGTTACCAAATCTGACAGAAGCCCTGTCCAGTACTCTTCAAGCAACAGCTGCTGCTTTGCTAACTGGGCAAGATGTAGAGTATTTAACTGGGAAAAAAAAACCCTCTTATAGCAATAATATTTTGGTACATATTTCATACAATTATGATAAAGTTAAAATTAAATGCTTGTTTTATATGGCAGATTTGGGCTTACAAGGGTTTTTCCTTATTTCTTTTCCTTGGAAAACTACTGTGGAAGGGCATAGTTAGATTTAGTTCCTTTTTAAATCTCACAGCTAGTTGGGGACAGAGTTCATCCAGCATGTAGCTCCCTGCAGAGGTGCTTTTCTGTCCGGATCTCTTTGTGTTCAGGCCAACCCGGCATCCTGGCAGCGGCTCTGACGAGAGGTCTCAACGCTCATAGACAGGGCTGTGTCAAGAGGCTGCTTTTGCCATAGGAATACGTCCAGTGGGCACTACGCTAGCTCCGTGGCCTCAGTGCATCCTTTTCTTTACAGTATTACGTACGTTTATGACCCAAAATTATACCCATGATGTTACAAAAGTTGGTGTCACTTCTTGAAGAAAACAAGTGGAAGCCCCTTGAGCGATGCTTGTCCATGCCTCATTCCCGCAGCTGTGGGAGAAGGGAGAGGCTGGGAGCGTGTACGTTGTGGTGTGCTGTGCGCTCCCTAGTTTACAGTCGGGGCGTTCTGTCCCCGCTGTTGAACGCCCTTCGTCTTTAGCTGTTCCCTTGGCAAAGCGCTTTGCAGCGTTAGTCCTACGGTTTGGCAGCCGCGCCGTTCTGAGCGCAGAGCGGAGGGCGCAGCCTGCGTCCGACCCGCTCGGCGGTGGGACGGGAACTGGCACCTGCAGCCTGCGCCTTGCGGGGCGGCGCCGGGCCGGCCCGCGCGGGACCCGGGCCCTGAATAGGCAGGCGACAAGAATTGCTGAGAGTGACTTACGTGTGCATGAGCAAGAGCTGATGCAGCTTTCTGAACTTGTGAAAATGACAGATTCGCCGAACAGGCCGCACCGGACGGTGTTCACGCGGGCCATCGAGGCGTGCGACCTGCACTGGCAGGACAGCCACTTGCAGCACATCATCAGCAGTGACCTGTACACCAACTACTGTTACCATGACGACACTGAAAACTCGCTCTTTGACTCTCACGGGTGGCCCCTCTGGCACGGTAAGTGGCTAAACCGGAAAGACGTTTCCATGACTTGCTGCTTTGTTCTGTTTCTATGGTATTATTTTGGGGGGATGGTGGGGAGATGAATGAAAAGCCTGGCAAAAAGAACAGAGGCCCCCTTCAGAAGTAGTCTTTTAAGTCTCTTTCGCATAGTTTTAAAAACAACAACAAAAAAAAACAAACAGAGAAGCCCTTTTGAGTAACCCAGCAAAACAGGCCACTGCAGACATGGAAGCATTGCTATTCCCCAATTATTTTTTTCCATTCTAGAGCACGTTCCTACAGCCTGCGCGAGGGTGGATGCATTGCGATCTCATGGATACCCAAGGGAAGCACTGAGGCTAGCAATAGCTATTGTTAACACACTAAGAAGGCAGCAGCAGAAACAGCTGGAAATGTTCCGGGCACAGAAGAAAGGTAAATGCGAGCAAGAGGCACGGGCAGAGCAGAGCACACCGTGTCGGGACACTCGAGCGGACCTTTGCGGGAGAAAACTGGGTTTGAAACTAAAGGAGAAGCGTTGATTCTAACTCTTCATTGCAAACGGTCGTGGTGGTAACGTAACTTTCGCGATGGCACGTTGTGGGCTCTCCGGGGCGAGGACTGTCTGCTGCTGCTTGTAGTACATCCAGTGTGATTAGACCTTTATCCCAGTCAGGGGATTTTGTTACACAGTGTAAATATGCCTCTGTGTAATTCGTAAGCTGTTAAATAGAGCCCTGTATTTAGTGTGTCAGGTATTTTAAGTCATTTTTTGCCTCTCCATCATAATACAGCTGAGCTGTGTGTTTCTGAAATGGAAGCATAGGCTGACAGGGTGATACCGAAGCAAAGTCTGTGCTACAGAAATGCATCAAATTTGACAGTTTGTTCCCAAAGAGTCTCTTATGATATTAAGAATTTTACTGTTTCTGAACAGAGTTGGATTGATGCCACTGAAAAGGAGGTTTGGAACGACTGTTGTTTTATAAGATACCCTGTGTTCTTCCTTTAGATATCATTTCTATGCCATGTGGCCCTTCCTGTCCAAAATAATCCCACATTGAACTTTGTTGAAAATTTGAGGTAGCAGAGGGAGGAAGGGTTGGCTTTGTGTTAAAGAAAGACCATAGAAAATGATCAATGGTATTCTCAACTACTGTAAGAACACGTTAATTCTACTTTTATTTTCAGTCCTGGTTGCTACTCTTAACCATGAATATCCTTGTGCAGTGGACAGTCTTGTGCGTAATTTTTTTTAAGTGCAAGTGCACGCAGGTATTTACGTAGAAAAAATACATCTAGAAGTATGAGTGAAGACAAGGTAGGCGCCTGCTGAAAAAGGAAGTAGCTGGCAGCTCCTCTGCACTTCGTTTGCCAGTACCCAAAGTGCAGGTAGAAATGTTGTGCCTTACTGCGGTCCCCAGATTTAAACAAAACTTAAAAACAGTTGCCAGGACTTTTCTGTATGATTTCATCACGTGACATGTCTCCCCTTAGCACCCCATAGCTTTGCAGCTTTTTGGGCTGATCAGCTTGGGGCCCGGGGAAGGAGGGTGTTTGTGTGTGAAACAGGCCCCGCCGCTCAGCGCGTGCGCACGAGGCGCCCGTGTGCGGGTGTGCTCGTGTCCGCAGGAGGTGCGCTGCTGGCAGGACGGCTCCCTCCTGCGCCCGGTAACTGCCCGTCTGGGCACTCAGTATTTCTGTTGAGTTCCTTTTCCGTGGCAACAATTTCCATAACTGTCAAATCGTGTTATCATATTGCAAATAAAAATGGAGCATGTGAAGTGTGTGGTCCGACGTACCTTGAAACAAAAAGGTTTGTCATTTTTATGTTGTCAGTCTGCTTGTTTGTTTCCCCCCCCATGTTTGGAATTTTTAAATGTTCTTTTAGTATCCTGCAATGTATTGGTCATCTCAGAGCAGATGAATTCCACAGGTCATCTGCAGCCTGGCTCTAGGTTTCAGTTCAGCAAACACCCGGTGTTTCTACTGAACTTTTATTTGTGTGGCTGATTTGAAGTCCATGGAACCACTTGAATGATTTGAAGTCAAACGTGTACGTGTGACTGAAGCCTCTCTTTGGCATGAAACAAGTGAAGCTCATAAGCCAACACTATATACTATGCAGACTATACGGGAGTTAGTAACAAGACAGTGTGATTAATTCCTTGTGTTAATATTATTTGCTTCTGCCTGTAAGCTTTAGCACATGCTATTTATTAGTAAGATGATGATTCACTTGTTTGTTTTTCTTATTCCATATAAATCAATTCTCCACACACACACACAAAAAAATATTACCCTCCCTCAACTCTCATTTCAACAGCTCACTAGCTGTATTTCATCATGTAGCCCCACGCACGTAAACAGATATGAAACAGACTTCCTAGTGTCTTAAGACTTGTGTTATTAAACATCAGAAAGATGAATAAGAGAGCAGAGGCAGATACATGTTAGTCTGTGGTAGGCAGCAAAACGTGACATCCATAAGGGCTTGCACACAATATTTAAATGGTTGTCCTTAAGGCATCTGATCTGACATAACTCAGCAATGATTAGGGGACACAAGAATTGGAATCAAAGGGAAGTTACAATCAGAAGACTGTTTATAAAAAGGGGATTTGGGAGACCTCTTACTCCTGTTACCATCATAATTCCTTCAATTCACGATGCTGAACAGTAACTTTTTTATGTTCTGAGTGATCGGTGAAGGCTACAAAACAAAGTAGCTTGGGAGGTGTTTTTTAACTGAAATTTTAGATTGACAAAAATGCACTTGATCAATTTAAAGGGCAAATTCTTGTATACCTCATTTAAACTTCTTTTTTGTAAAGGAGCTGTCGTTCTGAATTTATTGCCTCAATAAATACTTAAGTTCAAGATAAGCTTGTATGTTATTTATGGAAATAGAACATATTTTAAAGTGTTTTCATTTATTTCTCTCAGGGCCATCGGATTCACTGAAAATGTATAAATGGTACTGTAACTTTTGAGTGAGGAGATAGTGGTAGAGTTTTACAAAAATGTAAAATAAGTTTTTTAGCAGACATTTTCAGAAATCCTAGTAGCATCTAATAAAAGATGACTTTGCAGTTGAAATTTTTGACCCATGGTGGACTTTGATAGTGCTTAAATGATGTCTGGCCTTCATTCTTTTGTTTTGTTTTTAACATAATCACAAAGGGCAGTGTATTTAACCTAAAACATGTTGTTTTCTCCTTCTAAGCAGAGGCTACTGAGAATACTTGGAATGTTGTACTGAAAGCATTTTAATAAGTTTTACTTTTACATTGTTTCGAACGGCTGAAATTCACTCTGTCCCCTCGTGCCCCCTCCTTTTTTTCCGAATACAGAACTTCTGCACAAAGGAGTAACCTCAATAACGAACCTTGAAGGTTGGGTGGGACACCCCTTGGACCCGATCGGCACCCTCTTCAGCAGCCTCATGGAAGCGTGCCGGGTCGATGACGACACCTTCCATGGATTCGCAGACTTCACGGGTAAGGCTGTGCCAAGGGGGCTGTCTCGTATAGGTCTCGAGTAACCAAGGACATTTTACTTCTTCATTCAGAATTAACTTTGAAAACAGTGTTTTCGGAGTTTCGGAACACAAATGCTCACTCCTTAAGGAAGCACGAGGGACAGAAAGTGTTTGCAGTAAAGTTTGGTTTTAAATTACATGAAAACACTTCAAAGATCACCACTAATTCATTCTTGAAGAAAATTCTCTATTGCACACGTGAAATAAAACAAATAAACTTCACAGCAGCCACTCTTGCCACGTGCATTACTCTGTTACCTTTCTTAGAAATTACAGAAAATATTTAAAGTTCATGGTGTATTTGGTCTTTAAAGAATATGAATTGGAAGGGAGTGCTTCAGAATTAGGACATGATTTAGGATGTGTATGCCCATTTTAATTTCGGTATTTGCTTCCCAGGAGCCTAACTGATTCATACCTTGTCCTTCATCTCTTTCCATCTCTTCAGTAGTTTTATTGCCTTCTGTGTGGACAAAAACAGGATTCAGTCATCTCCCTACAGCTCTTCTAAATAAGTATCCCACTCTCTTTAGGCTTTACCTCCAATTTCATTTTATTCAGTTAGGTTTCCTTCAATTAGATTTTCTTCACTAAGCTTCTACTTTTCATCTCCACCACTTCGGGAAGAGCTTTTAAGTAAAGTATCGCAAATCAGATTGCTTGCAATTAGGAAAAAGCGCATGAAAATAAAATGTGTGTTGAAAAGTAACCTCCCTCTGCACACACAGTCTACCAAATGCAGGCTGCCTTCTTGTTTGCTGCACTTGCCCATTTCCTTACATCTGACCGTAATAACTCTGTTGTTCCCAAATTAGACTGTAAACTGCTAGAGGTTGGAATAAAGTTTTGTTATGTGGTTGATCTATAAAGTGTCAATTGAAGCAATAGAACTCCTTAAAACAATTTATGTCTTGATCTGTATGGAATTTGCAACTAATCTTTACTAAAAGACTTTTATTGTAAATAACATTTAGAAACATACACGTTTATCATAAATATACCTGTAACATTAAAAAAAAAAAAAAATTTACAGAGCTCTGACATGCTTAAAAGTCATGAAGTTCCAAGGCCTGTTGTATTTGTACTATCCTAATAACTTCAGAGGAAATCTGTGGAGATGTATGAGATGTATCCCTTTCTACTTCATGCCACATGAGGCTTTAAGTACATATGAGTACTTAATGAGTGGGGAAAAAAAAAATGAAATGGGTATTCTAAATTTGGCCTCATTAACACAGAACTAACAAAACTGCCTTTCTCTAAATGATGCATCTTCATGAAGAAAGCCTTTATTTTGGTGTCCCTGCTAGAGCAGGGGGGTTGGACTAGATGATCTCCAGAGGTCCCTTCCAACCTGAACCATTCTGTGATTTTGTGTGATTTTTTTAAAAAATATTTTGTATGTTTCTTCCTTGTAGAATTGAATTGGGTAGTTTACATTGGATCATTGGATTTTCAGATTTATATAGTTAATTATATTATTAAAAAAAAAGAATACTGACAAAGGAAGCATTTGTAAATGTGGGATTATAGACAGATTATGGATTAGAGGCATTTTTTGATGTGTTATTCTTTTTGTGTCACCCTTTACAGAGAACATGGGGCAATGCAAATCTCTGGAGTACCAGCACCTGCCTGCACATAAGTTCTTAGAAGAAGGGGAATCTTATTTAACGCTGGCTGTGGAAGTAGCATTGATAGGGCTGGGACAGCAACGAATAATGCCAGATGGCTTGTATGCACAAGAGAAGGTTTGTCGAAATGAGGAGCAGCTCATTTCTAAGCTACAGGAAATTGAATTGGATGATACTCTGGTGAAGATTTTTCGAAAACAAGCAGTCTTCCTATTAGAAGGTAGCTCAATATAGATGCTAACTGCTTCTTTAAACTGTCTTCACTTACAAAACCCCACAGAACCCTTCCTCTGGAAGATAACTTCCAAATAAGTTTTTTTTCCAGCAAAATTTCCTTCCCAGTCAATACACTTCAGATATCACATGGCTGTACAGATAAGGCATTTACTAAAGGCCCTTAATTTTATTTTTATTGCATTTTTTTCTTTAGATTTGATGCTTGTCATGAACTCGGTGTCCTAACTATAAACACAGGCCCACAATTAGATAATAAAGTCATTGATTATCATCAACAATTTAGTCTGGAAAGGGATGGGCACCTTTGTAAAAGATGAAGATTTTTATCTCAACTGAATTTACAATTGATGGTACAGAAAAACAGCAACTTTTTTTTTTCTTTGGTAGGAATCAAAAAAGTGTATCATACCTGAAAATCTAAATATATGGTGAAATATTGAGGGTTGGATCCTGATTTGCTGACTAAATTTTGGATGAGGCAAACAATTCATGTTTCGGAATCATCATAATGGATTGCTGTAAAATGAGTGGAAAAAAATGCATGTTTTTGCCTTAGCTTTAGAAAGGTTTTAATATGTAGTACTTGAATCTCCTCTTCAGAGGGTTCTGAGGTTCTCTTTCTATTTTTTGTTTTTTAAATGGAAGAAAATACTTCAGCACAGTCAAATAATCCAGTGCATGGTCCAAATTTTTGACTGCTTGCTCAAGGGACAGTGGAGAATGCAGTGGTGCTCTAGTGGGTTTTCAACACTGTTATACAGGTCAAAGAATTTTTGATTGCTTTCTCTAAGAAATGCGTCTTTTAAAACTTCTTTATTAGAAATGATGCAGTATGTTGGTTAGGCCTCTCAGCTTTGAGTCTGTTATTGCTCAGATCCTTAAAGATTTTGGGCCCTACTGATGCTGCCGTTTGAAACTGCGGCGAAGCTGCAGCACAGTGAGAGTTTCCATTGTGGTGCAGGTCTGCTGCTGTTCCCTGGCCTTTGCACAAGGGCAGCTGCTCTCTGGATTCAGCTATTACCAACCACCATATCCTACGGTTTATTGAATTGATCTGCTGCATTAATTTACTGTCAAGGATCTTTCATAAGGGAAAAGTAAGATTTATCTCAAGTGTTCCCTGATACTTCCAGTTCACTATTTCGATCATTGATACTCTTTTCATGATTGTCAAGAGTAGTAAATGAGTGATCATAGCGGGGAATCTGCCTAGGAAATTGCTGTAGTGAGAAACATGTGATGGGTTCAAGTATTGTTTTACTGCGTGCTAGGAAATCTGGCTTTCCTGCAGTAGCTTGGGTTTGCTCCAGGTCTGACAAACTGTCAGCTCCCATGGAGGAAAAACTATGCAGCGATTTAAGATCCTAATCATATCAATTGTATTTTTATAGTTAAAGACCTGTAGATGTAATAAAGAAAGCTTAATCCAATATTAAGCTGATTTCTAGACTGTTAATATAGATTAATGCGTGCTGTGTGTAGCTACCATTTGAATGCGTGGGAAAGCAGAAGATAGACTGTGTTGCAAGAACTGCTCTGTTTTAATTTTTGCTCGACAATGTTAACAATGGAACATATTTCCATATAGATGCTTTGACATGCATTATTCATGTCCTAACTTACCTCTCTTGACCGGACCTCCAATTGGCAAGTATATATGAAATGGCTTCCTTCATTGAAGCTGTGTGAGATGGTTTTGAATGGTTTTGAACTTCATTTCCAGTGACTATGAGAGACTTTAAAATCTTCAGTGACATTTCTTCTATAATCTGCCCCAGACTTCAGACACATCCACATGTAGAGTTGAGATTTTTATGTTTATATGTTGTGCTAAGACAGCAGTAAGAATAATATTGCTGAAACTGCAGTGCTGGTCTAAGCTGTTACTGCCTCTCATGAAGTTCCTGAATCTGTGCAGCAGAAGTGGCTGATTGAGCTGTGTGAGTTCTCCCCATCTGCTCCAGTGTAGGGCTGTGCACATCAGTCTGAATGGCCCCTGCAGCCCGTTCAAAAGGCCCGTGTGACTGCAGTGAAGGAGTGGTGTGTGTGCTCACCAGCATTCATCTAACCAAGGGTGGTGGGCTGAAGTCTCTAGAAGAGGAAATTCTCCTCCAGTAGTAAATTTTGTAACTCCTGACTGCTGTCTGTGCAATAATTATCCTATAATACTTAATTTAAGATTCTTATCCTGTATCTTGCAACATTTAATGCCTCAACCTCTAACTGCTGACATTAAAAAAAAAAAAAAAAAAACCCTTCATGACACAATTCTCTTATTAAGAGAAACAACAGCCTTAACGTTTCAGGAAAAAAAATGAAAATGTGATTCATAGGCATCATGAAGTTTAGAATGCAGTAAGGCAATAGCTGGTTTTACTTCTTTTAAAAATCATCTCATGCCTTGCTAGCCCTAGAAGTGCTGTTAGGAAGTTGAGTAGGGCACTGACTGCACCGAGTGCGAGCAAAATCTGCAGCCCCAACTATGGGCCTTCTCAAGAGCGAATATAAATTCCAAGACAATGTGGCTGTGAGGGACTAACAAAACCAGCTTCAGCGCAAGATCTGATCCAGTCCTCTCTGGGGACCGAGACACAGAATTATTTAAATGCCTAATATCAGATTAAATTAATAGGAATTAGGTGCTGCAGTAGTGATTGGTTACATAATTACTATTGAAGATACGTACTTTTCCAGTGTAAACACTTTCTGGCAGATTTGTGATCAAGTATTCATGCACTACTGGACAGTGTGCAGGGATTTATGCATACAATATAACTGCGCAGAGGCAAAGCAGAGATTATCACCTTCCACTTTTGCATGCCATAAACTTGTTGAATAAGCCCCACGGAGCACTAGAGCCATTCAGTCATTTGTATTTGCACTGGTCGTGCGCCTGCTCCTGTGCAGTTTGCAGTCTGTTTCCTTGTCTCAAAGAATATACGGCATGTAATAAATGTAAGCATTTCCCCCAAAATACCAATATAGTTTTAACTCTTGTACAGCAGTCTCTGTCTCTGCGTACCAATTACAATTCCAAGGCATAGTCAGTGTTTTTAAAGGTCTAGAAGTTTAGGGGGGGGAGGTTAACACTCTGTAAAGATTGTCATTCTCTCTTTCACACAGCTGGACCCTATAGTGGTTTAGGCGAAGTGATCCATCGAGAGAGCGTTCCAATGCACACATTTGCCAAGTATCTCTTCACCTCTCTCCTACCTCATGATGCTGAATTGGCATACAAAACTGCACTGAGAGCCATGCGGTACGTATTCACAGCTTGTGTGGGAAGAGCCAAAAAAAAAAAAAACGTTGGGAGACGGTATGGAAATCAAATTGGGTCTTTTGTTCAAAAAGAAGCATTGTTCCAATTAAGGAAAAGTTACTTTGGTTCTGTCATCTATACAAGCAACTGAACTGTGTAGTAAGTACAGTATAATCATTTATAAATGTACAATTAAGTATTTATTTCCTGTTGTAAAACAGAACTCTGTTCTAAATCCTTCCTTCCAGGACTGCACTCTTAGGGAATGCAACTTTGTGTTGAACAACAACAGCTTTAGCACACATGTTCTCTCGTGTGTATGTGGTGGTAACAGCGGGCGAATGCGGAAGGAGGTATCTCACCAGCAGCACGACTCTTCTTTGTAGATGGCGATTCAGGTCTCAGGATATCCTGCTGCTACATAGCCTGTTCTGCAGGACTCTCTGTTCCACCAACCTCCTTTATAAATTAACTCTAGATAGTAGACCACATCATATCATGTGGCCTGAACCAGCAAATTTTGTGTGTGCTTCATCACTAAGCAGTCTTGCACAGTTCTAGGGCAACACTGGATTTTAAATGGAATATATCATCTGACAACAAAATGTCTGACTTACCTCATTTGTCTTTGGTAGTTGGGAGAAAGTAGCTTCTCAGGGAGAGCTCAGTGAGCCCTGGCTTTAACTCAGGGAAGGCTGAGTTGTTAATGGTGATGAAGAAGGTCCTTCTGAAGGAAGTTTCATCAGCTTAAATGATAAATGGTAAATCCCTGCTGTCTGTACACAGTGCAGGGAAGTAACTAGTGCCAACTGGATTGCCTTAGATTTGGTTTCTGTCAAGAACTTGGAGTAAATGGTGGTTGACAAAGAAGAGCCACAACTGATTACTAGGAGCTTATCAAGTTCTGGAATACAAATATGAGTGTTGAGTTTTCTCAGGTCATCATTATCCAGAGTGATTGCGCTGTGGTTGAAGGACATACTATCCACATAAATGCTATTTAAATTGCATGCATGTTAATCAGACAAGTTATATTCTGATGATTTGTAAATGCATAGTCTCTCCAGAAAGCGAAACAGAAGGAGAAATAGTTTTATATTCAAAGGACTAAAATGGAGGGCATGCTTACAAAACGTAGCTATTAGCAGGTCAAGCCAAAGGTCTCTTTAGCCTGATAATTGTCGTGATGAATGCCCACTAATAGATGTTAGGGAAGGTGCCTAGAAGTGTGGAGAGTATGCTGGTATACTTGCTGCTTAGGATCAGCAATTTAGGCATTAGATTAAGAAGAAATGACTACATTATTGATGAACTGTGACAACATTTGTATGTAACATCAGAAAGTTGACTAGGCCACTTAAGTACAAGTAAATGTATCTATAACTCTGGTCATATCAGACCGGCAAGATAATACAAAATCTGCATTAAAAAATGACAGGTCCATTTTTTATGTGTGAGATTATGTGTGTATGGAGACTAAGATGCTAAACCATGCTGAAGAGCTGGAATAGAGATCTCTCAAGTTTCACACATTGCACTGAACCTCAGTGACGGTGAGAGCAACATGCTATTCCTCTCCAGTAAGGACTTGGGATTTCCCCAGAAACAAATCATAATGGAAAATAGATTTTCTGGCAAAACGAATATAAAAATAATAATAATAAAAAAAAATGATTCCTGAAAGATTCACGATGATGAAGTCTCCAGTTAGTCTTGGGGAGTTCCAGCCATCTTTTGGCATGAAGATGCCATCTCATCCTCAGAGGTTAATTCTCAAACAGACCAGAATCAGGAGGAGACATCTGTTCTATCTGGTAGAATCACAGAAGATACCAGCTGTTCTCCTTAGCCCCTTTTGCCATTACTTTGTAAAGCAGATGAGACTTAAGCTCTAGGCAGTAATCAGTCTCTACAGTTTGGTATTTGGCAGTCTTCAGATATGAGGGCTTGCTACCTTGAATTGCGGTGATGGCCAGTGCAGGCACTTGCTAATCCATGTCTCAGCACTGCTCAAAAATTCTCTTAAAGAAGATTATACTTTCCATTGACACCAAAGGGAGCTCAGTGGTTCAAATGAAGGGGAAAAAAATACACTTCTAATATAAACAAATAAGAAGCCAATTTAATATTGCTTTGAGTGGGAAAGAAGAAAAACATGACTGAATGGTTGTGAGGTGGGACTGTTCATAAGAATAAAATTGGGTCAGCTCTTCCTCCCTGACAGGGAGGAAATAGCCATGGCATGGATGAAAACCTCTGGAAGTTTCATACATAGATCTTTTTGCACAGCTACTTGCTTTGAGGAATATAGCATCTCTCTTTCTTCCTTCAACATATTTCAAAAAAGTTACTTTCCTGGGACCATGTCATAGCTACCTACTCTGAACATCTAGAAGTTGGTCTAAATATGAGAGAGGTCAGCTCTGAATTTTTTGTCTCTCTGCAATAAAATCTGCTACTTCATTTTTTGGAGTCGGTTTTTGAACGTGGAAAATTCAGTATGATGTCTGTGGAAGCTGCGACCCTACTGCCTTTCATACACCTCTGGTCCAAAAGGACAGTGTGTGCAGTCCTTGGTGGTCACTTCTATGTAGAGCTGTCTGCTTGCAGCACTGAAACATACGGAGTGGAGCTTTGGAGAATGTGGATCTGTTGTGACCTAGTTGACTGCTCACTTGGAATCTGAACTTGAATATTTGGTGTAGTTAGCCTGATCCCGTGTTAAACCTGAATTTCATCTGGGCTTCATGAGCCAGTCTTTAATGACAATGTTTAATCATGAGGTAGCTTTGCTAAATCCTGGCTCAATAATTGATGTTTGAAAGAAAAAGAAAGTGAAGAATGCTAAAGCTCCCGCAGCCTGTGCCTGTTCTGATGCTCCCTAATCTTGCCAAAATTACATGAAAGCCACCAATTCACAACAGCATTTCTCTTCACAGCAAAGGAACATAGAAGCTGGCAATGGAATTCAAACTGACAAAAGATTTCCCCAAAACAGCCTCTTCCTTTCATGCTCTTTGTGTATTTAGTGTTACTCGTAACCTAATAATCCCTTTTGCTCTGTTTATTGAAACAGTTTAATAATACTTTTTTTTTCTTTCTCTCTATGCTTGGAAAATACCAGCTGAAGAATTTATATGTATTTTGTTTTTACCTATGTAAAGCTAAAGAGGTTTCTTTGTGGTACTAGGGAACTGATTTGATTTCTAATACAAATCAAAAGTAAAGTTAGTTGACTTGAGTTTTTTCGTATTACTGTGCATCATATGCTTCAGAAAATGTTAGCACAACCTGCTGTTGGTTATTTACAAGGTGTGTTATATTTATATATGCCTGCTAGATTCCTGAGCTTATGTTCAAAATAACATTTCTCTGCAAATTCTTAAGAGTATGCTTGTATGCCTCAGGAACCTACACAAAACTGATGGACTTTCCTGGGCATCTTAAAACAGTCTTAAAGGTCTCCATTCTTGCTGTGAAAAAACCTCATGCATTCCAGTTACTTAAAGAACTTAGGCATTTATTTAAGTGAAAAAATAGCACAATATATTTAAATTAGCTTATGCCATAAGAAAAATACTATCACAAAGCATCACCGTGTAATTTTAATATTATTCAGTATTTTTGGTTTGATTCAGATTTTTGATATTATTCAGTATTTTTGATATTATTGACAAATAGATCCAGCTTCCTTTGTCCTCCTGGATGACTTCTGGTAAAAAGTCACTTGGATAGTTAGTGTAGGAGTTAGTGTAGGAGCACACTAACAGATAACAGTCTTTCCCTTTTTTGCTATAACTTGTCAGACCCTTGTGACTGCCCAGGAAGCTGACATATTAATGTTAATCAGGAAACCAATGATTAGAAAGGTTTTGCTTCAGCACATTGTCTATTATTATCATCCGCCGTCTTGTTGACCTTTCATATCCTGAACCTAAGCTTTACTGTTCTGAATAAAGCAATATTCCTTCAGCCACTCTTACTTTTTGTGTTAGCATTTAGCTTATCTAATGTACTGCCTTTGGGTGGAAGTGGGGCCAATAGATGAGTTTCTGCTATGGACCATCAGTTGCAGTTGTCAAAAACACAGGCAGTGATTTTGAGTTTTCTATATATGAATTCTGCTCTGTGCATAAGACTTTTAGATTGGAGCGTATTCAGAGAAATTCGTGTTTCAGGATTAGAGTCTGAAAAGTAACTTTAAAGGAAAGTTCCTCTGTCAGTGTTCTTTGGGACCTTAACACTGGATTCCATTATATTATAATACTTGGAATGCTGGAATTTAAGGGCTTTGAAAGTAGTTCATAGTTGCAGAATAAAATGTACTTTTTTGTGTCTGAATTTATTGCAAAATCAAAATCCAAACAGCTTGTTGAATAATCCTGCCCACTTTCTTTTGCTACATAATTTTCAAGTGAAGAAAGTTGCACTTGCATATGGAATAATATTGGAAAATATTTACACGTTCTCAGTATGAATGAGAATTTCTCCACTTCCCTGGAAGGGTTGTGATTCAAGGCTGAAACAACAAAAAAAAAAAGGCAATAGCACTATGGATTCTGAGAAAGTCTTTGCTGCCTTGGCTAGCGAATAGCTTAATTGTCCAGTCAATTCCTATAGCTGCCCACTTCTATAGCCAAGTTTGGATAATGGACTTTTAAGCTTCCCCCCAAAAGTAGTAATTGTGCAATATCCCTTTTTATACTTTAGTTGTGGCTTTAGTTTTGCTCACAGGTAACCGAATGTAATGATGATTGAAGAGCACTTCTCCCTTTTTTTTTTTCAGTTTGCTAGTATTGGAATCTACAGCTCCATCAGGAGACATGTCCCGCCCACACCACATTGCATCGGTTGTTCCAAACCGGTATCCCCGCTGGTTCACCCTAAGTCACATTGAATCCCAGCAGTGTGAGCTGGCATCAACCATGCTAACAGCAGCCAAAGGTACAGTGCTCTCAGTTACATACTCAACTAAATGTATGTTTTTAATATTACATAGAGCAAACAGATTTTTAAAACCTCTGTTGAGGAACCCAAATTGTAGTCTGACAGGAGTGTGAAATAGCAACAACCAACTGAGCTGGCTTAAGCCTGCCACTTAGTTTTCTAGCAAAGTAGTTAACTTAGCTGGGTGAAAGCCCGGTGGGCTTGATCTGAGGCTGATGAGACAGCTCTTTGTTCTTCTGACGTGGTGTCGGCTCTGAGACCCAGGAGTGGACAAATCACTTCCAGAATTCAGAAATCAAGATGACTTTCTGCATGTAATGAACTAGCACCACCAGGCTCTAGTGCAATTTGTGCTGTGTTGTGCCTTTTGTTCATATATGATTTAATTACAGAGGGTTTATAAAAACAAAGTGTGTGTAACTGAAACACCATGCTATTGCTGTAGTACTGACAGGCGCAGTTTTAATGCATCTCTGGATGTTTTAGAAGGTTGTTCCATTTTGGTGAATCTGTTTACACCTTGCAGGTGATGTTCGGAGGCTGGAAACAGTGTTAGAATCCATCCAGAAAAATATCCACTCCTCATCACACATCTTCAAGCTTGCCCAGGATGCATTTAAAATAGCAACACTCATGGACAGCTTGCCGGACATCACTCTTCTGAAAGTTTCTCTGGAGTTGGGCCTTCAGGTATTTCCCTTGCTCATTATTGCTGTAGTAGAAGACAGGAGTTTGACCCTGCCTTGGTGCGTCAGCTCTTCTGGAATCACTGAGGACCATGCGTGCGTGGGCTGTGTGTGGAGCGTTCAGGTTCTGTTTGCCGGCGCTGCCGGCAGTGCGGGTGGCTGGTGCCCACCGAGCGAGGGCGCCTCGGGCCCGCGGGGGCGGCCGGCTGCGGCGCGTTCGCCCGCTCGCTGCTCGCACGAGAACAACGCACATGCCCTCAGGGCTGTGTTCGGGGGGCTAGGGAGCAAAATTACTTTGCATGCCAGAAAAGTGAATAAGCAGAAATGCACCAGATCATTTTCAGGTCTTGGGGGGATGTTTCGTAGCCTTCCTTTCTATTTTTCCCCCTTAACTTCCTTGCCTTGGCTTCCCGCCCCACTCCCCAGACAAAATTTGGAAGGTGCTCGCTGAATTACTAAAGAAAGTCAAGGTCAACCACAATGTCCTGTTTCTAAAGGAGACTGTGTTAGCAGTAGTCCCCCTCTTCCTTCATCAGAGGAGAATGGAATCATACACTCTAGAGGCTGTGGGATGGTCATCTGCATCAGACTGCTTCAAGTGTGCAAGAACTTCAGATGAGTTTTAAGCCTCTTAGTTACAAGCTAATAGGAGATAGCTAAGTTTTAGATATCTGGAGTAGTATTGCCTTACACTGATGAATCTTGGAGTTTACACAGTTCATTTCAACAAAAATAAATCTCTTCATCCCTCCTCAGGGAGTTCTTCAAAAAAACATGCAAAGATCAGAAAACCATTTATTACTTTACTTCAGTAAACAAAGCTCCAAAGACTTCTGGGGAAAGGATTTTATCCCAATTACTTCTCATGCCAAAGAGAAAGGTACTATTTGCCTATTCCAGACTTTTAGAACCTAAAATCTTTAATCAGAAAGCTGAGATTCTCTGTGCTTTGCTAGCCTTTCTGATTCCCAAGGTTGCTGTGGAAATCTGCTGCTTTTTTCACATCTCAGTACGTTTCTGCCTTAAATGTTTGTTTTCTTGAGAAAGCTCCTTATGTTTAACCTATGTGTCATCTCAAGTATTCATCAAGTGTCACTCAATGGTAACAGCACATTTTGAACATCACTGTATTGATACACACCCGTGTATGACTGATGGGCTCATCAGAATGTCCTCACTGAGCTCTAATGAAAGAAATGCCCCAAGCCCTTACTCTGTCTTAAGCTGTAGTTGTTGGAATGGACTGGTAGAATTTGTCCACTGCTTTGCCCCAAGCTTACTAAGGTAATATGTAAAGATGCATAACATTTTGCTGATAGGAACTTATTGTTGTGTACTTCTCTACAGTTACACTCTTCCCACAAAGGCACCATCCTTAATGGCCCATGGATGTCTCCCCCAGCAAATTTAATGGCAGTTAGATTGTCTATACTCACGATCTAATATCTGACCGCCTACGACATTTTTGTGCCCTAGAAAGCTCTGTTTAATGGCTCACAATGTAAAGTGAGCAGCAGTGACCTTGCAGGTACTCTGTTTTGCCTCTGAGCTATGACACTGAGAAGTTTGCCCATTTGAGCAGAGAAGATAATGCCAACGTTTTCACAGCTTAGTCACTGGGATTTCTGTGACAGAAAAATCTCTTCCAAAACCTCTGATTTCAGATCTGGGAGTAGTGTATGGACCCCTGTGTCCTTTCTCCCTCTTCCTGGTGGTTGAGGGCTATTAGCATGTTTTAAGTGAATGAGCCTTAAGGCAGCTGTGGAAAGAGACCATCAGTGTGGCAAGGAGGCATAAAGCATCTCAGGTATATTCTGTCCTGTAGTGCCTTACAGTCATGCAAGTTGTACCATCCTCAGGTACAGGCAGGACTTCCATTCCCCCTTCTCTTGTGTGCTACATCTGTGTTACTGCACCCATGCAGAGCTGCACTGCTGGCAGAACTGCTGAGCACATTAGTGAAGGGGAGCCATTAACATGTGTTTGGCAAATAGCGTCCTTTTCCTGAAAGCGTATTAAAAAAAAATCTCATTCCAATGTGCATGATTCAGAGGTTTTGCATTGGTTAGTTGTATGTTGCTGTGGTTCTTACATTGTGAGATTTCCTATTCTTCTAGACAAGAAAATATTTTTAAAAATCCAGCACAACAAAGACAGGTTATTCTCTGTGGGGGAGAACTTGACTTTCAGATAAGCTGCATAATTCACAGGGATGTCTCTGTCTCTGCATTTTCAGACTTACTGACCTATTCAGAAGTTCTCTTCACTTGACAGCATAGATCTTGGATAGGTCAGTTCTCTGCCTGTACGGTTATGCTGTAAATTCACTTAGTTCCTTCTTGGTCCAGATGTCAATACAGTCAATACATGCTTTGTATTAAATCATTAGAGCTATTTTTTTTTTTTAATCGTCTGGAAAGGGCTCTTTTTTAGTATGCTCAATTTTTCAGTTTAGTGAAATCAAAGAGTATATAATACTGTGCAAAAGACTTTATTCTAGAACAGTTTGAGTCATGAAATTTCTTGAAATGAGGTTTGGTGATGCTTTTTGCTCTCAAGCTAGTACAGCCACCATGTTTGCTGAAGGCTTTTGTGACAGATCATTGTTTTACAGCCACCACAGGGAGGAAAATTATCAAAGAAGACTTCCAAGAAGTCATTATTCACACAAAAAAGTGTTTTTTCTGTTTCCTTCCACCACCAGTAGCAGAATTCAATCTTTATCAGTCCATAACCTTTTGGTACATTCTCTTCATTCATTCCCTCTCAGGTGAAGCTAAAAAATTCATCTTGGATCCTGCGAGAGTGTTAGCCTTCTAGGTTTGCATGCCTAGACTCCTCAAGTCTCCATCAAAGGATAGAGTGAGTCAGTTATGCTCCAGAGCATTTTAGCTGGAGGATGCCTGTTTTTCTTCCAGAAGAGCTTCAAGAAAAAAACTGATTCCATGTGTTGCCTTAGACGTATTTCCATAATTTAAAAGGTACAGGTTTGCTCCTTAGAAACCAGTTTCTTTCTTTGGAAATCCTCTTCCTGATCTGGTACTTCAATTACTGATTAGCAGGAATGATACCATAATCTCTGAAGCCAAGAAGACCAATGGATTTCTTGTCCTGATATTTTCAGTGTAGAACAACCACTTATCAAGCTCCCCAAGGATGCCAGTGTGTAGTCCCTGACGTTTGCCTATAATAAGACTTCTCAAAGATCCTCTGTGCACTCATACTCCTCACCAGTTGTTCAGTATTCTCAATTACCCTATCTACTGCTTATGACTAAATGAAGCAACAGGAATAACTAGGATGACAAAGAGGGCTGGAGTTCACTTTGGAATCACCTTAGGATTGGGAAGGGACTGGGGGTAAGAACCCTCTTACAAGGTGTTTCATGAATGCATTTTATGAGTTTGATATGCAGAGAACATCTCGGAGAGCTCTGTGACTGACCTGTAGATATGACCAAATAGTAACATGTAGTATGATCACTGATATTGTGAGGGGAAAACCACTTGCTTACTTCACTGAGGTGTCTATGGGGTCTGTCCAGTTAGCTGAACCAAGCTTTCCATGCGGTTTCAGATACTGAAAACCATCTGCTTGTTGTTTGTTCACATTTTGAGAAATAACAGATAGTAACTGTAAGTGATATAAAATGAACATTATAATCAAAGCTTTAAAAAAAAAAAGTAAGATTCTAAGATTCTTATGGTCTTAAGATAGAACTTCTTTGCATAGAGTCTTTGTTCAAATGAGAGAAACTATTGCTATGGGCTTTTCAGTAATATGTGGGTTTATCTAGAAGTGTGTATGCATATCTTTGCAGAATAACAACCAGTCAAATCACAGTACACAGTAGCTGCTGTCTGTATTGTTGAAGTCAGTGAAAAGATCTACAGATGTGGGGAAAAAGTGAACGGATTAGTTTGCTCAACATGAATGGACACATTTCCACTTTAGAGACTACCATTCATGGAGGGAGGAGTCACAGTATAATTTGATTTGAATAGTTGGCTATTGGGTTGGTTTGGTGGGTTTGTTCTGTGTTTTTTTGTTTGTTTGTTTTGGTTTGGTTTGTTTTTTTTGTTCGTTTGTTTGTTTTTTTCTGGATAAAACGGTCTTTCCTCTGGCCTTGAAAGATCTGCAACTGGAATTAGTCTCTGTGTGCTCTTCTAAGATAACTGAGCTGTATTTTTCAAACCTTTTGACATGTCAGCTAAAAAGAGTTGACAGAATGGAGACAGCAAGAGACTGCCATTTGGAGTCTCACTGTATCGGAATAACTTGAAACGCTTATTGTTTGTATATTGCCTTGGTTTTAGAATTATTGGCTTAATTTCTATTTTGTATTGTTTTAATAGGTGATGCGGATGACGCTGTCAACGCTGAACTGGCGGCGGCGAGAAATGGTGAGGTGGTTGGTAACATGTGCAACAGAAGTAGGTATGTTCTGGGATACTGCTCAAGACCTCCTGTCCTTTCATCAGCTAATCTTAAAGAGGTTGATCTTGTTTATCAATTCCCAGACTTGCAAGTGTCACATGCTTTCTGTTGTAAAAATGTTGTAGAATTCCTTCGATTAGAAGACAATTGTGGTAATGACATAAGATTTTCTTGAGCAGATGATAAAATAAGCACAGGTTAGGTGAGACTTAGTTGAGCAACACGGTGCCACTTATTTTTCCCTCACAAGATAGGGGATGAGCATGACCTCAGTAAGATGGGGGGAGTGCTGTTGTGCTTTCACATGACACTGCGATGTGGGGTATCCTAAACTTCCCCTCTGCACTCCCTGTGAGGTCTAGGTTTGGTGTTGCAGCAGAGAAAAGGCATGTTCTACAACTCTGCCTGCCCAGCTTCAGGTACGGGTGCGACAGCAGTTGGGTCAGCTCTGTGCTGCTTGGAGTAGGAGGAACCAGAATGCGGCTGAAGAAAGTGCAGAGAATGTCTGAGCAGCCAGTACTGGTGCTAGAAACAGAATCTCATGGGGCATGTGGGAGGCGGTCCCATTTTTCTAAAGTCATGGGGTAAATCCAGGCTTAGAATGTAGTTCATCTTTGCAATGTGGCTATGACATTGTGTAGGCTGCTCCTTGGTTGCTGAAATGCAGACCAAATACTAATGTACCCATCATTAAGCCCCCTAGGGAAGAAGAATAAGGTGGGAGCAGAATCCAGCCTCATGCTTAGAGGACAGTAGTGGGAGGGAGGATAGTGCATTTAGCAGGGCATCCTCTGGCAAAGTGTAGAAATGAACAGATGTCCTGCGTGTCCTGGTGAGGAGATCTTCAGCTTGTGTACTCCAGTTTCTGCCTTGCAAGATGAGGATGGAGTATCTCAAAGTGAAGGGCATTAAAAACTGTGTAACTAACCATTCAGCAGCTCTGGTAGTGGGGATAATGAAAGTACTATGACAAGGGAGCAAGTTTAATTGTCACTAGAGGTATTTCTGGAAAACATGCTTCTCTCTGCATTTATTCCTTTCTCTTTCATACATTTGAGTTGGATTGTGTCTCAGTGATGGTTCTTGAGTTTCAGAACTTCAGAAAATTGCTGGTGCTTATTCTCTGGATCATTTTATGCTTTGCTTTGTGCTTAACTGGGAAATTAATGTTGTCAGTAGCTTGGGAAAATACAGCTTGCCTTTGTATGCCCTCAGCCAGAAAGTGGTTTGTCTGCAAATTTTCAAGCAATGCTCTTGTTTTATTGCTTTTATATCTTTTCTAAGATAATTATTACTGAGGCTATCGTATAGATATTAGTGCCTGGGTATTATTTTTTGCAGTTGCATATTGGCAAATAAAATGCAGGTTTTAATATGGCTTCAAATTAGTTTGCATGTTCTGATAGAAGTACCCCATAAAGAACCTATAATGTCATGCAAAGTACTCTTGAGACTTAATCAAGTTGGTAAAGCAAGAAATCTGTTTATTAAAATGAAGACCTGGTGTTCTCTGGCCATGCTGGATTTTTGAACATGAGTGAAGGGGTGCATGGGAAGCATCAAGAGTCCTACAGAGAAAATGAGGACCTCTGGGTGTGGTTTAGGTGGGCTCACAGATGTGTGCAAACTGCCTCTAGCAATAACCAGGCGCTCTAGTTGCCTATAAGCTGCAATTTATGGAACCCATCCGTCACCCTTTCCCCCTGCCTCCCCCTGCCGTGCAGACACACGTGCACGCACACATGCGCACACCAACAATAAGGTGATGCCAAGGAAAATTCCACATTTCGAATATAAGCCAGTAGTGTATATTGCTTAGCCTATTTCCCTAAGGAGCTTGGTGTTCAGATGCATATCAATATAGTGCAAGAAAACCATATCTGAAAACCCTGTTTGGGCAGTGTGTGTGTGGGGGAGGGGTTGAAGATTTTTGTCTCCCTTTTTTTAAGGTGTGCTTATTATTAAATGGCATAATATTTTATTAAGTGAGTCATTTAGAGTGCTTTAATGCTCTTTTGTGCATGTGCTGTACTTTGAGATGCACATGGAAAAAAAAAATTGCCTTTTTTAAATGTTAAATGTGAGGGCTGGTTTTGAGTAATGTGATGAGATGTCGAATTTTTGAGCTCTGTAACTCCACCCAAATGGGTCAGACCTCATTATCGAAATTATGTTAAATAACAAGTAAAGCAACTCAGTTATCAAACCAGGAGACTAAGGCAGATTCTTGCAGACCTTTTTGTTCTTGTCACTCTTCTCAGTGTCTCCACAATTGCTGCAGAGATTGCACAGTGGCCTGTATTTTTATGGCCTTTTCCAGACACGTTATCTGCTTGAACCTTTCCTGCCGCGGTAGCTGCCCCTTTGTGGTACTGCTGACCTCTCAGACTTTGTTTGGCTCTCTTGCTGAACATCCTTATCTGGTCAGTCTTACCAGGTGTGGCTCATCCTTTCTCTCTCTCTCTCTCACAGGTGTTTATGCACTGGATAGCATCATGCAAAGCTGGTTTACACTTTTCACTCCAACAGAAGCCACTAGTATTGTTGCTACAACAGTGATGTCCAACAGCACCATTGTCCGTCTGCATCTGGACTGCCATCAGCAGGAGAAGCTGGCCGGCAGTGCAAGGACGCTTGCTCTACAGTGTGCCATGAAGGATCCTCAAAACTGTGCCCTCTCTGCACTGACCTTATGTGAAAAGGATCACATAGCTTTTGAGACCGCTTACCAAATCGTTCTCGATGCTGCTACGACCGGCATGAGCTACTCGCAGCTTTTCACTATAGCGCGATACATGGAGCACCGCGGTTACCCCATGCGGGCCTACAAGCTGGCCACTTTGGCCATGACGCATCTCAACCTGAGTTACAATCAGGACACGCACCCTGCCATTAACGACGTTCTCTGGGCCTGCGCGCTCAGCCACTCCCTTGGGAAAAATGAGCTAGCAGCTATAATACCTCTGGTGGTCAAAAGTGTCAAATGTGCAACAGTACTGTCAGACATTCTGCGTAGGTGTACTTTGACCACTCCCGGCATGGTGGGACTCCACGGACGGAGGAACTCTGGTAAGCTCATGTCACTGGACAAGGCGCCCCTGAGGCAACTCTTGGACGCCACGATCGGAGCCTACATTAACACAACTCACTCGCGTCTCACTCACATCAGCCCGCGACACTATAGCGAGTTTATAGAGTTCCTCAGCAAGGCCCGAGAGACCTTCTTAATGGCTCACGATGGACACATCCAGTTTACACAGTTCATTGACAACCTAAAACAAATCTACAAAGGCAAAAAGAAACTGATGATGTTGGTTCGCGAGCGGTTTGGTTGACGAAAATG
>VZSV01000003.1:10701628-10725396 GCA_013398735.1 Nothocercus julius
CTGCCTTTGTATCCTTTTTAACTTAAAGAAACAGAGCCACACCGGTATTATATGTGTATAGTTATATTGAGTTTGCAAACTAAACTGTCATGTTGTGAAAGTTTGTGTGTTTAAATTTTTTTTTTTCCTTTTTTTTCCTGTTTTGTATGAGAGAGAGGTTAAAAAAGGTTTGGTTTACACTGAGTATATGTTGTCAAGTGGCAAAAGCCCACATTGCTCTCCTGTTCTTTCTGTATACGTTCACAGCCTCAAAAAACAAACATATATTGCAATGGCTTTAAAAACCAAACAAAACACCTCCATCCTGTGATAAGTACCTCGAATGGATTCAGCTTTACTCCTTTGTAACTCATCCTTACATTTCAGCATATTTAAACAAACCAACAAGTGAAATACTAATAGTTAAAAGGCTGACCACGTGGCTTTGCAGTGCTGTTCATCCAGAAGCATGGCACACAATGCTTGTGCATGTGGAAACTTAGCGACTGTCAACATACATTCTCAGGGATTTATCAAAAAAAAATTAAAAAAAGAATGAGAGCATTTATTGTACTGTATATATATTATAGTATATGTCTGAATATTGAAAAATATAACATTAACTAATTTATAAAAAAATCTATGTAATGCAAAATACTTGAAGCTGCAGTAGCTTGGTTTTAAACAAAAAAGAAAACCTATCAGAAGGACTAAAGTGCGCCTTGCTTCAGGGTTGGCTCAGGTGGTGAACTATATGCTGGGCATCTATGCAGAGCCACCTTTTGGATTGCATGGTTGGACTGATACCTATTGGGGGAAATTTTATATATATATATTTATACAACCTGTGTATACATATATATGTATACACACATACACACATGCTTGTAACAGGCACTATAGTAAAGAGGGACAACAAAAAAATACACAGCCAGAGCAGCAAGCCTTAGCATTAAGAATACAGTATGCCAGAATCGGGGTTTGTGCCTCCTAGCCTAGAAAACTTAAAGAAATATCCTTTTTGACACAAAACGCAAATTGTTTTCCAAAATGATTGACATGATACATTACGCCTTTGCAGTGAGCTAATAATAAGCTAACCTTTGTGCACAAATAACATATATATATATTATATATATATATTCTGCATAGGTATTTTGACTTTGTGCAGGACAGAAAGTTGTGTAGGTATGACTGTTCTACTTTTCAGTTTGTTTTTTTAATATATTTTATTTTCTCTAGAATTACTCAAACAAAAGCAGCCTTCTATCTTGCCTTGTCTTAATGCTTTAAAATAACCAAACTGGAGATCTAACTACCAAACTGTTCATTATATTATTAAATACCAACTTTGGTTACAGTATAGTGTCTTTACTTTAGCTGATGGTTCTGTATCCTTGTGCTTTTTAAAGCAGTTTTTATGTTTTGGTGCAAAAGTTGTCCAGTGTCTCTTGTTCCCTTCATTAGAGAACATGCTAGAGGTATGTTTGTAGGTATTTTTGTTTAGAAAAACTATTTCATGCTCTCCATTTTATTTATTATAATAGATAAAAAGGTTGTACTTCATCACCCATGTAAACATGCTCATGAAGTTGAAAGTAATTAAGATTTGATACACTGATATCAATTTATTTATGTAACTAAATCACTGTTTTATAAACTTGTTAATGATCAACAATTTTTTTGTTTTGATTAAAATTAGTTTTTTGAAAGTTGATTCTGCCTCCTTTATGGTGTCTCTTACTGAAATGGAATTGTGTGTGGATATTTCACAGACCTTAAATACGCAGCTTTACCCTTTGTGTGTTATGATAGTGAATAACGTGACCATCGAGACCAGGAAAGAAATGTAGTTGTCTGTTTGTTTGTTTGTTTGTTTTTTCCTCAGAAATCCGCTGAGGACTGACAGTGTTCAACATGGTGCCACTCCTAAGCCAAAGATGGAAGAAGACGCAGCACTTCAGAGGCAGGACCGGATGCTGCTTGTGGCTGAGGATGCCTGGTCAGTACAGCGTAAGCCGTGAGCCCTGGCCTGCTGCCCCGGCGCACGGCTGAGCGGGTGGAGGCACAGGGGATTGGTTAGGTGCAGAGGGGAGTCGAGGTGTTCTGCAAATATATGCCAGGATCGTTCTTGCAGTTCTTTGGATTTTTAAAGTATTCTCTGTATTCGGAAGTGTGCAGCCCAGTCCACCTGGCCTGGAGTTCTTGCTGACCTGCTGACACCCAGCATTTCTGCTTTTTTTGGAGCTTTTGTTCAGTAGGAATTGTGACAATTTTTCCAGCCTTCAGTGAATACTGGCATATGACATGGCTGAAAATTGTAGAGGAGCTCTCCTGTGTCTTGAGGAACTTTGTCCTCTAAGGAATGTTACGTGATGCCTGTTTCACCCTGCAATCTCAACACCTTCACTTTCATTTTCCGTAGGCTCAGCTGAGAGGGGACTTGGCCTTCAGCACTAGGCAAGCAGCTGTCAGCAGTGCCCGCGTAGCCTGAGCTTTGACAGCCAGGCTTGTGTTACCACAAGGTTGAGGAGGAGGTCTGAGCCTTTGTACAGCTTCTGATACAAACGTGAACCATTTCTAAGCCCTGCTAACAGATGAGCTGTCATGACTTGGTAGTGCTAAGGTTCTGCAGCTTCTTTTCCTTCTAAGCATTCAGTCCTCAATGTTTTACATTGGTGACGTTATGCTAGATGAGTGACCTGCTACAGGCAATAAGGAACAAGAGGGAGACCATATACTGTAATGGGGCTTGCCTCTTTTTTTCACATCTTGCATGTAGCACACTATGATGATAGTTCAGATTGCACTGAAAACTATTTCAAAAACAAGGCTTTGAATCAAAGAGAGTCGTGATGGTTGCCCTTTGCTTTTAATGAGCACTATGGCCTCCTTTTTCTGCAGGACTGATGAAAGTTTGACTTGTTTCTATGACTGATTTAAGTCTTTTGTGTGTCCTCAGTGACACTGCACAGTGCAGTCTGCACCATTTTCAAAGTCTTCTTGGACCAACATATGTTTGGTCAATGTCTCTAGCAAACATGTCCAGGTGTGTACTGCTCTTGCTTTGTAGAGGTAGGAAAAGTCCAGGGAAAAAGACTCCACGAAAAAATCTTAAGTCTTTTTGGTGAAAGCTTTCAATTGGCTGTGATTGAATAGTTTTAATGTAATTTCTAAATCTACACTTTCGGATGAATTTTGGAGCCTGGTTAAGCTTACAGAAACTTTGTTAAAAATATAATGGCTTCAAATTCCCTTATCTCTTCAGTGCAGCATATTTGAGATATCTCACTGACTACCACTGCCATCACTGTCTCAAAACGTTACAGTGTTTTGCAACTCTCCTTCAAATGAAAACTTCCTTGGTTTGTTTTCAATACAGGGTCTCTTGGGATATTTGGCAGAGAACTGAGCGTGTCCTTCCCATATCATAGACCACCACTGAATATTTTTTGTTGTTGTTCGGTTGAGTGAAATCCTAAAGGACATGGCTTTCCTTCCATGTTATGAGACTGTCTTGTGGCTGATGAAACTCGCTTTTGTCCATAGAATTGTTTTGAGATTTTCTCTATAGTCTACTGATTTTTCCAGAAACAAAAGCCAGCAGGTTTTTCCTACCCACTTTACATTGTTTTTATTTAGCCTTTTAGTGGTTCAACACTTAATTCCCGTATCCATTTTTTTTCTTTAGAAAGGGGCTCATATTTCCTGGGTTGAGAGATTAATATTGCAGATTAGTGGATAAAAGGAATAAGGTTTTTTTGAAAGCTTTTGCACAATTTTTTATCATGGAAAAAGAAAGAAGGGGGCACAGAGCCTCAGAATTCAGATATTAGGCTGCAAATGAAATCCAAGATAGTTTTCCTCTGAGTACTTGCTGTCTTTTTCTCCGAATCTTTTGCTTTTAGTGCTGTGGCAGTGGATCTGAGCATAGATTGCATGTGCATGACAGAGAATTTACTAGATTGTCTGAGAGAAATTGTAGGTAATAATCTGAGGCCAGAACAGCAAGTAGAAGGCTGTGGCTGCAGGTTGCCATGTGTCTCCAGTAGAACAGATGGAACTTGTTCAGGACTGTGAAGCTGCCAGGATGCGCAATCAGTGCCTCGGATGACTGATCAGCAACTTTTGCAGTACAGATGAAATTCTGAAGGACTTTTCTCTTCAATATCAAAAAGGAAGAATGGCTTCCTAGTATATTTAGGCATAGAAGATACTCTGAGTTCTTTGCGTTAACAAATTTTCTGTTCTGTAGACCCATATACCGTCATTTTCTTTGTATCCATCGGCTCTCTCGATTCCACTGTTAATGCAAGTCTGATGCCAGGCTTTCAGATGTCTCCGTGAAAGTCATTTTTCAGTAATGTTTTAGTGTTCTGTCAAATCAGTCTGAGCTACAATTTTCTTTTAAAGTTTGTCTAGTAGCAATTAAGTTTTCATATAAGTGGATAGAAGTAACGTAAGTGCATCAAAACTGGGGGTGCACTTTGCATTCAGGGAAACTTCACTATATGAGTTGTACCAATTCAGACTTGTAGTTGCTTTGAGTGAATTTGCACCAGAAGTAAATTTATTTTACTGAGACACCTTCAGTTTGGATTAAAATATCACAGTTTTTCACTGAACGATCATCCAGCCTTCCAATTCTGATTTACAAACAAAAACCCTGATAATTCACTTCTAATGCAGGTTATAACTTGAAAAATAGCTATATAGATAGTATCTTTACAGGACTGGAAAAGGTAATACCCTCTTGTTCTGCACTTATGGCTAGGGATGAGATATATTGTGTTCACAGGCAAACAATGGCCTGTCCTTTTAATTGCCCATCTCTTGAAAGTCGGCCTTCTGCAAGGGTGCGTGGAAAGGATGAAATGCAACCTATAGTCTTATGTCTAACCTTTGCGTCGTGACAAAGCAACAGGTAGTGTGGATTTAGGGGATATTTCAGCATGTTAGGAGCTGTGCTGAATGTTAGCAGAAGAGCTTTGTAATATATTTAACTGGAGTAATGACAGTTTTCTGGAGTGGCTTTACTAAGGAAGGAGGCTGCTGGCATTCGCCTCCCTTGCTGAGGTGTCTACTCCATGCCATGCACAGTAAGACAAGAGTGTTGCCTCCACTAGCACCCTGGGCTCTCAGCATACAGTGGCACCCAAGTCCTCATCTGAAAAGTCTTTCAAATGTGTGATCAATCTCTAAAAGTAGCCTGAAAGAGAGTAAAAGTAGAGCATTGTAGGCTCTGAAGAAAAGAGCCTGTCTTAACAAGAAAGTTATGTCAGGCACTATATTTGCAGACATCTGCAAGGTCATAGGATCAAAGATGTCTCAACATACATTGGCTGCAAAGTTATTTTTAAAATTTTTTCTTATCTGATCCAACCATTTAATTCTTTTGTGCTTGTGGTCTTGTTTTCGCTCTTCTGTTGTTTGCTGCTAAACCTGAAATTCTGAAGACTGAAAAGCACAAGTTACTCATAAATAGTACAATCCCTGTTTAGATCATCCATATTATAGGTGGGCTCTAGCATATCCTTGAAATCAAAAGGTAGAGGAAGAAAGGCTGATGCTGCAGCCTTTTTTAACTGCCTGGGTCACAACCTCCAAGTTTTGAGCTGTCTCCTCAGCCCAGGAGCCATCTAGTGAGTAGTGTCCTGCTGAGTTCTGTACCAATTGCGTGTCTTTTCTGTAGTCTTCATTGTCTTCCTCTTCAGCCTTTGTCACCTGGTGCAATTTAAAAAGCTTTCTCTCAGGAAAAATGATTACTGACAGATGAAGTTTGTGGTATTTCCCACTCGGGATCTGATGACGTAAAAAGAGAGATGGAACTGTTGCTTGCTAATAGCAGTCCATGGACAAGCTCTGCTCGGTCTGTTCTGGAGATATCCATGGAGCAGTGAATGAGAAGGGTGAACTGTTCAGTCACTTATTTTAGGGATCCAGTGAACTGAGACCAAAGCATCAGGCACAAATAGCACATAGAATGGGCACTGTCTGCCTTTCCAACCCACCACTTTGACAGCAGAATTGCTTGTCTGACCACAAGTCTCAGTTTGTTGTCCTAGGAATCAGAGGCGAATCACTGTTCAGAGAAGGATTCTGAAAAGTTAAAAAAATGGGTGAGGGTGATTAAGGACAGAGCTAAATATCACTCTGGTGAAGCTGCTGGAATTACATCAAGGCTCAGCTTGGCACATACGTTTGGGAGGTCTGTTAGTTATAAGAGCAGTAGTGGTGAGAGAAGTAGTGCCAAATTCTGCCCAGACAGTGGGCAGGAAAAATCATTTGAGGTTTGTGGCCTCCAATTCCAGATGACCTGAATCTAGTTAAACAGCAGAATGACTATCTGTAATGCTTTTGTTATTGCTTGGCTGGTCCTCTGTGCAAGGAAACAAGTCAGATGATAGACTGCAACTCATCTCTTAGATGCACTGCATATGGAACAACCAGAGCCCTCTCTCATTGCTGAAAATGAGGGGTCTGGGACGAACGATGGCCTCGCTTAGGCCACCTTGCCTGTGTGTGAGGGGACCTTTAACATCACAACCAAACCAATTCAACAGGCTAAAGCTACAGCAGGGAAGATTGGATGAAAGGTTTTCCCAGCAAGATCCTATTTGTGTAATGCTAAACAGCAGTTGTTCACTTAAATGATTGGAAGTCATGGTTTGTCATGAAAACGTGATGACTTTTGTGCATCTAGTTGACATTTGAAACATGTTTAATAGATTAGTATGGTAACTAAAAATACCCCAAGTACCGACTGAAGTGAAGGCGTCATTGTCCCGTTAACTTGTTGCTGAAAGGAACAAATGTACTTGAAGAAGAATTGCTTCACAAACATCCTCTGCCCACCTCACCTTAAAGAAGGAGCTGTGAAAGGCAACCGCTGTCAACAGTGCTATAAGCATTAGCCCTCTCTGGCTGCATTTTGGGAGGGGGAAGGAAAGGAGATATTTTTGGGAGGTGTTTTGTTTCCTATGTTTAAATGCCTTTTTCCTCTAGATATGGCTGATTTCTATTGGCAGACTTCTGTTCTTCCTGTAACAGTGGTTCTGTTACAGGGCATTAGCCAACTAATATGTTCTAGATATAGCAGTAGCCATGGGAATACTCTGCCCCGTTATTCAGCACGTATTTGCTGTCTGACTCCTCTGTATCAGTGCGGACGTTGACACAATGCGCACTGTGGTCTTGAGCTCCCCAGTACTTCGGAGCTGTTACATCGCTGTGGAGGCTGTCTCCACTCCTCCTACTCTATTGTGAGGTCTGGAGGCTTTCGCTTTTGAAAGCTGAGTTTTCCTGATCATTTTCAAGAATCCAGGGTCCCAAATAAAGACATACAGCATCACAGTGCTTTGTGATAAATCCCTACAAGTAGTATCCCTAAAGGGAGGGAAAAAAAGGGCATTATATGATCTGAGAAAAAAAGTCAGTAAAAGCAAGCAGGCTTGCTTGCTTGCTACCTGCTCATTGGGGAGGTCTTCCATATCCCATGTCTAAATTATATAACGGGTAACTAAGAGGGCATATGGGGAAACTTAATAAGAGATGATACCTAGATCTTGAAGAAGAAACTTCAGCACTGGCTGATGTGATTGTAGAGGGAGACCATATTCTTGCCTCTGAAAACATTATGTTTTGAAGGAAAGGGTTATTGCTTTATGAAAATCAGTAAGTTGTGCTAGCACAGTATCTTCTTTTTAATAAATTGCATTTCCCTAGCTGCCACTGTATGTTCCATCAAGAATGATCTAGGACTTTTGCATACCTTAGCAATTCTCTTTTTCTCTCTGTATTTCACTACTTGGAAGTCTTACTATACAATGTCATTCCATGTTCTTCGTCTCGGACTACGTATATGGCAATTACAGTGTTGCTAGTTTTGTTTTGTTTGGTCTTTTATCCCTGCTGGAAACCTTGGACTTGATACTGCTCGATTCTTGTCTCTCTAAGATCATTAAGGACCATATACATGGTGAAGAAGTAGCCATGGCTCATGAAGAAGCTTGGTGTCATTCATGTCATTCATTTTATGAGCATATTGACTTCCTCAAGCAGTAAATGAAAGCTGGAAAGCCAGTGGCTAAAAAGAAGCATTTTTTTGCCTTTTTTTTTTTTTTTTTGTAAAAGAGAAATATTTTTCAGCTTTTGCTCTATCACCACAAAGGAATCAAGTCAGGAAAAGAGTAGTTATTGATTAGAGTTTAGAGTGCATCACTGCCAAGGTGCAAGTTGCCCATTCCTAGGAAAGTCCAAACAAATCAGATGATGATTTACTCTTCTAGCTGCCCGTTTTTCAGTACCCAGATGGTCTGTTTAATTTGAATGTGTGTGTGAGGGGGATGATCTAATGGGATGCACTCAAATGGCACCAACTCTACTAAGCCCCGTGTGAAAACACTGGTTCATGCACCTGTTTGTCCTGCTGAACGGGGAATAGCAACTTGTATTTCTGCTGTACTTGCCACATTGGCACTGCCCCTATCCTATCATGTTGCTCACTCTGTGTTACTTACAATACATCCAGCTTATCTGGTACCAGCAATAATCCCAGGTCTTGTTCTCTAGTGATGGGAAATAAAGTGAAAGACATTTCCTGCATGTGGACTGATGTTTGAGAAGTGCAGCTGAATCGAGAGCAAGGAGCTGAAGTCTGGGCATTAGGCTGAGCCCTGGATCTGCATTTGCCAGTAATTCACAGGAGGTTTGTCCTTGCTGCTAGTCAGGTACGTGCCACTAATGTCGCTTATAGGTAAGCATGTGCAATGGGAGCCCAAGTCCAAACTCAGCCTTTAACCATGGGCCCAGACTTGGTCTTTCCTAGCAGCACGTGCAGCCTGTGAGGACCTGCTACGGCAGGGACCAAGGACAGCAAGGGGTGGGTGTAAAACAAGCGGGTAGTGCATTTGGTTTTCTGTCTGCAACTACACGTCTTGATAAACCATGGCCGTAGGTAGTCCTGGGGAAACTGCTTGTTTCCTCTCTCCCCAATACTCTTTTACTGGACAAATGAAAGTGAAGATTATGGCAACAGGGTGAGGCCTGTGCAGGACAGGTGATTGAAAGATTCCAGAGACCTTCTGCGTAGCCTCTCTGTGCTGGTTCTGCCCATCCCATCCATCCCATAGGTGAGCCTGAGCAGCCACTGCCCCTTCACTTGGAGTGACCACATTTTGTGCAGCTGTTGGCTTTCTGCAGATGTTTTAACTTGCAAGGAATTCTGGTGATTTTCTGTAGGTAAGAAATGTGAGGAATTTGTGATTAAACTCAGCAATGACAGTTTTGGGAAAGAGTTATAAAATCTTGTCTTGTTTGGTGGGTTGATGTCTGGGTTTTCCAAACAGTTCTGACTTTTAGCATGCAGTATTTACTGTGCTATCAGCGGCACAACTGCAGAACCCTGTCACCATTGCAGAATGCAAATACAAGACACCGCTCTCCCAAAGCCACAATTTCCAAAAGACTAAACACATCTGGCTTTTGTTTTTTTACCACAAATTCTTGTGCTACGTACTAGGCCTATGGCAGACCTCTGAAATCCCTGACATGAAGACCAGACGTAAATCTGGGACAGTCTTACTGGTTTAGGCCGCTGGATTGGCACAGCGTGGGAGCACACTGGTGAGCTCCTGCTTGTGAATAGCCCTTCCGAGGTCAGTGGCGCTTCTCACTTCTTTGAAGAGCTTTACTGAAATGAGGACAGTCTAGTGAAGCCTTCCCCTTCAGAAGCTGTTGGAAGTGATGCCTTCTGCACCAAGTACGTGGTCCTTGGTGGGGATTTGCCTAGTGTTGCCTGGGAGCAGCTCCCATTTCTACCCAAGGCAAGCTCCGCCAGCAGCTCCTGAGGAAGCCTGTCCTGCCCTGCCTGGCAAGACCTGCAGTCTTCATCGCAAGAGGCACAGGGCTCCCCGGAGACGTGGAAACGGGCACGAGGTGTAGCCTAGGGAGGCTGGGCAGGGAACAGACAGGTTCTCCTAAATGGAGAGGCTTTTCATTTAATTTCGTTTGTTTTCTTTTTAACAGTTTAAAATAAATGGCAGAACAAGAGTGAAAGATAAAACTTGAACAAATTGCTTTTTGGCAGCTCTGTTTCAGTCACTGGTATTCTGCAAATGTATCAAAGCTCTTTGCAGCTTAGCATTTAAAAAACCCCTCCTATTTACAAGTAAAGGCGGTATACAGACTGCTGCTTGTTTACCAAATAGCTCGCTTTAGGACTACTAATGCAGAACTGTGCATGGGGAGGATGAGGGAGGCTCCCTCCTTGAGTAAAAAATCTCCCATTGCAGTTAACACCATAACCCTCAAGAGAAGTGGGTGCTGTAGAAGAGCAGGTACTTTTAAGGTTTGAAAAACAAGTTGTAACTGGCCACAACAGGAGAGCAATGAAAGTAAAGGGCTATGCCACAGGCTAAAGGCTTTTTTCTTTTTTTCTTTTTTTTTTTTTTTTTGATATAGAGCCTTGTGTGCAGCACAAGTGCATTAAGGACTAAGATCTCACTTTTTTGTGTGTATGTATATGTGTATGCATGCGCCTGTGTGCACACATTTTTAAAGTCCTTGTGAGTAGAGTCTGTCTGTGCCAAGGGCCATATGTTTACAGCTGAGTTAGAAAATACTTTAAAATATTTAAAATAGGGGTTTGTAATGGAAACACTGACACATCTTTAAATATATTGATGCTTCTAGGCACCACTATAATAAATCCGATGGAGGTTTTAAAAGATATATCTGTTACTCTGGAAGAGAATATACTGGCTTTTGGGTGAAGTGAAGCTTGTCATTTCTGTTCTTCAAACCGTTTGACTCTTCAATGGCATGTAAGTAGCCCTGGATTATATCTAACACTTCAGATGGTACCAGCATGTAGCAAAATAATGCGTTTGATATCTAAAAGCTTTCCCAATTGCAGTATGGGAACCACAGTCCTTTTCAGAATGTGTAATTTCACCTGCATATGTCTGACATAGTGCAAGAAGACATTCCAGCTTTGTCCCTGTTTTTTATTTCCTGCAATAGGTCCTGCTATTGAACAACTCAACATCATTTGTATACTCACTGAAATAACCAAATTCCTGCTCTTACTAGAATTCATCCCAGGAGAAAGCTACCTTCTTGTTAACTTTATTCCTAATCATTTTCATACTGTTTTTAATGGGCTTCGGTCTTCCCTATATGCAGCAGTAGAGAAGCACACTGCAGCATTTATACGTGCTCATGTCGTTCACGTTAGCTGCGGCGAGTGCGCCGAGAGGAGATGATGTCCCCGCGACGGTGGGAAGAGGCAGCTCTGGGCCGCCTGCAGCAGCCGGGTGGCACGGTGGGTAAGGCCACACGCTGGCTCACGGGTGGGAGGCTGCGCTGCCACGCGGGCAACGGCACGGCAAGCAAAGGAAACAGTGCAGTGACAGGATTTGGGCTTCAGCTGGGCTGCCTGGGGTAACATCCTTGTTCTTAAAAGCAACGCAAGCAAGAAGCAAGGTAATTAAATTACACCAGAATGCTGCTGTTTTGGTGAAAATCATCCTTCCCTGTTTCTTTTTAAATACAGCCTCTTCCAGGTAGTTAACAGAAAGATTTTGATGTGGCTTTACCAAGAGATGCTCTCTTATCCTTTGCTTCTCCCCACATAGACATCCCTTTCCTAAAATTGCTCTGGGGATTGGCAGGTGCAGCCACACACTGAAGACAGAGTGGGGGAGTTGCTGGGGATTTAGATATTTAAGTGACTGCTATCACCATGATGCTTGAGCATCTATTTGCATCCACGGGATGTGAGCAGAAAACCAAAAATAGTGCTTTCCATGCCGCTCCTGCCATAGAAATGTAATCTTAGCCTGGGAGGGGGGTGCTGGGCCCTGGGCTTGCTGCCTCGCGCCGTGTCCCCCTCCTCGCAGCAAAGCCTCTCTGCCGGGGTGCTGCTCTGAGCACGGCCTGGTGGGTGCCAGCCCCGCTCGCGCAGGCGACGGGCAGGGCGCGGGCAGCCGTGGCCCCTCGGGCTCAGCCTTGCCAGGGGGCAAGGCGGGAGGGCGCTGCCCCCCGAGGCAGCTGCTGCTGTGTGGGGAGGGCTGGCAGCGGTGCCAGCTCCGTGTCTTGTCGCAACACATAACCTCGGCTGGCCTTCCTTACATCCGCGGCTCCTGCGGGGAGGTAGTGCTCTAGGAGCCACGGTTTCCCTCGGGGAGAGGAGAAGGCCTGTGGCTGGTGGAGCTTGCCGCCGCCCTGGCCTCGCAAAGTCCGCAGGCAACCAGAGCAGTGGCGCCGGGGAGCCTTCCTGGGGGAGAACAGCCGGCGGCTCCCCCGGGGCCCTGCTGCGCGTGCGGCCGTGGGCTCCGGCGTCGCAGCCGGCCTGCCCCTCTCCCCTCGCAGCGCGGGGCCGCGTTGCCCGGCTCTGCCCACGCCGGCCCTGTGCCCCGCCAGCCGCGCCGTGCAGCTCTCGTGCACGCTGGCACCTTCTGCTGGGGAAGAGGAGAAACAGGGAAGTGAAACCCCTGAAGCTTTTTAAAGTTTCAGGAGACCTTCAGAGATGCCAGATCCTGTGCTTTCTAAAGTGTCGTGATGTTCTGGAGCTTTTTTGGTCCGTGCCCCTTTGCGCGTGCCGGCGGCATCGCTGAGGCGGCCGCCTCGGCTGCCGGGAGCTCTGGCCTGGTGCTCCCGCGCGGCCTGCGAGCTCCTGCTTGGCACCGACGAGCGGCTGGCCTGGCGCCAGGGCGGATGCCACGGCCTTGCCACCTCAGCCTGTTTTCCCGGGATTCTTTGCGGGCTCACGTTTCTCTGGCGCGCGGCTGCGGCTTTGGCTGCGGCGACGGCGCAGTCGCAGGACCCGCGTGGGAGCGTGCGAGGCCGCGCTGGGGGAGGCCCCGCGTCATGGCTGCCCCTACGGATGGTCCCCTGCGAGGGCAGGGGGCACCTGAGGTTACTGGCTCCGAACCCCCCCTTCGATCGCTGGCGAGCCTCAGTCTGACACGGGATCCATGCACGTGCTTCTCGGCACGTTTTCTTGCGCAGGGATCAGTCTTTGCTGGGCCAAAACTGAAATGTCCCCGCAGTGGCAAGCAGGAGAAGGCAGAGCTCAGCGCTTCGGTTGGCTCTGTGCTGCCCTAGTTTCTCCTCAAATATCTCTGAGAGCAGGTGGTAAGAGAGTACGGAAATGGGTGCAGGGGAGTCCCTCAGCTCCTAACTGCAGCATGGCTCTGTCTGCCTTTTTGCTCATGGACAGCCAGAGGCACCCGGAAGGTCCTTTTTCCTTCTCTGCCATCTTGAAAATCAGCAGCAAAAAAGAACATTGCCTCTGACAGGCTCCACCTGCAACGATGCGCCAAGCTTTGTCCCATTACCGTGGTCCAGGCAGGGGCTCGTTTGGTCCTTTTTCGCCCCGCAGTGTAGCTCTTGGGGAGGACGCGCTGGGGACCGAGCCCTGCGCCTTCAGTGAAACTGAAATCCCCATCGCAGCCTTCACAGGAGCAGCAAGGCCTGAGTTTTCAGAGTCACCTTCAGAAAGGCCCAGAGCTCGCTGCCATGATCTTCCTGTTCTCTTCATCGAGGTTTAGTGACAGCACGCTTAGCCTATTTTTTTTGTTGCTGCTACATTTCCTTGCTGTTCATCGTGGAACAAAATGTTCCCTGGCCAGTGGCTTTCCTGGTATGTGCCAGGAGCCTGCTTCCCTTGGAGAAAAGCCTCGTGCCCCGAGTGAACTATGTGGGAAGAAACTATGATGATCGTAGGGTGAAAAATTGTGCAGTATGTCTGAGGAGGCTTAAAGACAAGGCCGAGAGTGTTGCAAGGTCAGGCGTCAGGGCTGTGCAAAGAGGAGCTTGCGCGGGAGAGTGGAAAGGGGGTCAGGTTGCTTTGGGGTGAAACACTGAGCTGTGTACTGATGGAAAGGAAAAATGGAAAAAATCACTGGAAAATCTCAGTGAAACAAAACAGACTTTGCAAGGGGGACTAGGAACATCCTCGCTGTTCTCTGAGCTGTGGTGGCTGGCGGTTATTATAAGTAGCAGTGACAGAAAACAGGCAGTTTGATAGAAATAGATGATTGACTGCTGTCCCCTGCCATTGTGCCACAGGCACAATAGCATATAATTCTGCTTGTATACTGAGCAGTGTCCTCCAGGAAGCCTCCTGAAAGCCTCCTTATTCCCAGCGTGCAGGAGGAGGCCCAGAGAAGTGAGTTAAAGCCTTTATTCAACGCGAGGCGTGGGGGTGAGACATCGCTCTGCAAAGCTCCAGGCCCGAGAGCCGAGGGCAGGGAGCGAGGACGGAGCTGCCGACACGTTCCCGGCCCTCGTGGTCGCCACGGGTGGCTGAGGGGGGCGGCGCGGCGAGGCGGCGGCTCCGCTTGCCCGTGCGGGCAGCTCCACACACAGCGCCGCGCCGCCAGTGCTGGAGAGCCCCCGGCTCACGAGCGTGGCAGCTCCATCCCTGCAAGGGGCCCCACGTGCGCCGAGTGCTGCGGCGCCAGGTGGGGTTCGCGTGTGTGTGCGCAGAGAAAAGCCTGGCGAAACGTAGTCCTCTAAACAGCTCGTGGAGCCCTCAGAAAGACACCAGCTTCCTGAAAGCCCAGAGTTCCCGTAAATGGGTTTAATGTAGTTTCTTCTGCAAAAGACTAACAAAACCTTTAAATATTTTGAATTTCCATGAGTGTTTTTTTTTTTTTTTATTCTTTTAATCCTGCCTTCCCTCTGAATCAATCCCAGAGATATGGCTTTTTTGGGTTAAGGTCCTATACTTAAGTGAAATGATATCCATCACATGTTAGCAGGTGGTCCCACATCATGTCACTCAGGTGACAACTGATAGGACACCTGAGCAACCAATTGAGTCTTTGGGCAAGGGTGACCTTACTGCAAATAATGAATAGAAACTATCATTTGTATTAGATGATTCACAGATACAGCAGTGGCTTTGTTACCTGAATAAATCACTCATTGTGAGCATGTTGTCATGCTTCCTGCGATAATTAACAATTCCTGAATTGAAATTGTAAGACAGCAGTAAATGTTTATATTATGCTAGTGTCTAAAGACCCCAGCATGGGTCCGTGTCTCTTGCACAGACTGTGCTTCGAGCAGAGGCGTGAGAATCATCAGACAGACAGAATCCTCCCATTCAAACCATATGGCATTTCCCTGGCGGCTCGCTCCGCCCCTACTCTGGGGCCTTTCCAAGAAAGGAGAATGGCTACTGCTGTGCACCATCTTCTGACTAATCAATCTGTCTTCACTGCTCAAATAATATCAATGTGGTAGCATATGCACCTCAGATATAAATCACAATAACATAATTTATGCAGTGATCAGGAGGAAAATTAAGTTACAAGTTGGTAATACTTTTGGGATTGTTTACAGTTTCCATCAAGCAGAACAAAATCTGAGGGATCAGGATCAGCAGGCTGCCTAGCTTTCCGACACAGCTGGTTAAGAACAGCTTTATCAGAGTAGTGCTGCCAGTAGGGCTAGGCTTTTGCTTTTTGGTTCCCCAGCAATGGAGCTGTGGATGAGTTGGATCCTATTATTAACTTGTCTTAAAGTACCATGTGAAATTAATAAGCACAGGGAAGGAGTGCTTTCATATCTTGAGCAAACTGAGAATGTCAGAGAGACCATGGACTTAAATATGTAATGGGAGGTATTGGGAAGCTGCAGAGATTTCATAGAATCCGTAAGGTTGGAAGGGACCTTTAGAGACCATCTAGTCCAACCCCCCTGCACACGCAGGGTCACCTAGAGCAGGTGGCTCAGGACTGCGTCCAGGCGGGTTTGGGAGATCTCCAGAGAAGGAGGTTCCACAGCCTCTTTTGGCAACCTGTTCCATTTCTATAATAAAGATAACAGAACCCTTAAATGCAAGAAGGTCAACGAACTCTTGTCTTGATCTTATCTGCTCTGTAAGAACTACCTTAATATTGGATCTAATTAAAAACCTTTTCTATCCCACTACATCTGTACCATGCTTTAGGTAGTATGAGTACCTGCACATTAACCACATTCTCAGACTGTGTTGTTTGGGAACCTGGTTTAGGCACAATTTGGACTCAGCAGATCTAAGTGATACTTGAGGTGAAGCCATACTGAATTACTAGATGCTCTTCTCAATAGTTCCATTGGATTACATTAAAATCAATTGCTTCAGATGTGGGTTACTTAGCTGAGGTAATTTCTTCAGCCAGTCTAGACCAGTCTTTCCTCTCCTATGTCCCTTTTCAGAAACACTGAGTTTAATTTCACTTCCTATGGCATGGCAAGCTGTACATTCCTCTTGTCTCATACAAGAACTTTTCACTGCAACTGAGCAGCTTCTTCTGAAAATGATGTTAATCAAAAGCTATGGCTTTCATGGCAGGGACAGTTTAATTAGCAAAAAGTAGTAAGGTGGGCACAAGAGCTAGTGCAGGGACCTGCTCAGGTTTAAACCTGGCGAAATTCTCAGGCCTGGCTGCTGACAGGTGGCACAAAGTTTGCAGCATGTAAGAAAAGGATCTCAACACAGCTCCTCTACAGATTTGCTGGCAAGGATCATTTCCTTCATTGTAGGATCACTTGGCAGATTTACCACAAGTAAAGAAGCAGAAGAATCTTGATTTGCAGTACTTAATATGACATTGTAAATAAGAAATCAAAAGACAAGGTGAGGAATCCTAACCATGGGCTAAAAATGTTTTAAAGTCTGCTGTTGCGAAACGTGTTTTCTTTCCTTATTGAAAAGTCTGGCTGGTTAAAGAGGGTCACACACACACAAGGTTGTTTCCAATAGTTATTTTTGCAGGTGCTGTCAGTCCTCCCCAAAGAGCCCTAGAAAGACTTTGCTGCAAGTAACTCCACTACAGTGGGTTTTAATGATACCTAGACCTCCTAAAGCCTAAACTTTAATTCGTTTCTGACTTGTCCTTTGTTGTGACTTGTCATTTGTCCATTAAAACCTTCTCCTCTTACCTTTTTCTTTTTTAATCTTACTTCAGTGATCTTGAAATTTGGTCTTTTTATATTGGATAGCAGAAAGCCAAGCGTCTGAATTTGTGAATACAAAACTTCGGAAGACACTGGCAACTTGTAATGTCTACTGTGCCATCCTTGTTGTGCAAACTAATAGGTGTTTGGAAAAGCCAAGGGAGTAGGTAAGAAGTTATCTTTCCTTCATGGTCTGAGCACAGGGCTCCACAGAGGGCTTGTGAGACAAGAAAGTAGGTACAAAAAGCCCTGTGCCAGAGTGGTGGGAGGATCTGGAATTTCAGTCCTTGCTTAAATTTCAGTCTATCATGTAAAGAATGTTTCACACTTCTGGCCAAGACAATCTTGAGATTTTTATTGAGTCTTGTGTCTTTCTTTACTGACTTCCTGTCAGAGTCTTTCTTCTGAAGTTTGGAGCAGCTATCTTCTCTTAGAGTGTTATGCAAAGAGCTATTCCATGATATGCCCAGTCACTCCACTGAAAAACCCACTGAGCTCTCCACTCAGTAATTTCTGTTTTTCTCCCCACCCCCGCCACATCCTCATTAAAATAGCCAGAATATTCTTTTTTTTGTTGTTTTGCTTTGTTTTGTACTTAATGGACTTTTCATCAGGAGAGGAGCTTTCTGTCTACTTCTGCAAAGTATTACCTCCGTATCTGCTAGTATTTTCTAGGTTACCATGGCTCAGTATGTCTGGGCTGAACACATTTGCTTCATGGAAGCTGTAGCTGTGGCTGTAGGCATCAGCAACAGAAATGGATGTCAGCATGGTTCACTTGCATTTCCTGGATTGCACTGGATCCCTCTTTGCTCCTAGAATAAGTTAATAGAGAAAGACACATCTGAGCTTAAGAGCGAGTTGCTGCGGAGAGCCCACCAAAAAGGAATGCCTGGCAGCAACGATGTGTCTAGGAAGAGTGAGCGTGAAGTGAGCTCAGTTGCTGCATGAGTCCTGCAGAGCCTTCACGAGTGCTGGCCAACCACAGTCCAGATCTCACCGTGTTCAGGTGGGTGTATATAGGACAAACATTGGGCCATCTTCCGAAGGTTCTCAACGCTTTCTGAAGAGCGGTGCCATATCAGATCACAGCATGCCTGTGAGTTATATTATGCTTTTTACTTTCCTGATTTGCGCTCAGTTATTGGGTAATATTTTAGAAATAGAGATTCATTACTGTGACATTCAGGTCATAGGTTTTCCAGAGAGCTGGAAATGGGAGAGCTGTTCTCCTCCAGTCCCAGCTGCTATATGTGCTCCCTGCAAGACACCACAGCCAAGGGTCTCACAGTGTGAGAATGGTGATTTCACCAGAGATTTTTCTGGCATGTCAAAGAGTCAACAGAGCCATCAACCAAGACAACCACAGTTGTGTGGCTGCAAGAGCCGCATAGGTGGGTTTGGCTATACTCAGTCACAATTTATATAAATAGCACCCAGAAAGGCTAAGTCTACTGAAAGTTATACCAGAATAGGGGCAGTTTAAGTGGCTTTGTAACTCATTTTGCGTCACAGTCACCTTTGAGTGCAACTGAGTGTATAACTCCTCTCTGGTTCTGCTGATACTTTTGTGTGCTCTTATTCTGGCCAGTCCTCCACAAAATGCAAGTACCTCTTCCATTTATATTCTTTTAATATGGGAAATGTGCAAAAACACTCGATTTACAGCTACCACTAACATAGGTTGTAACTTGGAATGTGGAATGTGTGACTGCAGCTTTTTAAGGCATATTTGCCTAAATATGCCAAGTATTTGACTTTCAGCTAGCTTGGATAGCAAGAGTGAAGTCATGCTCTTCAGCAAAGCCTGCACGAGGTTGGCTTGTTATATGCTTACTTGGAGGATTATTTTGGTGCCTCAGTTCAACAAAACAGTAACTCTTTCCAGGACCCTATATAGTCAAGTGGAAAGAGGGAACCACTAAATTCACATTTATAAAAAATGACCTGGATACAATATATATATGTATAGCAACTACTTACTCTGCACTGTAAGAGAATGATTTTCATATATGAAATCTGAGAAATTCATAGTCAATATGTATGACACATCTACAAAAACAGAGTCTAAACACAACAGTTGGAGTCACTGGAGAGCTAGACAGGAATTTGGGGTAGGGGGGGAAGTCAGCAGTGTGTATTATTCATCATTTGTCATTTGCAGTTGAGGAAATGGAATGCCCTCTGACACATCTGAAGACGTTCATGATTTATTGGAAGTAGTGAAAGAAGTATAAAGCCAAATAGTAATAAAATCCCCTGGGCATAGCTTGCTACAGTCTTCTACATAGTGTTAGAGCCACTGTAAATAGTTGGACTCAGATAAAAATCCTGGCAAACATTCAGCATGAAATGTTTGAGATATGAAACTATTCATTATTTGAAGTCAAGAGATTTTAGCCTTGTCCAGCTTCATAATACTAAAACCCCGTTACATTTGTTGAAAAATCATTCAAGCTCTCAAAAATCAAGCACATTAAGATTAGACTTCTACCCTTTTTCATCCTACAACAATCCTCCTGTTACAGCTGCAGAGCCTTGGCTTGTTGGACCTGTTGTTGCAGCAGCAGAAGCCTATTAACTGCCAGTGAACAGAGCAGGCATTCTAGGAGCTTTGCTTTTGACCTGGGACTGTTTTACCATCATCTATTTTCAATAACCGGTACAAATAGAATCATTCTGTAGAAAATGGACGGATGGAACAAAATACTCATTGCTTTAAAAAGTGTCTATGTAGTGATCATGGAAATTTAATGAGCTAAAGTGAGTTAACTGTTTTCCAAATATTACCTATAAACATCATTTCTGCACACATGCCCAAATGCAAAAGCAGTACAACTTCACAAACTGGAAATCAGTATGTACTCCTGAGGAGCAGCATTGTTTTAACAAAAGATATATATGCAGCCTTTCATGCCTGGACTTAATCCTGCAAAACCTGACATTTCTGGCATGACCACACACTGATTTCTTCCTGTTGTTGCATTGCAGGTTACTTACTTTGCTTTGTGGACCAGGAATTCCATGCATTAGAGTGTGGATGGAAACAAGGGGAAGAGGATATAGATGAAACTAAATCAAGAATTCACCTGTCATGAGGCCAAGCGAGAGAAAACACATGCTGCTGAGGGATGCTTGCTATGGTCTTTTAAATAGCACTCAGGTCACTGTAAATAGTTGCACTCAGGCAAAAATAAATGGTGCTAGAGTTGGTTTGTGGCTGTATGTTATGTAACATCTCCAAAGTTCACCTGTATTCTTTAGTTTTGTCCTTTTCTCTAAATTGCCACAAGTGTGAATCAGTCGGTCATGGAATCATTAGCAATATCTACTCAAAAGGCAGCAGATCCAAATTTGTGCAGGGTAACCAGGGGAAAAATCAAAAGTTACCAGTGCAAGCACAAGTTAGTTCAGTGATTCATATGTCAACAAAGTTCACATAGCACATCATATGCAATAGTGCTCTAAGTGATATCCTAAGGCAGGAGAACAAGAACCACATGTCAGTGTCAAACGCTCCATGCAGTTATAAAATGGTTGTGTCAAATAGAGCAAAGTTAAACTCAACTTTTTTGAGTTGCAGTGGCACACAGTCCTCTTGCTATTCAAACTGACACAATTCCTTTTTCTTCCTCTTCTTCATTTTCACATGTGCAAGAAGATATTAATATTAGACCTTACCATCACCCATCACTATTTCCCCTGTTTTTTTTCTCCCTATATCAGATAAATTTAGTAGCCAGTTTCACAAATGAAAACTCACACCTCATCCAACTTTGGATACAAATGTTCCAAATTTGTAGTGAGCGTTTGGTAGCAAGTTCACGCTCTGGCAGTTTGGCCGTTGAAATTGTCAGCCATTTAAACAGAGTTCAAACACAGCTTGGAAATACTGCTTATAGCCTGGAGTAGGCACAGCTGAAGATGCAGAAATGCCTAGTGAGATTTTCCTAAGCGTGCTGCAGGGCAGACACATCTGTGTTTCACAATATGTACAGCTGACTAGCACAACCATTTGACAAAATGTTCCCCTTTTGTCCGTCGCCATTTAAGTCTCTGGCACCCCTCATAGGTACCTCAGCACATCCTGACATCTCTTTTGCGGGAGAATGTTATAACATTTTGGCCTGTCTTGTGTAGTCTCATTTTCTTCCATGATTTTTTTTTCTCCCCAAATTATAGGCATTTGTGGTGCAGCGTGATGGCTTCCCAGCTGCACATTGCATTTGGATGGTCTCTTGCACAGTCTACATGAAGCTCTGATGTCCATTAGAGTCTTCACAGTCCCTGAACAGTCAAGGTACCTCTCATTCTGTGTTGCTGTCAGCTCTGCTAGCCCTCAGCCTTCATGCGAAAGGAGATAATGTTCCTAAATAAGCCCAAGCTTCCTCCTTCCTGCCCAGCTGGTTTTCCTGCTGATGAGCTGACCGAGTTAGCAATTGCGAGGCAGTTGCCCACAGACTCCATTACCCTGGTCCCTCACAGGGCTATGTGCCATGTCCATTGTCTTTCAGTGCATGTGTGCTAAAGATTTCCTAGGACAGAAAAGCACTCGAAGGGTTCTGCAAACTCCGTAACTGGATACACAGATGGAAGTGCAAAAGCAGCATTGAAAGCACTGGTTTAATCTCATTGAAATAAACATTTACAGCTTTTCTGACCTTTTCCTGTAGATCATGTCAAGCCCTTCATCAAGTTCAGTGTGATTTAAAATTTAGAGCAACACTCCCTTTAGGCTGTTACATTAAAGTCCAGATGCAAGTGAATGTTCAGGCTCAGTCTGAAATTTTCCACCAATTTCCAAATTCATAACCTGCAGGCAATTGCAAGAAGGTTGGCTGCACATGCTTATTCATTGATCCCAAACAGGGACTCTTCGTACGCAATGGCAGAGGGATGATGTAGTTTCCCCCTTACTGCTTTGAAATAAAGATAATTTACTAACGTGGCTTTTTTTTTTTTTTTTTTTTTTAGAACCTGCATTTGGCACATTTTGTTATAATCTTTAGTTTGCAGGCTATTTTCTTATTTACTCTATTGAAGTATTGTCAACCTCTAGGAGAAAGAAATATTTTTTATTACCTAAAATTTATCCTTATTCTACAATATCAAATATTCTGCAGCTGCTCTAGCCTTCACTTAAGGCCATAGATCTGTATCATGTTAAGAAGATGATGATGTGCATGGAATCTCTTAACTAGGGTGATGCAAATAGGATTCTGGGAAACCAGCTTTGACTTTGGTCAAGGAGGTAGGACAGAATTAAGGAATATGTTTTGGAGGAATAACTCATATCGCTGCAGGCCCAGGGACAGGAGCTAACATGTTGCAGCCACCTACCTGCCACACTCCTCCTGGTTAGTGCTGGCAGGGAAGGCGTCTCCCCCAGCCTGAACTGCAATTACCCGGCCCTGGACACCTCTGTAACTCAGCACTGTTTGGCATTGCTGCTTGTCTGTAGCCCCAGCTCCAACTGCATCCGCCATATCTGTCCTACAGATTACTGGAGGTCCTAAATGAGACCAGGCCCTTATCCTGGGCTCAGAGGACACGTTTTGCCTGCTCAGGATTGGCCTTTTCCAACTGCCTTGTGTTGCTAAAGCAGTTTTTTGAAGGTCTGGAAGACAGAAACACTCTCTACCTAGAGTAGATTCAGGCCTATGCTGAAATTTTGCCCAAGTGCTGACATTAGTCACATTCCATGGTGTAATTCTTGTCTTTATAGTGTCATTTATAGCTTAGACAGCCACAGCGCGCCTCCACTGGTGGTCAGTCAGCCTCAGGTGTGTCTGCCACCTCTGCTGATTTGTCTGAGCCAGTGAACCCAAGTCACTGCTGCTGCTGCTCCTAACTTGCATCCAGGTGAGAGGAAAGCAGGGCTGCATCCTATATTCCTTCCCCTGATGGGTATGCCAATGAAAGGAATGCAGTAATGTGGTGCTTTGATTATTGTTAATCTTCTGTTAGGACAGGTTTAGATTTTTTTTAGCCTAATGCTTTCTTTATGATGGGTCTAGAAACACATAAGATTGAACATCTCTCCTTAAAAGGGGAGAAGTAAGGATGTTCAGGACAGTAAGGCAAGAAGAAAAGTGCAGGGACTGCTCAGATGTGGCTGAAGGTGAGTAGCAGTCTCAAATCTCCCTGGGTTGAGTCTCATCACCCCTCCCCTGCCTTGAGGCTTACAGGAGGTCGGTGGTTGCGTGTGGGTGTTGCAACATGGCCCCTCCTGTAATTTCACGGGTACAGGAAAATCACACTGATTCACACTGCTGGTGCCTCTTAAGCTTCCAGTGGTTCTTGAGACTTCCCCATTCCCTCTTCTTCCTTTCCTGTGTACCAACCTCTCTCCAGTATTGCCCTCCCTCTGCGCTCTCTCCTCCCTGGTCACCAGGCTACCCTATGCAATGGGTTTTCTCTGCTTGCCCATGGTCAGACACCTTTGTAGGAATTGGAGGTTCTTACTGAACACCTTACATAATCTATAAAGCTAGCTGGCAACATAGGAATCTGTCCAAAATCAGGCACATTTTTAAACCCTATGAATTTCATGTGAGAATGAATCATAGAAAGAGTCATTTTCTTCTCATGCTGAATAAGGAACTGTATTAAAATTGGGAAACAAAATGATTTGTAAAGCAACTTTCTTTGTTCCACATTAAGATATCTGCCCTATGCTCTCAACTCCCCTCTCCTTTTTTCCCTAAATGTGATTTAGAGAAAAAGACATAGTTCTCCTCACCATCCAAAAAAATAAAACATCTTGTTTTGGGTCAAATTCAGTATTTTGTATTTTAACCTGCAATGAATCTTCTTCTGTGGAAAAAAAAAAAAAA
>VZSV01000003.1:10735662-10759773 GCA_013398735.1 Nothocercus julius
GATCCTGTGGGAGGACCGAGGCGAGCCGGGTGTGCGTGGCGCGGTGCACAAGGAGCCTCGGCGCTTGGCGGCTCGGCTCGCCCGTGCCCTGGACTCGGGCACGTGGCCTCGGCCGTGGAGCTGGCAGGAGCTGTGGTGGCCTGCGGAGATGCCGGTGCCTCTAGGGCGTGCCGGTCGGACATCAGGCCATGCCTGCAAAGGCGCAAGCCCCCGCCCCTGGAGACTCCCTGTTTGGCTCGTGGGGCTGTCGTGGCCTCGTGAGGGCTGGGGTCTCCTGGCAGAGGCAGGACATGCAGGCAGGAGCAGGTAGCAGCAGGGTTTGCCAGCACGTAGTGACAGCCCAGGCTGTGTCAGCAAGGAAAAGGGCTGCCCAGAAGAAGGCCCTAGAGCAGGCTGGTCCTGGAATTACATTTATGCTACCCATAAAGTTCCCAGTGTCCATCTCCCTGACCTTCACCTCTGTTTTACCAGGGGGAGGAGCTGAGTCCCTCTCTTCTCTGCTGTGCTCCGACTGCTCAGGTTGCTGCGGTGGCCCAGGGAGGGAGGAGAAACGTTGGCTCCTCTAAGTGAGATCCTAGAGATCCTAACCTTGCCTTTCCCAGGGTACTTCATTCTTATGGGCCTCACAACCTTTGGGGAACTTGCCTTCATGGCTGAGTGTGTCTCAATGTCTTCAGCAGCAAACTTTTTTTTTTTTTTTTTTTAGATACACATTTAAAATATAAATCTGAGGAGGCAGAGACCCTGGGTATAGATTTTTGGCATTTTTCTTTCTGCTGCATAGAAGAAAGATGTTTTTCCCTACATCTTGTATATGCTAAATGGCTTCTGTGAGATTGCTTATGGACTTTGATTACACAGTAAAAATATAAATTCCAAGCTGTGATAATAGCCATCACTTTGGTGACAAAAGTCTGCTCGGCTGGGGGACGTGGGGAGGGAAGGAATGCATGCTAATATGGCAGAGGAGGGATACGGGAGCTATGTGATTGTGGAAATGCTTGAAACTGGAATGAAAAGGAGTGTAGAAATGCAGTCAGCCATCTAGGCTTCCTCATGCTCTCTTGCCATTTTGTGAAGACATTCTTTGTCCAAATGAGGAATGAAAAATTACAGTGGGCTGCGTGGTGGCTGCTGGAACGGGCACTGAACTGGCGCAGAAGGGGATCAGAGTATCTCAGGGGAAAGACCAGACAAAATAGCAGCTGGGACTAGCAAATGTGCTGGGGGATTTGCTGCTGCATACACAGGGTCACCCACTCACTGTGTGACCACCATTTCTGCTATAAGATTGTCGGCTGGAAACAGAAGAAAAAGACCCAAGGCAATCTGCTGAACACAAGGTAGCCATAAATACAGTGCACCTGTGAGAAAATGGCATGAGATGGCATAATTAGAGAGAGTGGAGGTAGAATTAGAAATACGTCAATTTGGTTAAAGCTAGAGAGTGCAAGAGTGAGGAGAGCCCACCTGGAAATGTGTAGGTAGGTCTGCTCTCCTGCGTTAGTGCATACGTTCAGCTGGGAGTTGGTGGGAGAGAGGCTGCCAAGGCACCACGCCAGCGGGAGCCGGTCCTGCAAGAGAGGGTCTCACACGCTCGCCTCCTGGCCCCTGGGAAAGGCCACTCCTTGTCACAGCGTGGGAGACGGAAAGGTTTAACTCCCCAGAAGAAGAAGAGATATTTACAGCTAAGAGAAAATATTGTCAGTAAAGCAACTGGATAATAACTGTCCATGAAAAAATATGGGCTAGAAATTAGCTGCAAATTTCTATTGACCAGAGGAATGAGGTGTTTTAACAGCCTCTTGGTTCGACTGCTGGGGACATAAACCTATTTTTATGTTTAGCTTAATGCATTTATGAAACAATGTGTTTTGATGCAGTTGCCTGGGGCACCAGTTCTGTCCTCCATCTCTCTTCTAGCCCTGTGCTCCATGGGAGCTGGATTCATAGGAAGCTGCAGTGGTTGAGGTAATGCTCAGAGTAGACCTGGCATGGGGACAATTTCTGTAAAGACTTGTGCCAGACCCTTAAGCCAGTTCCTAGAAACAGTGGAATATGTGTTCATCTGATAGTGTAAGAGACAACCCTAGTCAATGCCAGAGAGAGCCTCAGTCATGCCAGAGGTCTGGCAGTGGAAGCAGACATCAAGGCAAATCTCTTTTTCAGGATGGTGGCAGAGCAGTTTGAGGGGGGGAATGTAAAGGGACAGGACAGAGCCTATACAGGAGGGAATGGCATGTGTTTCAAGGCCCTATAGGCCAGTTATGTGAAGATCATGTGTGCTAGTGTACAGCCCTAAGTCACAAGAGAGATGGATCATTTGGGAATCCTCTGAGAAAAATCCAAATTTGACTCAAATTCAGGTTCACTGATCCAGAGAGCTTAAACTTTTAAGAATGCTTCCAAGAATTTTCCTTTTGTCACAGATTATGTACTTGAAATTTTTGTAGGTCACAGGTCCAAATATGACTTAGACCCTTAGCAAACTGGCCTGACAATCTGATCTCTCTTGAATATTTGTAAGAGAAATGAACTGCTGTCTCAACCTACTTATTAATAGCCCATATCTTGGAAGTTCTAGCAGTGCATTTAAAACCTCAGTGACTGCCCTTGGAAAGGTATAATGTGCTGAATGACTTCCCACGTTTTCCTAAGTGGTGAAAAGACTACTCTCACCAGCACAAAATATTTTGAAAATTTTTGTAAACGCATGTTCTTCCATACCACTTACGTGTCCTCCTTCTCAATGTTTTTATATGGTATTTAAAAGAAATATCAGCAAGCACATGCAATCCTGCAAGAAGCAGTGATTTTTCCTGAAAATTTAGAAACAACTTGCCCTTAGGCTGTTGTAAATGGTTATAAGCTTTGTCTTATTGCACTCATTCCTCTGGAAGAGAGGGGGTAGTAGCTGTAGTCTGGTGTTTTGTGTCACACATGAAAGAGAAATCTTTTTTATAGTGTGTATTAGGGTAAGGTTAGTGTCCCACAGTGTTGGCAAATAAAACAAAGTCCAGCTCAGCTGAACCTCCAAAGGTTCACAATAGCTCCAGAAACAATGCAGATTGTAGAGGGAAGCCCTTCAGGGTCTCTCCCAACAGCTCCCTCCTGCTGTCCTACAGATAAAGAAGAAAAATGGCACTTTCCCCCCACAGCCCGTGACTGCTTCTCTGCCTGCAGGAGAGAAGCCCTCCTGGCCCTGTCCCCAGGCAGGGCCATCTCTGTGCCCTTTGCTGTGGGTGATGCCAGGCTTGTATCCATCTCCTGCTCCTGCAATCGTTGCTTTGTAAGTGATAGAATGGGAGAACGATAAAGGCAGCCGCATGAGTAACTGTATCTGTGACAGGGAAACGAGTGATGATTCCTTGTGGAGGGAAATGTGCACTCAGACGGCCCAGCTCTGCTGGGCAATAGCCAAAACTTTGCTCTTCTGTGTTGCTCTCTAAGTAGAGGATGGTCAATGTTCAATGACCCTCCACTGCTAATTTTGTGCCACCACTTGTCCAGTGGTCATCTCTGAGGAGATAAAAAAAGAAAGAAGCAGTCAAGCTTCCTAATTTTCAAGCTGATAAAAAAACATATGTAGACGATCACACAAAATCAAGTGGAATTTATATATATATACACACAGATTCTCCTATTACTATTACCAAACTATAACTTTGTAGTGTCATTCTGAAGAATATGTACAGAAAAGTGCTTTAGCATAAGTAGGCAATGATAACCTTTCCATAGAGTTTTTTTCTAACCATTGTATAGAATGGAATAGAAATACTTAGTGTTACTGTAGAATATCATAGGATAGTTAAATTATATAGAGATTACTCTTTATGAAAGCTATTGGTTTTGAAATAATGTCAATCCTGTTACATACATGGAACTTCTTCAGTAGATTTTACATCTTCCACAAGCCCATAGCAGTGGTCTGCTGTAAAGCTGCTGCTTAACCAATCTTGACATGCTTTTGGATGTTTTATTTGTTCACCGTCGGATAACTGGTAAAAAAATAGAAAAAGGCGCATTTTACCTTTTGCTATAAATGCTAAAAAATGAAATAGCATTAAATTTAATGTAACATTCTTAATGTAATAAGGCTTAGTACTTCATAGCACTTCATTCATTCACCACCATTCATTAGCTGGTCCTTAGAGGTTGTGAAGAAGATAATATTCCCATATTATACTTGAAGAAACTTAAGAAATTGCCATGAGAATAATATTTGGAAAAGGAAGAGGTTCCCAGTTCTTCTTTAATAGATTATTCTTCACACCAAAGGGGAGTGCCTAGACCTCAGATTGCCTATGAGGTGAGAAGGGCCCAGATCTATGTGCCTTGGAAGTTCATACAAAACTAGAAAGTGTGCAGTGTTGCTCAAGCACATCTGCATTTGATGTGGTTTAGAAAAGCTCTATTTGTCTTCAAAGCAATAATAGTTTGCTCTCTCATTTCTCACTAACGAGCCCTTCAGAAATGTAAAATACTTCCGGAGGGACTTGTCTTCAGGAAACCTCTGTTCTCCCCGAGCTGGCTGCTTGCACCAACGGAGGCAGCGTCGCCATTCCCCGCCTGCAGTGCTGGACATGTCGTTTTCATGTAGCTGCAGACATACGGTAAAGCAGCGCGGGGCCCCGGCTTGATGCGCCGCGGCTCTCATTTGGTGCGAGGTCAGGCAGCATGGGTGCGGTGGCGTGGGCCGGCTCCGTCACCGTGCCCAGCTCGCCGCCCTGCACGCGGGGCCCCCGGCCCTGCACAGAGCTGCGCTGGTGTCTTTGGCGTGACGGGTTCACAACCTGGCGCGGGGCTGCCGCTCCAGCCGGCGGCAGGTGCCTCCGCATCTTCCCCGGGCCCCTCTTTATAACGTGCTTCGTGTCTTCTGGGTCAGCCTAGAGTGGCAAGGGAGGCAAGTTTTAGTAAATATGGGCTATAAAGGATTTTGCCATCTTTACTGAAATTTATTAGGCCAGCCTGTGCTGTAATTTAACTGCTGCAGCCAGGGGAAGTCAGTCAGCGGTTTTGCACAGCAGTGAGGGCTGGTGATTAGCTCATTTAACTCCTTTTTCCTAAATAATGAGGAAGAGGATGGGGGGAGTAATTTAAAAGTTTATTCTGATTTAATTACACTATTTCTTGTTATCAGATCTACTCTGAGGTTTTGTTGCTGCATTTGATCCCTTATATTCAAACCAAACTTGATTTGAGATTGCTGGTGAAATTCCTTTTGGAAGGAAAGGAATAAAAAGGAGGATCAGGCCACAGGCTCAGACTGCTACTGTTAAGGCCTGAGTCCCTGGAAAGGAGTGCACGGGTGAAATCCGTTCTGTAACACATATATGGGTGCAGATATAACACGCACTGGGAAGTGGGGTGGAGGCAGTGGCCTCACAGCTATCATGTCATGTCACGGCACATGGACAAGCCTTAGCCTCAGCTTCCCAGGCCCACATTAAAACCCCTCCTGCTAAAGCAGGTTAATCATATCCAATGTTTTAATCCCCATTTCCCCAGGTTTTTCTTCCCCTGATGTTTTCTATTCCAGTGCAGATGTGCTCACCCAGGGTGCCGCTGTGCACTTGCAGTGCTTTCCTCTCTGTCTTCGTCTAATCTGGCAGTACATCAAGTTGCACACCGCACAACGCAGTGATATGGAAAGGAGCAGAAGCTTCAAATTCATCTTGGTGAGCTGATGCAAACCCCCACCTCCCTTCTCGGTGCATATTCAGGGGGTAGGGAGCAAACTCAATACATGCATAGAAAAATATAATGTAAAAGGAAAACCAGTGAGATGCAAGGAAATACATATGTATAAAAGGCTCACCATATATTCTCACATGATAGCAGGATGATATTTAATATCAGCAAGCTATCAAAGCAGTCAGAGGCTCAGGAACTTGTTGTTAAGTTGCTTTTCTTTTTGATGCTCTTGTCCAGCTTTCAGACAGCACTCACTGCCTTCACAGCATAAGTAAAAATCAAGCCAGGCAAAATCAGTAAAAGTGCAAAGCTCAGTTGAGCAACGAGTGTTACGTGCCCTTAGTTTGTGGCAGTTCTCAGTAAAGGGTGAGATATGGGCTGACCTCTCAGAGCTAGAAGGTGGGTGTGCAGTGGAGTAAGGAGCACCGTGGGGCATGCAGACTGTGAGCGCTGCCTTGGACAAGCACCCTGTGCCCTCTGCATGCGGCTCCCCTAGCCTTACCCACACTTACCCATCTTTGCTGTGTGCCTGCTTTTGAGAAAGGGCTCACTTTTTGAAAAGGGGGTTCACTAGGCAAAATCTGAAACATGCAAAAACTTTAATGGGAGGAACAGAAACGGTCCATTTTCAGTCTGAAGTTGGAATTCAGTCTGAACTTCCTCAGCTTGAATGTGCAGAGGGAATCCACTGCTATAAATGCTCCATAGGTCGAGTGATGTAAACTGTTCACGTCCCAGCGATGACAGAAGACCTGTGTTCACTGATATTTGAATGGTTTCTACTCTCCTTCTTAAGCTCTTGAGATGAGATCTTTTCTCTGGTGAAGTTAATGAGCCCTGGTTAACTTTAGAGTGGTTATAGAAAAGCAGGTTTGGCTTGGTTTTAAGTCCAGATGTGGTTCCATCACTCATCTGAACAAAAGTGTAGGACTTGAGAGACCACATCGGCTCCTGCTTCAGCTTTTTTGGAGCATTCCAGATTTTGCTTTCATCCTCCCATGCCCATGAAAATCAAGCTTGAACACATCAAAGTAGGTACTAACAAATGAAAAGGAATAACATATACTTTCATATGCAATTACATGCCTTGCACATGAGGCATTGCTCCCCAGTACAATTTTAAAACTATGGAAGCTCGCCAAATTCCAGTGTATACTGAAATGTTTTCTGGAACTGGAGAGCTAATTAGAATTTTTAGATTAGCCATCGCTGTGGATACATCAAGCTCTGGAAAGGTGTAATCTATTTGTCTGTATAAAATTTTCTCCTATTATAATTAGAGCTGGTCTGATAACATAAACTCATAGGCACATAGGATTGGGAGGTACTTTTTATGTCATCATGTCCATTTCTCTAGTTTAGAAGTAACCATTGCATGTAATGCCTGCTGTAAATTGTTCAAATTGCATCTTAAAGTACTTTGTTTTCTATTTTCTTTCTCTTCCCTGTGATGTTGGAAGACATAGGCTGGGGACAAAACAAAATTTGTTAATGAATGTTTCACAAAAAGCAAAACAGGACTAGACTTGTTAAGCATCCAATTCTTGTAGCTAATTTGAGAACATCTACTAATGATGCTGATGAAATACTGTCTGGACAATCACTGTACTTCCTAAGAAAAGAGCAGTCTGAAGACGTGCTGCTCAGAAGTACAGATCCCCTAGAAGTGTGGTATTCTCATTCTTTCGACGTTCTAAATCATGGAGCCTCTCTATTTGGGAGGGCTATCAAAGTACGGCACAGACCAAACCCTTGGGCGTGCATGTATTGCCTTTTTTTTTTTCCCCTGTTCTGTGCAATCCTGGAAACTTGTGATGCTCTATAAGAAAGAAAGCTGTACTGTTGTCAACACAAACAGTAAGTGTATTTTTCTGACATATAGAACTCCAGTAATATGGCATAAAATACTGCTAGATTGTTTTTTGATATTGCTCACAACCTGTGTAAATATAGTAACCATCCTAATGATTATTCGGGTTTTTCACCAAACACTGTTGAATGGGTGCGATTCCCAAAGGCTGGTCGAGTTCTTAAGGCCTCCTTCCTTAGCCCATAGAGAGACAGGGGTTTCACGGAGCCGCATTCAGCGTAGTGCAGTTGTGCTCACTGTTGGAGTAACCCACCACAGGGTTACCAGGAGCCACCACAGGAGCCTTTCTTTGGCCCAATCAACCAGCTGGGCCGTTGTGACTACCCACAGTTGATTTATTCCATGGATTATTGCTGTTGTTCTAACATTGGAGAATACAGCAGCAGTCGTCATAGGCAATGTGCTTCCTCTGGGACGACGGCTTAGTCTGAGGTTTGCTGTGACATAAAGAAATTCTCTAACTACTACAGGATGGAAGGATGAAGCCCCATGCCCTGTTATTGCTTAATCATGTCACGTAAAGCCTTTCCTTAGAGGATCAGGAGTATGATAGAGATTAAGTTGCTGCCCACTGAGAAGAAAGCAGAAGCACCATATCTTTTAGAGGAAACACCTCCCTGAGCATGTAGACTTCTTTTGCAGAAAGCCACATGAGAGTAAGGGAAATTTCAAGAAATGCCTTGTCTGCAAAGAATCCATGCAGCTCTGAAGCACTCCTACTCCTTTGGTTGCACCTTGAAGCCCCGAGGGGTGTTTGGGGCTCAGTAAAGCACGCCCAAGTCCTCATATGACGTCGTTTCTGCTGCCCACACTGTATTAATGTGAACTTGTCCAAAAAGGAATGAGCATGTTGAAGAAAACTAGGGGTTTTGCTAGGAAAGTGCAGAGGTTCATTCTGGAAAGAGAGCAGGACATCCCAACCCATGTGGTGTCGGACACCCAGACTCCTCTCCTGCCGTGCTCCTCCTCCTCCAGAGCCCTCTGGGCTCTGCTTTCATTCACCAGGAAGGGCGGGAGCTGGGGGAGACAACAGTCCCCAAACACCAGCTGGATTCGTGGCAGGCGCTCCTCGATGGGTCCTGCCCGAGCTGCGTTCGGCTGCGCGCGGCATGAGCCCTGCAAGGGCTGCTGCCAGGGCCCCGCCGGGCTCGGCCACCAGGAACCCCAGGAAGATCAGTGCCTGCAATAAAACAGTTAATGGTGACCATGTTGTCCTGCTTTACTAGGCTCAGTAGAGGACTTAAACAGTGCTAAAAGCACCACAAAGATCAGCCAATATATAGCTTATGATCCACACAGCAGGCATGGCCTCCTACTTTTTCATTTGTACTCGGGCTAGGGAGGGAAATAAATCTAGTTTTGTGGGTCATTCAGTATGCTAAGGAGGTGATAGCTGGGAAATTAGAGGTAGAAGGGAAAAAAAACCTTTCTGATTATCGAAATATGTAGATCTGTCTCCATCCCTGAAAAAATAAAAAGATAGATGTTCACATGCAACTCCAGGGGCTTATTAATTAGGGAATGGAAGAAGGGAAATATGTAAAAGTTTGGTATCTTAATGCTTGAAGGTACCAAAATTTCTCTTGAGTCTTTAGTGACTAGTGCTCAGCTCTTTATCTTCTGGAAGTTCAGTAAAATATCTTATTAAATTCCAGACCTGATATGTATTGCAGTACAGAAGCAGCTGGTAATTTTGAAGGAATATTTGTGTTAACTGCTGTGTTCTGTGGAGACTTAATATAAAGAAATATATTCAGGAACTCAGTTCGCTATATTGGCAATGGGAATTGGGAGCGTCACTGAAAGGAGCTGCCTCTTATTCATTTCTCAGGTTTAATTTTATTAACGGATGCAAATGATTTGTTAAACAAATATAAAACAAAAGGAAAAGGAGGATGAACTCTGTGTCAACAATGGGCTCTTCAGTCGAAACATCCCATAAAAATAACCAAGAAACACTAGGTTTTAAGTGCATTTTATCTTAGATTTATTTAGCCTTAATAAAAGGCCTTGAAAGAAGACGGCTAGAGAAACCACCTTCAAACTTCAGCATTTTTTGGTGTCAGTCACACATTTTCTTGAAGGCCAGGTCCCTGTTTAAGGTCTAATGTGTTTGGAGAGCAAAAAGGACTGTGTGGTATTAGGCAGAATCCCTTTTATACACAGGGAATTGGATCAATTTGACCCTGATTGTCTCTCTCCACTTTATTGTCCCTCTCCTTCAAACAGCTGGCCCTTGGCATTATCTTAAGGAAGAGGTTGATTGAACTGTAGCTCTGACACTTGTCAGTTGTGGATAATGTTGGCTTCAGTCAGTCATGTGCACACATAAATGAGCCACGACAGAGATAGACTGCTGAATAGAAAAAGCAGTTTTACTGCGGATAACCTTCTTGTATAAAAGCAGCAAATAATAAAGTCTATTCCTCAGGAAAACATCCTAAAAGCAGAGTGGGGCATTATTTCTTTTGCTACCAGGAATTGTCCCTTTTGACATGGACAGCTTACTGGAAAAATGGTAAAATCACTGTAATTAGAAAAGTTACTGCTGTTGCGTAATATAACTGGGCGAACTCCAGCCCCGTTTGCTCTCGTGAATGGGAGACATTGTTGCATATGAAAAATGGCCGCGGCGTCATCGTGACACCAGTTCTGCCATCGAAAATGGTGACGCACGACTGAAGCAGCCGAAACAGAAATTCCACCTCTTCTTTCTCTAGTTCTCTCTCTCTTCCGATTTTTCCTTCTTGCTGTTTGTTGAGAAATCATAAATCTCAAACATACTTCCCTTCTAACGAGAGAGCGAGAAGCGTGATTCGTGTTCAGAGCCTTCGGATTGAGAAAAATTAGAAACAATGCATACAAGCTCATTTCTATCCATGTGATGTCACTACAACTCTGCAATGTACAGTGCGTAAGGAGGGAAAAGAGGAAGGAAGGGTGGAAGGCAGGAAGGGTTTTTTTTAAAGCAAATACAACTCCACTACACTTTCAAAGCAATTTGCATAAATGTCTCTCCCATGATTTTTTTTATTTATGGCCCCTAAGTTTCTAATTAAATACTAATTAATACTATCACCAGAATTGTCTCCCATCCTCATCTCTTCATAGCTTTGTCACTTTGATTAATGCATGGTCATTTATTAACTTATTTAACTAGCTGAGGTGCCTCATGACAAACCAGATTAAATTATCCTCATAACAGTCTCATTGCTGCAAAAAAGGAATTTTAAACTTAATAAGAATTATCCTCAATAATGTTAAAGCTTTTTCATTGCAACCTTAGAAGATGGAAACAGGTTTTTTGTTTGATTTATAATATATGGAGTTGTATAAAGCATCCATTAATAAAATTTATATGTTCGTTTAAGCTTGATCATTACAGAGGTTCTGTAGCCCTGGGTGCTTATTATTTAACTTTTGCTGTATTTATGAAGATAATTAATGTTCTGACCAGACAGGGACTAAAATACCCACTAGAATGAGATAATTAGGGGCATAAATAACATTTAGGTCATGTGTTTTGCTTTTTTAATTAATTGTTTTGTTTTCCAGCTAAACCTGGTAAAGAGGAATCGGAATTTGCCCAGGGATTATGATGGCTTTGCATGAAACAACTGAAAACTGCTGGGATCAGCAGGGAAGCTGCACCTGGGACCGACAGCCTGTGCCCCGCCGGCTCTGGGGCAGCGCTGTGGGATCCCGTCCTCCCGGGACCTTCCCAGCCCCATCTCGCCCCCATCCCGCTGGAGAGGCTGCGGGCCAGGAGGACGCTCGGTGGGTAACGAGGGCGTTGGGAAAGAGAGCGGCAGCCTGCTGCCGGGCGGAGAGGCGCGGGAGCCGCCGCGGGAGCCCCTCCGATACTCCGGCTCCCAGAGGATGCTCCGGAGCTGAGCTGCCGCCCTTCTGCTGCTTGATTTGCACATGCAGGAGGGGCTGGAATAGGCTGGCGAGCAGCGGTTCACTGCATTTTCTCCTAGAGATTCATTCTTCCCCAGGGTTATTTTCATAATGTTATATTTATTATTTATTCTGGTTTCCCTTAACGAGAAAGCCCCTGTCATTCCACCTACATGCGCGTTAAACAACATGTATAAATCATACAAAAATAATAGGAATGTAGTCATTTGAATGGAAAAAAAAAGTCACCTCTCTTTAGCACCTAGTTTCTCCTAATTCCAGTGCATTCCCCAACTGGGAGCAGAGATAAGTCTTATGAAACAGCTGGTGCATTTGGAGAAAAGGAAAGGTATGTTCCCAAGCTGAGGTGTTCTGGAGAAAGCACTAACTATTCATTGCTGTGCCTGAGGAGTAGATCAAGGGATGCTTTAGCACACACACACAAACACATACAAAAACAAGTACCACAGCCCAGTTATTCTGGCATATATTGTGGCAAGTTCCCAGTGATTGTATATAAAGAACAATTGCATCCTAAAAAGCTTATGAGATTGGATGTTAAACACTAATTTTGCCATCTATCAGGTTATTCCCTATTCCAGTAAGTAGAAGTCGTGTCTTAGAAGTTTTGGTCCCCAGTGACCTGGATTTCAGTATGTAATATGACCCAGTAAAGCTGATTAGTATGATGGTCTTTTCCTCAGCCTCTGATGAATGTTTGCACCAAATGACACCTTCTAGCTGGGAAGCCTCAGGATATAAAAAGCAAAGTGTGTGGCAGGTTAAAATTAAAACACAATGACAGAAGTGTGTAGAAACCACGCAACAGTCTGTGCTACTCTTGCTTTTCTCCTGCAGTAGGTCAGCCTTGCTATCTTCTCCTGTATGGGCTCTCCTTTCTTTTTCCTCTTGCCTTTCCCTACTCATATCTCTTTATTCCCTACTAGGTTTTTATTCTGTAGAAACCGAAAACGGGTGAGAGCAGGTTGGTGCACAGGTAGGGGCCAGTCTGGCAGCACGGCAACCAGAGGCCTTTGCCTGGGTTCATTTCATGGTTTAATAGTGATTACAGAACCTGGGCTAAGTCCACGTTAAATAAGCGCATCTTCATTTGATTCCTCCTATTAAATAAATTAAAATAAATGGTTCCTAAGAGAAGAAGGAAGCGCAAGAAAAATGCAGTAATGAGGAAGAATCAGACAGTGATTTGTAGGGTCATTATGGCATACCCAATGCTTGCCAAGCTCCGCGACTGCATGGAGAGAGCACATCAGTGGTTATGCAAATAGAATTCAACTTTTTCCTCCCTATGTGAGAACGGGAAATTTTCATTGTGCTACTTGCTCATCCTACTTGTGGGGAAGGTTCAGAGACCTTTTGCATTGCCCTAAGCCCCTCTGTTAAATTTGTGGGTTGCTATGACAGTGAGAGTAGCTGACACTTGCCTTCAAAGACCTTCAACCAGCCTAGAGTCCCTTTCAAAACTCTGAAATTCAGGGCCCAAAACACGGCAATAGAAGAGTTCAAGGATTTTGAACCTGTGTTGAATTAAAGAGCCTGAGGCAAGGAATTGCTACAAGTAATGATGAACTTTTGCTAGATCCCAAAGAAAAGAAAAGAGAGAAATGACAAAAAGGGTCTGAGCCATCTAAGACATAAAATGTCATGAAATCAGGCCCTAACAAAGGAAATGTCATGTGGATTAAAAGCATTAGAGCTATAACTAGGAAAGATGGAGGAATAAAATGTGTGAAATCAGTTTTTAATAACTGATTCATACAATACGTTGAAAAGCTACTTACAGATTGTTCTTAAAAATAATAATTAAAAATAACACAGCCTAGCCTATTTCTAGTTCGAAGCACTCCTATTCCATCTGGACAGCAGACTGACTGGAAAGAGGAGAAGTAAAGCATTGCTATTAATAAAATAGCTACATCCTAAAAGACTCCAAAAGAGATCAGAGAAGATGCTCAGGAGTAGCGGATCTAATAATGAGAAAGTCCTGGCTATCTTTTTCAAATTAAAACTCAAGATTAAACCTCTAGGTAACCTACCTCAGGTGAGAGCAATAAACACTCTTATTATTTACTCGCAGATATTTATGGCTTCTTTCCTGATGCACGATACCTTTATTAGACTGCTCCTAGATTTCTCTTGAATAGCAGTTGTCAGCATCACACAATTTTGCTAAATTGTTGTATAGATGATCTTACTGTACAGTAGCTGCCTCTTAAAAATAGTTTGGTTATTTGCCCCTGCTTTTTATTAGATGGTTCTTATTTCCTTCTTATTTTCATCTTATGTGTGTCCCTGTCCATCTTACATATGTTACCTCTTGCACCAGCATCATCCCTTTGCTTAAATAGCATTTCCTTCTCCCCTGTGTTTGCATAAACAGAGGGGACAAATGACATTGAGGTCCCTTCTGTTGCTAGTGGTTTTCTGATACCACACAGACCTTTTTCTTTCTCTGATGTTTTGTTTCCAAATGATGAGACCTTACATTTTCTAGTCAGAATTCTTGTCATCAGCACATGACTGTCTTTCATAACTATAAATTTAACACTAATATCACCCAGTGCTTCGTATATAACGTTGTGGTCCCCATCTGCATCACTGATGCCTCAGATGTCCATGTTACTAGTGGATTTAATTAGTACAGTAAATTTCATGCCACGTGTGTCTGTGAGTGTGCATCTGTGTGTGTGAGTGTGTGTGTGTATACACATTCTTGTTTATGCTGAGACAAATGAGCCCTTTATTTTTTGAAATACAAGTATTTCCAGTTTATTAATGATATTATTCAATGGGGTTTATAAGTTAGGTAGCTAGGAGTCCTATGGAATTTCTTTCTTCTTGAGGTATCTGACGCCCTTATGCTGTCTTTAAAAACGTAACCTTACAGAAAAGAAAATGACTGGAACAAATTATTTTATATTTATGAATGCAAGCCAGTACTTCTAAGGAGTCTGGACCAATTTAACTAAAGAAGAGTTTGCATCATTAAATGAGAAACTGCATTCTTAATTATTTCCTCCTATTTTCTTGATAAAGGAGAATAAGCTGTGAAAATTCAGTGTGAAGAACTGTACAGCATCTAACTGCTAAAAGAACTGCATTTCTACCAGCCAAACCAGTGCACTGTTACCTTGGAGAGCCGGCCACTGTTGTCACTTCTCACTCAGTTGATGGATAAGATGTAAAGTTAAATTTCAAGGTGGAGAAGCACCCAAGAGGTTGCTCAGACTCCCTTAATACATGAGATGTCTTTGACACCGCTGCATAGGTTCTTCTGTGCTTTTTATGCAGCAGAGTTGATAAATGCATTAAATGCATAAAATATTTATTGGTTCAGGGACAGGATACAACATGACAAGAAATGAGATCTTTCTCTACAATGCTACAACATATGAAAATTGAAACTGTATTTTTCCCCCACTCAGAAGCATTATGCAAGTGACAGTTTCTTCTTTGAAGAATTAAAGTACAGAAATGCTCTGGCAATTGAAAGTTGCAGGTTTGCAGAATCAGTTAATATTTATTATGTTTTTAAATAAGTCATTGTGCAAATCAGGGAAACAATATTGCTAGACATTATCTCTTTAGTACATTCCAATTTAATGTCAGCCGTTAGGTAAGATTTAACCAGATACGTCAAATGAACTACATCAAACCAGGTGACAGGAGACTTCCAAGTCGGGAGAGGAACGTGCGTTTGGTGTGTGTGGAGTGAGGTGGGGCTGAGCTGTTCTCACTGCATGCTGTGTGCACTAAAATAGTATTTAATTACTTGAGTTGAGGAAACGCGCTGATACGCACGTTTAGATACCTATACCCTCTCTTTAGCAGCAGAGGAGGCTCAACACGCTGGCAGTGTAGCTGCAGAGCGCTGCCTTCTGTGGTGACCTGGCACCCTGCTGGCTGCTGGTGGCTCCGTCTCCGTGTCCACTTAACCCTACAGCTCTGTTGACCTCTGTCATCGAAGGCGCAATCTGGGATCACACCTGTCATCAAAGCACACAGACCTTCCCGTCGGTTGTCACCACGTGCAGGCATCAGAGCCAGCCCCAGCTGCACTTAGACCATGGCAAAGGCATCACTGGGCTTCTGGGCGTCTTGCTGCCCGACACGGGCAGAAGATCCTCCCTCCTGCCAGTGCTGTTGAGCAAAGCCAGGACAGGGGGCTGGGGGAGACACCCTGGTGACCCCCAACTCAGGCCCTCCAAGGGAACCCATCAGAGGGGCTGGGGAGATCACGAGGCGCTGGGCTTTGGACAGGACAGGACTAATACACTGCTTTTGATGGCTGGAGAGTCTGCACCTGTTCCAAATTGTAATTTAGCTGAAGCAGATTCATAGTTCCAGGGCAGCAAATTATGGTGTTAGTGTGTTTGCATGCACAGATGTGTAAATGCAATCACGAACGATTGTCAGGGATTCTGAGAAGGCATAAATCAGAAAAAACATTACTGACACTTAATCAGCCTTTGTAATATGCTTTGTAACTCCACTAAGAAAATCACTGTACCTGGGAAATGGAAATTCTTGGTATGAGCATGTTGTGCTCATAGGGGAGGACTTGTCATCCCCTGAACACCCATGTGTCAGCTCACGGGGAGCTCGCAGGACCACGTTTGGTTGTGTGCTCTTCTGAATTCTTCAGGATGAAAGATTCAGGGTTATGTGACAGCTCCTACAACACCAAATTTAGTCTTGTGGCCTTACAGACACGTTGCATACCACCCCTTTATTCTGACTCATCTTAGAACTAGTTAGATTTCTGGCTCCCAGTATTTCTATTGCTGTAGGAAATCACTCCTTGGATGCTTGGAAACTTCCTCCTGATTTTCAGCTTGTGGAGATTTATGGCCATTTGATACCTTTGCTCTCTTCTGACACTGTCATTTAGTCTAAATAATTCTTCTCCCTCCCCAGTATTTATAAACAGCAGCTCTAGTGTTTTTTAGCCTTTTCTTGCTAGAACAGACAAGCGGCATTTGCCTCTGCCCCCAAAGGAGGGTCTGCAGTCCCTCGTGCCCGTTGTCTTGCCTCATACCTGCCTCTGCTTGAGCTCGTGTGCCTCGAACGGCGGCAGCGCCGGCCGAGCTCGGCCGCTGGCTCCCGGCGGCCTCGGCCAGCGGCGCTGCTGCTCCTTAGGCATCCTCGGCTTGTGTTTGCTTTCCTTGTGCGGCCACCTCTTGTTAGCAGCAAATGTCATCCTCGGGAGATCCGTGTATCTAAACCTCCCTCCTGCACTACCATTCCAAAGGATGAGGTCCCGGTTTTTAGCAGAAATCTGTATAATCTCTGGGTTCCTGATCTTGCATTCGGATGTTTAAATTTAATCCTGTTTTGTAGCCCCGATCTCAGTTTCTTTCATTTTTTCCCTCTGTGATATTCTGATTGTCATTCATTCCGTAGCCCTACTTCTGTGTTATGGTGCAAGAATGAATTAGTATCTGTTCTGAAACATATTGATAAGAAGCTACATTGACAAATCTCTGCGCCTATAGTTCTCTTCCAGACAGATATGTTATTTTATCTCTCCCTCGGCTAGTTTCATGCATATCTTAAAATTATTTGGATCACTCTGATTTTTACCCTTCTAACTAATAATTTCTTGTGTGGCACAATATTAAATAATAAATAAATACTACATTTTATGGAGATCCAGTTTAGATTTAATCTAAATTTATTTTAAAAATTATTACTTTAGTAAAACAGGATCATAAATTGCTCCGACACGATTTACCTTTAGAAATCTTTTTTTGCACCGTCAGTCTAGCAGTCCTGTACTTCAGTTTATTTTTCCTCTTTCCTTAAATATATATGCTATTTTTGCTATTCTGAAGTCATGCAGCAATACTTCAAGTTGAAAGATTCATAAAAAGTCCTGGCACCTGGAGCTTCTATTCCATGGGCCAGCGCTTTCCCTACTGTGGGTGCTGACAGGATGCCCCTCCCCTTGGAACTTAATACCTTAAATTTTTTTAGTTTCATTTGCCTTTTCCTTACACCTTATTGAAAATGGCAGTTTATCCAGCTACGTCTAAAGTCCATAACAGTTTTTTTTTTTTCTCTTTTCTTAATTCCAGTAGTTTTCATATGTTTTACTTAAGGGAATTCCTGAATTCCACACATTCAATTTTTACAGCACTTCAAGCTGATTTTACTGACTTGTTTTCTTTAGTTTGCAGTTTGTCTTTTTTAAAAAGAAAATACTATAGACTTATTTTTGTTTAGCCTTCCATTTAATTTAAACTGGATCTTCTCATGTCAACTTAATCTGAGTTTATCTTCTGTGATCGATTGTTCTATAATTTTCTCGCTACCTACCAAACGCGTGCCTGACATGGTATTATCTCTAGCAGGTTCTGTGATTATTTGGCAAAGCTGTCTGTCAGCTATCACGTCCAGAGAAAGTAAGCAGTAACATTAGTTGTTGCATTTGCTTCTTAATCTACATCTGGGAAGTGAATGACACCATAATAATACATTCCTGGTAGTATTTATCTCTCTACTAGCATTACAGAGGTCTTCATCCATTTCTCAGTATAACCTCATACATGACAACAAATACTACTCCAGGAAAAGTTTGGAATTTAATACTTAGATAAAAATCAGTTAGATCAAATTCAGTTCTTTCACAGATTATAAGGCCTGTCTGACTAATATTCACACACTTATATGTGTATTTTCTTTCTCCATACTATCCATTTGTTGATGATCCTTGACCTACTGTCACATCTTTCCTTTTTCTAACCTGATTTTTCAATCCTTGTGTGTCAAAACCCAAAGAAGAGATTGTCTCCTGATTTTTTATGTCATTGCAAGAATTTTAAAGCAGACACATATATCCAGCAAAATTGCAATTACTTTACCAAGATGATGAGCTATGCAACAGAGTGTCCAATAGGCTCTTCAGAGAGCTGCAGCATAAATAAATAAATATATAAATAAATTACTAGCATAATAATTGCTCCTGATGTCACATCATAGATGTCACATCATAGATGCCATAGATGGCATCATGTGTTCAATAAGGTAAGAGCTGCTCAGCTTAATCTTACAGTCTTTTTTCCGTGCTTAAATGTCATACAGTGACAATACTAATACAAAAAGAGAAGTCAGAAGTGTTTATAATTAGATAACATTAGGCAGATTAGAATATTTCTGCCTAAAATGCTCATTCAGAATGCTGGCTCCAATCCATCCCAGAATAGACTGTCTTTCTATGGTACCCGGCAGATTAGACAAAATATACAGTCGTCACTACACCATTCCACATTCAAAAATATTGTCATGAAAAATGGCAAATAAATGATAATTTTACTATTTTATTGTACCGGTTGTGCAAATAAAATATAACCTTTTCAGTTTGCTGGTGATCTCTTTGACTTTTGAAATCACATAATCTTGACATGAATAATGGTTCATTATACTCCAACAAAGGCGCCTCGGAAATTAATCTGTGGCGTTAAGACTCGGAGAGACAAGCTCGGGAAAACTGCTGCTGCGGTGGGCTAGGAAGTCACTGCCACGACTGGCTTCCCTTTTGGAAGTCTGCATCTCCCTTTGGAGCAGAGCGTGTCCCCTGGCCTTGCTGCTCCGAGGCACATCCTGGGGTGCTTGCTGCATCCGTTCCAGCAGGAACGGGAGCTCCCGCGTTTCTCCTGCCGTGCGGGGGTGCTGCTGCGCAGCGAGCTGCCCGGGAGCTGAGAGCATCCTTGGGAGAAGCAGCTGGGAGCCAGTGCCCATCGCATCCCCAGCGCACCCATCGGTGGTGGACAAGGGCCTGGATTTGGAGTGGGCAAGTCTGCAACTTGTTAGATTGCTAGATTTTGAAAAGCAATGATTTTTTGTTTATTTGTGTGAATTGTTTGATTTCAGTTCTGATCCCATTAAGATGAAAGATCTTTTCTTATATTATTGGTACTATCCTCATGTTTTTGTTTTTTTTTTAATGATGATGGAGGGCTGAGGAGACAAAGAGTTTCTTTGCCCCATAGGAGCTAAGAAATAGAAACAGAAAAGATACAGTGCCTTGGGAAAGGCAACGACAACGATATGTTCCCCTATCTTCCTAGAGAATATTAGTATGGAAAGAAATGCCTGCATACCTGCCACATCTAAGAGGATTGCTTTTTTTTCATGTTATGTATTTTCTAACATTCAGTCCTGAAAATTCACAGTAGACGTCCTCTGAATACATCCTGCCTCAGACACCTTTCTGTATCTATTCATGTTCAAATCCTGAGCCAAGTGCAAATACTATTCATTGCTAACCATGTTCTTTTGGCACATGTTCTGGTACCAAAGAATGGTAGACCAGCCTCTGTAACTTCTGATGGAGGATATTAATTCAGAAAGGGAATAGCAGCCATAGCACCACTATTTTTGAATAGATACCCTTTCTTTCCTAGCAGTCTTTGGGATTGAAGAATTCACATACTTCTCAACATGGGCGCATTTATCAGCCTACTTTAATTAGTTTGCTGCCAGCTACTAGCTAATCATTATGTCGCAGGTATTGCACATCCCACCTAACTATTTTAAGTGGTTGCTTAGTGCACCTCTGTGTGCAACATCCATTCCCTAAAAAGAAATCCACGGCTGAAGCAATCTCCAGGAATGACTCCGTGGCTGGTGTTGCTCGACGTACTGGGGGCATAGGAAGTCTCCAGAAGGTCAAAAAACAGTTCCCTCCCCTCCCATCAGGTTAATTCCCCGGCTCTGCTTTCACCTCAGTGGCTGAGGACGAGGTTTGCTTTTCCATCCTGTGGGGTTGTGGCTCAGGTAACCACATATAGCAAATAGGGAAGATGGAAAACACGTGAGGGAGGACTGTGCTGGAGGACCCTTGGTCCTCCTCTCTGGCTGTGGTTAGGTAGCTTGTGATAAAGCATCTATTTACCCTCTCTATGGCTGTACTGATGCTGTGGTTTCCACGCTGATTTGGTGTTACCTCTTTTTGCTGCAGGGAAGTTTTATTCCGCCCCCCCGCAAGCTGGGCACGTGCACAAGAGGTCTGTGGACAGAACAACAACCTCCTTTGGGTGTTGACAGTAAGTGTCTCCGGAATTGCTGAACAACTTAAATCAGGTGTACTTGGTACCTTAATTATTAAAGTTCACCCAAACCACAGTTATATATTTACTGATTTCACAGGCAATAATGCTTGGCCAGGATACACAGATCATGCGGTAGAAGGAAAGTTACAGAAGTAAGTGTCCTACAATATGAAAGACAAAGACCTGCATTCACTTTCCAAGCTTTCAGAAATGATTTACAGCCCAGCATTTGTTTTTCTAGATCTGGGTGTCAGCTTCCTAGGCTTACTCCTTGGTCTCTGCTTCCTCTAGGTGAGAAAGGAGGAATATCAGAGGAATCCTTCCTGCAGCATGCCAAGAAGGGCCATGGTTTGAACAGCCGGCATTTTGAAATGTGATATATTTGCCAGCGTCTTCTGCGAGGTATGTATTCCTTACATCTTCTGTAAAGCCAAATGTAGCCACCCATCCCTTAGGGCACTACACAGAATCTGCTTCTAATTAAACTGATGTAACCTCTGTGTGTGGATTAAAAAAAAAAAAAAAAAAAAACACAAAAAAGCCTTCACATAGGTTATATGGATTTAACCTGTGCCTATAAATTCAACAGTGCAAGATGGTCCAAGATAAACAAGGTTTCAACTGATATGGGTGTCTACATATTTATTAATGACAAATGGTGTGATTTATATCAGCTGAATTAAGCCAATGCAGCTTTATGCAATCTAAAATTACACCTTTAGTTATAAGAACACAACTTTGTAGGGGGCTGACATCAGATAAAGAGCTGGTAAATGACATGCAGTCGTCTTTCCAAAAACCTTGCTATCATGCATTGCAAGAGCCTACTAGGAAGCCTAAATATTTGCACAGGGAAAGACAGTGTTCCAACATGGTTTAGAAACTGGCTAAGTAGAGACAAAGATGAATGGAGATAGAATCATTTCCCAACATGAAAGGAGCAATATATGAGGCTAACATGACTGGTATTATGACATGTCCTGTCTTTCTTCTGTGTGCCGTGAGGTAATTTGGTCCCATAAGTAATGGGGATAATTTTCTGCCCTGCCTTGGTAGACATAACCCGAACTGGTCAAGAAGTGTTATCTTTGCAGAAAAAATACAATATTAATTTCCATTCTGCAAGTTTGGAAGTTCTTTTTTTTTAATCATTCCAGTTGTTTGGTGTAAGTCTATCGAAAATATTTGGGAAAAATTAGGTTGCTTTAGAGGAGCTCCATCGTGGTGGCTTCTGGCTTTTCGCGCAGGTCAGTGCCGAGGCAGGACCCCGCATGCTGGAGTTAGTTACGAGGGATGAGGAGAGCAGCTCACGGGGCGTGGGGACAGGAGCCCCTTCCCCATCGCACGGGGCCGGGATGGGAGATTTCTCCAGGCATGTTATAAACACAACTCTTCCCTCATTTGGCAAAGGACAACACACATTCATAGTTATCTGGGACTCGTTTATAATTACATCTTAAGCTGCGTGTTAAAACACAGGTGTTTTCAGCAGCAGAGCTCTCCTAGCCAAAACCACTCCTGCGCAACGTTTTGCAGTGCTATGACACACAAGCTACTACACCAGCCCCTCTTTTTTTTTTTTTCTTTCTTTTCTTTTTTTGCAAGGGCATAAAGAACATTCACTCCCCTGGCAGGGGCTATAGCAGGAGCTGGGGACAGCTCCAAGGTGCACGTGCTCATCTTTTCAGACTCAGCTCATCTGCTGCTCTCAGGACTGTGATCTAGCAACTGTTTCTGCCCCATTTCGCATAATTATTTTCATTTAAGTTTGGAGCTGTGCAAAAATAATCCAGGTTCACTGAACAATAAAGTGGTGGGAGAACGGTGCCTTATGAGGAGATATTGCATATGAATGAGATTTGCAGCATAGCCTGACCCTTATGGGCTCAGAAAAGGTTCCCTAGAAAAAAGCAACTTATTGGCAGGAAAGTGTTTCGAACCCCACAGACCTTAATGGAATTAGTGATGTCGCAAGGGTCGTGCCTATGGCATGCTGCGAACAAAACTGCTACGTGAGGAGGTTGCGGTGGCTTCCCCAGCTTGCTCCCCAGACCCAGGAGTAACCAGCTATTTTCAGCTCGGAGGAGTCAAGCAGGAGGGTTGCTAGTGAAAGCCTGAAATATTCCCACCGCAATGCAAACAGAGGCTGCCTCAGAGCAGCAGCCAGGCCACGGAGTAAGGGGGGAGATGGTGATGAACAGCATTAATATTACATTCCCTCCTTCTCAAGGCTCACCATGCCATTGCCTCATACTTTCTTTGCTCCCAAACTGTGGCCTGCCCTGGAAAATGAGCTTTTGCAGGACTTGTAGCTCATGCCGTAGCAGCATCCAGCTCCTTTGGGGGTCTCGGAGATGTGCAGGTGCTGGAGCCGTGGCCAGAGAACGCGGGTGAGAGGGGCCCAAGGCTCCTCGCTCCTCTGCTCACCAGGGACCTGGGCTGGAGAAAGGGGCACTCGGGCTCCTGCAGGTAGGCAGAGCGGGCCAAAGTGACATTGAGGAGAGGCCTTCGGAGGAGAACTCCGAGCATGGGTAAACAGCTCAAAGACTCAGATAACCTGAGACTGGAAATGAACAAATAATTGGTAATAAATAATGTATTGATGATTTTTGTCTCTTTCTGATTACAAATTGTCCATGAACAAGTCACAGTTTATCAAATATTCACTTTTCAAAATACCAAATTACTGTGAATAATTCATGAAGTACAACTTGTTCTTGCGTTACTTCTTTAAATATTTAATACTCAAAATATGAGCTGTTTTGATTGAACATGTATGCCCTGCGGTACAGCTATGTTATTCCCATGTACGATCTCATGTCTCTGAGTCAGGTGTGTGGTGTGACTTGACGATGGCAGCTTCCAGGAGCCATTCCCCCTCTCCATCATATCTCCCAGCACAGTGGATTTCCACCAGGTGCTCAGTGATAGGACACTTGAGCAACACAGATGGGATGGGAACAAATTCATGCGCCATGACCAAATAGTCGTGCACGCTCATGAGACAGTTGAACTAATGTGCACCTAATAGATGTAGTCAAACACTAAGGGATGATCTGAATTGTTTGAGAAGCTGCCACCCATCAGCGGAGACACAACAAACGGTTATGTGGCCATTCCTCAACTGTCCAGTGCAAGGCTGAACAGCCTGATTCACCCTCACTTGTAAATCTAGCATTACGTTGGAGTCTTTTCGGTGCATACTGAAGTCAAGCAGAGTTCTGTGTAGTGCCCATCCTCTACGTTCCCACTTCAAGTGTAGCATCATTTGGGGCCTTTTCTAATTCTGTGGTTCTTTACCCATTCTCCAGGAGGTCTCTGGCATCAGTGCTAAGACTCAGCCAGTTCTTCAGACACCTTCAGTTGATCAGATCGCTTGATTTGAATACATTTAACTTTTCCTTGTACCCTCCAAGCTTTAACAAGCAGTAAAGGCATTAGACAGGCCAAATCTTAGAAAGAAAAGAAAAAAAAAGAAAAAAGAAAAGAAAAGAAAAGAAAAGAAAAGAAAAGAAAAGAAAAGAAAAGAAAAGAAAAGAAAAGAAAAGAAAAGAAAAGAAAAGAAAAGAAAAG